>VXBW01008101.1:12664-45101 GCA_013400375.1 Thinocorus orbignyianus | reverse complement strand
TGCCATGGAGAACAATTCTCCTTCACTCAAGGGTCAAAGCTTTTGTTCCCATGGGAAGTTCTGTCTTCTCTAAACCGTGTTATTCAGGATTCAGCTCCAGCAGTGATGAGACTCCTTCAGTGAAGAGATAAACAGTAGAAACCATTTTTCTTTATATTTTCAAATTCCCAGAAAGGACAAGACTAAAGAAACGATTACAGAAGAGGTAGCCTTACACTAACTTTGACCAACCTGGTCTGGTGGGAGGTGTCCCTGCCCATGGCAGGAGGGTTGGAACTCCATGAGGTTTAAGGTCCCTTCCAACTCTAACTATTCTATGATTCTGTGTTTAGTCATATCTGTCCGGACGATAAAGTCTATTGTGTAAATTTTAAACTTTTCTACAAACTGAAAACTTGATATAGGATACCATTCTTCATGCACATAAAGTGCCCAATCTGAGATGATTACACCTTCTGCAGAGAAATCCAGATCCTAGAATTTCTAGAGAATCTTACGTATCCTTGGTCTGTGCTCTCTCCTGTTACACTCCACCACCTTCCCAGAGCATGTCTTCCCCAAGGATTTAAAGTGGTGTCGTGGTCCTATTCAATACCCATGCTCTACTTTCACCAGTGACCTGCAACTATTATTGCACAACTGCAATAGTAGTCATTGTTTAGTGCACTAGGGTTAAGAGCACGCTGCAGGATTTTAGCCTAATTTTTAATCAAACTTTGGGGTTTATGCCCTCCTTTTCAAACAGAAGGGTGTTATGTATTTTGATTGTGTATCAGGTTGGGTAGACATAGCGGAACGACACAGGCAAAATGTTTGCCTTTCTTACTTCAGCTACACATTTCCTCCCTCTTTTAGCATTAGTCATTCACCACCATGTAGAGTTAAGCCCAGCATAACGTATTTCCCAATTAACACCAAGAAAAATGCATCATCAATAGCATCGTCATTAACAATCTGCAATTACTGCCTAGTTACAGCACTTGTTCTAGCTTTGGGGTGGCGCATCCCCGCGCTGATGGTGGTGATGATTACAATAGCAAAGGTCAGGCTTGCAGCCTCTCCAAAGCCAGTCATCCAGACGATTACCATCATTGACAGTTTTTGCCAGAAGCAGGCTTATTGAAAGCAATGTGAATGCCACAAGGACTGTGTATAAAAATAGAGGAAAATTGTCTGCAGTCTTCCCTCATCTCCTAGTT
Source organism: Thinocorus orbignyianus (assembly GCA_013400375.1). Lineage (NCBI taxonomy): Eukaryota > Metazoa > Chordata > Aves > Ciconiiformes > Thinocoridae > Thinocorus > Thinocorus orbignyianus. The sequence continues at coordinate 43,902 of VXBW01008101.1, read as the reverse complement.
GCCAATTGTAATTAGATCTTTAGGCTGCTTTGTAATCAGCCATCAATTCCGCAGTATAAAGACCTCTGCAGCAGAATATGCGCTCTACGTCTTTATCAGCAGAGTCCTCCAGCCATTCGTACACCTAGCATTATAAAAATCTTTTCCATATAACTTAGGACATCCAGAAAAAAAGGGAAATGGATATACTAGAGCTTCTTCTAGCAGAAGCTGGAAAAGAGTATTGATTGCAATTACTGTGCAGCATTTCCCAATGCAATCCTATACAAGCAGAGATACTGAAAAAAATCTTTATGTATACATATAAAACCACAACTCTTTTTACATTTTTCAATAAATAGTTCATTCTCCTCTCATACAACACACTTCTAGGTATAGCCAATCTAATATTCTTAATATCTGTGTTTTGAGGGATCCAGGCTCAATTTTATTCCTCTGATATAAACACAAATATACAAATGAACTCTAAGATCATATTCGCCTACATGTTACCTGATGTTTCTGCATTATTTTTTCTCAAACAATAAAGGTTTTTCATGTCTATTTGGCTTTTGTTTAAATAATTTGCATTACAGTTGTATTGATTTATAAATAGGCATGTTCAGAATCCATTTTTACTGTGTTTAGTTGTTAGAAAAAGACATAGAAGAGTGTTCATGTTATTTAGCTAAAATCTATCCTTTTTGTACTCATTACCCTTAGAGTAATCTATATGTACAGAGGCTCTCATTTGCACCGCTTTCTTCATTTTCATCATAAAGAATATTGAGTAAAAACTTTTTTCTAAGTATTGAAAATTTGCTCAGGTAACATCCCTCTCAGCCAATTGTCTTTTAAAATGTATTCAATATGGCAGAAATCTCTCTTAACTATGCATCTTTTACCAAACACCAGAAATTACAGTAAGACACTATTTTCCTGTCTCTGAAAATGCTGATCTGTAATTCTCTTCAGAGGAACTTCAAATAAGTGGTGCAAGAACAAGCACCAATTCAAGTCATAAAGCTGTAGACTACAAACCCAACTTTTCAAGACCCATTTTCAAGAGGATCAACAGCTAAAGAGGATTTTTATAGCTAAAGAGGATTTTCAGCACCAGAGGACTTCAGGGTGCAGAGGAAATTTAAAATTGTCTGTGTCAGCTGGACCTAGTTACTGGAAGTCCCACCTCCATCTCTTCATGTACCCGTCTGTGTAGGTGAAGTCAGAGAATCTCCACAGTAAGGACAGTCCTGGTCAGTCTAGAAACCGGAGCCCACTGCAATTTTGAAAGCTGTTTCTTCCCTAAATAGGAATAATATTGACTCTAAGGAATTATTTCTGAGATGGAAGTCCAGTAAGAAAGCATTGCCAAGAAAGCACCAGTGCTCTATTCCCTTGACTTTACCCTACCTCTCTAGATAAACAAGATATCTGAAGTGAAGAGATGGGGGCAAAAGTCAAAAATAAGACATTTAAATAATGTTTCACAAACCTTGGAAAATGTCACGCTGAGCTCCTCAGGTGGAGATGCAGTTTCTGTGCATTCCAATCTTCTTTCAATATGCCCATCTGACTCTCCAGATTCATTAACTGAGCAGCCACATTTTCTAGCAGGTTTCCTACAGTGATTGAAGTTTGCAACACATCTATTTCTGCATATAGCAATTCCAACACTTCTCAAAATGATCCCTTAAAGTCCAGACTTGTGGCAGATTGTCTTTCCAGCAGGACAGCACAAGATGGGCTCTGGTGTGCATCTTGAGATGTAGTGGTAATGCGCATTGAAATAAATTAACTATTTATACAGAGCATTTCATCTCAGAATTGTGTGAGCTATCTACCTCACAAAACATGCATAAAAGTATCAGTCCCCAAAGTGAGACAGGGGACTCTGTGCAGGTCAGGATCTTAGGTACAGAGAACACACTGTGTTCAGGAAACCTGATGAACTTGGGTGGTTCTGCTTATAATCCCGACGTTATTCATGTGACTAAACATTGTGCAAATAAGTTTCCAGAATAAGGGATTAATGATTTAATTTAGGCAACTAAATGCAATTTTATACATGGGTGCAGGATGGCCTTTAGGCAAGTCCAGAATATTCTGCTTTCACTTGTTGACAACCAGCAGCATTAAACAATACATACTTCAGCACTCACAGTATTAATTAAAAAAAGAAAAGTTCTCAAAGTCCTCAAAGTTCTCCTATCTCATTTCATTCCCCCTTTCAATCTTACTGCCTGCTGTGGTAAAGTTATGAAAAACAGCTAGCTAGCAATTCACATCAAAACGAAAAAATATTAATGTTTGTTTTGTTATCTTTTAATGTCTACAAGCCTCACTTTGTGTCTAATGGACATCATTTTGGTTTTGGTTTTCCATCTACTTCTCTCACGCCCACCAGCTAACCTTAAGTTACTTGTTTCTTGCCTGGGAAAGTCAAGGCAATAATGTGCACAATTTCTTTTCAATTCTTGTGTTTCTGGTGTAAGAAAAATAAAGCAAAATAGGCTGTGATACAGACTCGGTGCTGAGCAGCACCAAAAAATAAGTGATGCTGGGAGTTCTGTTCTCAGAGAACTTCCTGCAAAGTGAACATCCAGTTCCACTTCTTCCTTATCTCTTTTTGTGGGGATTAAGATCATGAATTAAAGCTATCAGCAGCACTGCAGTCCGTAAAACACAGTGCCAACTTTACCAACTTTTTTTTTTACGGAAAATGACATTATAGCAGCAGCTTCTCTATCTCTGGTAAGCTCCACATATTGTACAGACAGCTCCGAAGTTGCCTTTAGATCTGTCATATGGTGCAAACAGCTGCCGATGAGCCATGTGAACTGCTTTGACCTCCCGCGTGCCATTTTCCTCTGGCTTCCCTTTGACTTTGAGCATGCGGCCCCTTTTACACAGCTCACAGGACTGCAACGCAGAGGCTCTTTTCCTATTTGAAGGGATCAGTGATTTTTCTTGGAGGATTCAAATAACAATCAATAGTTTCTCATCTTGACGTAAGGGAAACGGTTATTTTTAAATGAACTCTTTTCACCCCTGGGACTAGTACAAAGCAACCAGAAGAGGCTCCATTAGAGCTGCACTAGGGATTTTAAGACTCTGCTTCGCTTGTCCCCATTTCACAATGTCAAAACATGTAAAAACAAAGGATTTCATTTCACTTACTAAAGGCATTTCAGTAAGTGTACAACTTCAGAAGGCTTTTAATTAGATGGTGTATTAACAGGTGACAAAGTGTTAGCTTTCATATATATAAAATCTACCTAAGAAAGCTTTCAGAAGGATTTTTTCTCCAGCACAGGTAAAATAGGGCTACTATGTCCCACATTTATTTAAGGTCAAGAACTCCACTCGAACACACAGGACACTGGGCTGACTAAACTGGCAGGAGAATAAATGCAGAATGTGTCCCTTGGGCTGCACATTCCCTCTCTCTTCCTGGACAGCACAGAGTTGGTTTTTTTTTGACATACATGTATTTTTAGATTCATGTTATCTATTTGATATTTGATTTAGCTGGGGAGTAAAGTCATCTTTACGTAATATGCCTCAAAACCAAGTGGTCTGCTAAGCAGAAATTTCATCAGATGCCTCTGCCCTTTAAAATCCTCTTGTAAAGAGAGAGGCAACATGTAACCATGTGAATATAGCAGAGAGCTGTTCTGGGGAGAATTATCGAGCCGTGGCCTTGGGGAAGCACCAGAATGGGGAGCAATGGATCTCCCCCCGGGTACTTGGCATCAGCTTGGGGCAAAGTCCACATGCTTCAGCTCTACCCCACCTTCTGCCATGGGGGAAAATGACCCCAAGATGTTTCACACTGCCACAGCACTTGGGTGATGTATCCTCAGCTCAGGGTGCTACTGAGCAGGACAGGGTGGGAGATGCAGCTCTGGAACCCCAACTTTGCCCCCTTGTGAAATCCCACAAGTCCCACATGGGGCTGAGCTGCATCAGACTAAAGGCAAAATTTGTTTTCCTGTGTTTAGACTTAACGAAGTTACATTCCATTTCTCATGCCTTATCTGTACGGCAAAGAAGCAGCTTGATATTTCAAAACCTTTTCCAAATGTTTATTTTAAGCAGTGAGACAGGAACTCTGTATTTCTACATATGGTTAGTGATGCTGCTTGCAAGTTACCAGTCTCCAGCTTAACTTTTAATCAAAGATTTTAAAAGGTTTATGTCTCTCTGAAAGTTTCACACATATTTAACCAAGGCTTGATGAGCAGTAAAGTTTTAATTGGACAGGTGTCCAGGGGTGGAGGTGCAACACTCTGAGACACTTTGGGGCTACCCAAGCCGTCGAGCAGCTGAGAAGCCCAGGTAGCTGAAAGTAGGTGTGCTGACAACACGCAACTTTTTTAATGCAAAATCTGTAAAGAATTAAAAAACCCAAACAATCAGGAGGCAAGGACAGGCTTTGCTGATTATAAAGGTTGCAAAGATAATTCTACCCATATAGTTACACTTACATATTACATAAAATTATATAAAGACTGTATATTTCTAATATTGCATAATTCTTTTGTATTCTGTTACAGAAATCTTTATACATACAAGTTACTCAATTCTTTGTTTTGCTATTGCTGCCTTCTGATGATTGTTCTTGGTTGTGCTACCTCATTTGAGATGACCATTTACTCCTCTGTTGCTAGAAATGACAAAGAAGGATGCTAACAATGCAGGGAAATAATCCAAGTGTGGGGGTCTAAGAACCAGCATTTCTGATTCCTGTTGCTACTTCTCTCCATTTTGGGGCATATATACAATGCACGTGTCTTAGATACTCTATTCTTATTAATTAAAATGTCATAGATTTGCATGCATAAATATTAGAGAGCTAGAGAGAAAGAAACAGGTACTAAATATTCACAGATAGATCCAAAGATTTTATTATTTTAGCAGCTTTGAAGCCTTGGAATCAACGTATAAACACACACACCCATACATACACACTTTTAAGAGCAAAATCACACACTTTTAAGAGCAAAGTGGCATTAATGCCGTACATCATACAACCCCAAGAAGGATTATTGCCTAAGTGACAGTTAAAAATAAGTCTGTTGTATCCAAAAGACAGAATGTAGATTCTTTAACTGGTTAAAATATAAATGCACCAAACATAAAGATGAGCAACTGATTTAACACAGAAAGAATTTAAGAAAACTTAATTTCACAAAAATCAAGCACATATAAGAAGATTAATTATTTAAAAGTTTTTTGATGTATATAAAATTCTAAACTATTAATAAATATATCTGATAAATAATGATGATAGTCTCCATATTTCTTTGTTTAATTCTCAGTTTTCTTGCAAGACCTTCTTGAAGTTTGGTTGTAATGGATCATTACGTCCATAATGTGCTCAATGTTGGAGTGAATTTTGAACAGTTTTTAGGCTGCATACTGTTTTCTTCCAGATAATTTACTGGATTAAAATTAGCAGTGTGAAAAGCTGTAGAGAAATCTAAATGCCTGCCAAATCAAAGAAATAATCACATTTTTATGAATATTTAATATCATAGTCATGGCAAATAAGGCAAGTAATTAGTACTTACCATAAATTTGCAAAGTATTATTTTATGTAAATGTTACATTCTACTAGTTTGATATGAATTATTCATTGTATTACCAGACGCTGACACAAACCAGCAAACACTAAAATCTATGTGTTATTAGTTTACTTACCTTTAATGATATTGTTTAGAGAGTATTTGTGTGAGATTACCATTTTTTTTTCCCAAATGGGATGGAAACAAGAAGAAAGTCATTTAAAGTCACCTATTGCACATTCCAATATTGGAGAAACTTAAGATGCAAATACACAAAATGCAAGTTCTTTCATGTGTACAGATGAAGAGCTCTCAGCTACGCCTCCGATTGCAAAGACCGCATGGGGGATTACTATTAATGAAGTATGATAAAAGCTGTTTATAAAAATAATGGATGTGGGAGAAAAAATGAACAACGTCTTTAAAGATAACCCCCGTAATCCCTCACAGTCAAGAGCCAGAGTCCTCAGGTCAGGGAGCGAAATGATTAGAAGAGAATCTAGACTTGACCACCACGTGCAACATCCAAACAACACGTCAGGACTAAAAGACTCCTGTAGCTTATCTACAGATGTTGGGTTGTCACCTGCCTTTCAAGGCTCAACTACTGACGTTTCTTGCTTCTTACAAAGATCGGTTCCTTTTCCTGGTTTGTGGTTGGCATCTACTGATCCATGGAAACATTAACTCTCATCATACTTCCAGTGCTACAGTATATTAAATGACCAAAAGGCACTTCCAACTCCTGCCCCACCTTAAACGTAAGCTCCTTTTGGTATTGGTAAGGTCTTTCCATTTATTTTAACTCACACATTTTCACATTTTACCGATATCCCTTCTTTGGAGCCTCCAGTATAGAGAATGATTCAACACTAATTTCCAGAACGCACCCCTTTGCAATTACCTTATGATGTGAAAATAACCATTTACCTTCCTCATCTATCTTTCACCTACCAAACTATTTTCATTGAATCTTTCATGAGCAGCATCTGACTTTTTGATCATACAAAATGAATCTTCTCCAAACAGTAAATCTTTAGGTCTTAATAAATTACACCCCCTGCTTTATACTTGTCAGCTTGCTCTGTAACAAACTCAACAAAATTAAAAGCTGCTTACTGTATGCATCTTCTCTTTTGGCAAATCCATGCAAATTTTCTGCAGATAATTTTGATCTATTCTAATATTCATCTATCCTTGTACAAATCAATTTTATTGTTCAGGAGACTTTCAGACTAGCTGGTTTTGGAGCCAAATCATCACCAAAAAAAATGAGTTCTGGTATTTCGTATGTAGTAGAAAAAGTACTTCAGTTCTTTGGATCATGGTTCAACTTATAGGCACCACAAATTACACTTGGGATTTACCAAGGAGTACTATAACTTCCAATGGCTACCTCAGTCTTCAGCTGTCTGGTAGTGTCCTAGGGCAATGGGGTTCACAGGCAAAAAAACTCAATATTCTGTTTCTATTTTTTTTTTTTCAAATACGGTCAAAGTAACAAAGAGTCTTCACATCCTAACAGAATTCTGAATGGTGACAGTGTGGACTATGTCTATACAGTAAAAAGCAGTATTACAAATCTTTGGACAGAGCACAGAGCAGCTGGATTAGTTGTTTTAGTCATAGTAAGTGAATCAGTCTCCGATTAGAGGCTGGTAAAGGGAGTTCTCACTGAGCCATTGCTATCTCTGAATCAGGATTTTGCAAGCATGAGAAACACTGGTCTACATTTAATTTGTTTGATTTAAAATACAGCTTTCCTCATGCAACCTTAACTCTGTGTTACCGATGTTTTTCACTAATATTGTACCTGGAGTTTCATACATCAAAGCTTGATCCTTACATGCCGTCATTACAATGCAGGTGTGATTTCAGATCATGGCATGCTAAGGCACGCACACACTAGAATGTCTCTGCAATTTCTACTCAAACCAACCCATTGAAAAACAACTGAAAAGCGCTGACTTTAGCCAGAGGAGAAGGGTAGGGTGCTCTTATCACAGCTCCTCAATGGGAGTTTTTGTTTGCATTCTGCTTTTGGAAAGTCCATCAAGGCACTAGCCGCCGAGGAACTGAAGAAGTATCAGAAGCAGTTTCACAAACCACAGTTAGAAGCAGTTTTACAAACCACAGTTCAGTATCCCCCATTTAAAATAAAAGCTTGCCAGCTGGCAAGTGGGAGAGAAGGAAAGTTCTTGTCCTTGTGGGTGGTTTGGATTGTGCACCAGCAAACCTTCAGTCGTTACCCTAATGAAGCTCTCATTGGTTTTTGGGAGCTGCATGTTTTCCCTTAAAATCGTGCTTGGGTAGCCTAGCTTCCAATTTATTTCTACCTCCAAGTAAGGAACTTAGCAAGGTCAGTGGAAAAGCAGAAAGGAATAAATATAATGATTAAAGTAGCATGTTGAAGAAATCTTTCAATGCCTGATTCCTTCACCCTTTGGTATGGGCTCTCCTTCCCTCCTGTAGCCCATCCTGTCCTCCTCTCCCCTGATCATCATGATAAGCCACATGTGCAAAGCATCCAATTAAAAGCAAAAATACTATTTGTAGATTTAAAGTGATGGTAGAGAACATACAAGAGCACAGCACAATGGACAGCAAAAATGTGGTTCACATAAATGTTTGTTTTTAGCTTTAATATTTTAAACAAACATTTCCTTCCACTTAGACTCATCCTAATCTGCAATCTCCACCTGGTGTTTTTCAAACCAGATGGAAATGTAAATTATTTAAAATCATGAAATTCCATTAGCAGTTGGGCTTAAGTGCTTAAAAAAAAAAAAAAAAAAAAAAAAAAAAAAGAGGAAGGAAGAGAACTTTTCAGAGTGCCAGAAGGTGAAGGTGCCACCCCTTCTGTACAGCTGTGACCACAGATAGGGGGTCGGGAACACTCTGCTCCCTGTGTTCCCTGGTTGAGCACCAAGCACCCATGAAGAAGCGCTAGAGCCGGGAAATGGTTGAGGTTTGCAGTGCAACAACTACTGCAGCTCATTCCCACAGCAGAAAGAGTGTGAGCCCTGGACAGCCTGCAAAGCAGAAATCCATTTCACACACACACACTCCCAAAACTGCTCCGAGCAATACTTTGCTTCTGTTCAGTGGGGAGAAAGGATTTTCCAAAAAAATCTTTTCTTTTTCCAAACTGCTTTGAGCAACCTGGTTTAGTGGGAGGTGTCCCTGCCCATGGCAGGGGGTTAGAACTCAATAATCTTTAAGGTCTTTTCCAACCTGAACCATTCTATGATTCTAACCTCCCAACTTCATCTAGGTGGTAACCCCACCTCCATCTTTAACCACAGCTTCACTGAGCAAAGCAGAGCAGATGGATTTAAGTTTCATGGACCAAATCCATCAAAGGAGACCCAGGCACTGTAACACTGTCCAGTCTGTCCTGTTATGAATCCAGAACCCCAAGAGAGATGGCTCTGTCCCTCTTGCAAGTACTTTGGTACTTCTGAAGGGAACTCACAAGTATCGGCACACTGAATAAATGCAAATGCTTCTCTTACACCCTCAATCCATTGGAGCACTGACCTAGTGCAAGTGTCCCCTTGAGGTGGCACAGTCTCTCCACTTCTTAGTTTGGACAAAAGATCTGAATCCAGATCTTGTCTAGCAGAAACTTACTACGGAAGGAATTATGTAGATCTTATGCTGTAGCATCAGAGGATACAGCAGAGAGTTAAGGGCATTGGATACGTGGGTGGCAGGTGAGCAGGGAGTTGGAGTGACAAGTTTGGCTTTAGGTTCTGCAGTGGAAGACTGTTTCAATCTCTGTGAGTCTGGCCTTCCCTTTGCAGATTTCCTAGTCCAGTGTGAGTCCTATCTGCTGCAAGTTTGTACACTCTGTGAAACTCAGTGAAACTGCTAGCTCAGAGAAACTACAGTTAACACCCATCATATTTACTGTGGAAACACCACCTAAGTTACATTTAAATGGTGAGCTCTGCATGATGCATAATGATCACTTTGGATTTTTTTCTTGCTTTGCTCCTTAACACCAACATTACTGCAAATCTTTTCATGCCTTTGGTGCTTGGGCCAACATAAGTGAAAAACATCCCTAGGAAATCTTCTACCTTCCTCTTATAACTAAAATATTGGTGTAATGACTCAGGAAAAAACACCTGTGAGTCACAGATGTGACCCTCTATAGGGCACTATTTATCTACAATTTCTACGGGTTTGTACTATTGGAAAAGCAAACTCTTCATGGTGAAAAACCTTATCGAGTTTTTTAGCACTAAAAGTGCCCAGAAGTGGCAATGTAAGAAACAATCCCAATTTCAGTACCTCCAAGTGAATTTCAGTACTCTGAGCAGCTGCCTTGTGGATTGGAGAAGGCTGGTTGCTTCACACAGCTCTGCTCTGCTCCTTTCTCTCATTACATCATTTAAATGCCAGGCATGTTCTTGTCATGGCTTTTTCTCTCTCTGATTCCAGAGAAAGAAACTGGGGCTTCTGATCAGGATGGAGAAGCAAAGAGAAAAATAAAATTTTAAAAAAAAAAGCCATTTCTATAGCAAAAGGGAATCCTTTCATATCATACTTTAAAAGAAACAATATTTTAGGGTATATCTATGTTGCATTTGTTGAGGTTCAGGCAGAGAAAATTCACTCTACGGGTTCTGATGACACAGAAATTAGTGGGACTAGGTGCCTCAGTGTTTGCTAAGCTCCTCAGAAAGGCTTTGCACAGAGTTCTCTCTTTCATGCCACTGGCAGCATCCAGGCAAACTGCTTTAAATCTAGCTTGGATGTATCTGTGTGTACTGCAGGCAGTTCAGCTGCAGAGTAGCTGCAGTGTAGTGTCCCCTCCCATGCAAAACAAGTGGCTCTACCTCTAGTTTTTCATAAGCTTGCATGTCCCACAGGTAGTCCAAAATTATCCTGCCTCATGGAAAGAAGTCAACAGCCACGTGCGCCTCAGTGAATGGTACTCAGCATGATACAGCTCCCCGTTGGGAGTAAGTCTTCCTTTCAATACCATCCAAGACTTTCCCTCTTCCCTAAACAAAAACCCAGGAAGCCAGCAAAAAAAATTGTGAAATTGCCATAGCCTTATATGCAGATAAATGTTCTTTTGTGCTCTCTCTGCAGAAGAGCTTTCAGTATCTGGGGGTACATCACTCCATGATAGGAGCCTCCAGAAGTGCAACCGCTTTTGCCCACAGGGACAAACTCTGCTGTGATTCCTTAGAACATCATCCTGCAGGACCAGTACTGAGAGATAATCTCCCAAGGGTAAAAAAAAAAAGGAGTCATACCTTCTATCCATGCCATCTTGGACTCGGATGCAGAAAAGGAGAGCTTCTCTGCACTGCTTAAAGGAGATCAGAACAAGGAAGAGGCAGTTCAATTTGGACAGGTCATCCTTCTTAAAGCAGATGGCTCTTAGACTAGATGATGTTACTCAAAGCTTTATCCTGACAGATCCTGCAAACGTCCAAGCAAGGAGGAAGCACACTCTCTCTGTGCACCTTCTTCCAGTGCTTCTCTGCTCCCATGGTAAAAGTTTTTCCTTGTATCCTCTTGGACGTGACTTTCCCTGCTTCAGTTTCTGTCCATTGTCTCTTGTCTTTCACTACACACTGTTGTGAAAGCCTGGCTCCATCTTCTTGGTGACCTCCACATCTGTTCTGGCACAGTTTTTTAGGTCCCCCTGAAGCCATCTCCTCTTGAGGCCGAATAAGCCCAGTTGCCTCAACCTCTCTTCACAGGACAAGTGCTCCAACCTCTGATCATCTCAATGGCCCTCTGCTGAATTTGCTCCAGTTCACTGATCTCTTACTTGTGTTGGGGAGTCCAAAACTGCATGCATCAATGAAGCCACAGGGAAGGGCAGAAGGAGACAAAGCAAGGAGACAGTTTTGAATAGGCATTTTCCTACCCTGTTTTGCAGGTTTCGATATGAAATAATAAGTGATTGCACTCTCAAGATATAATAAGTTATCCCTTTCAGGCTATCACAGGGACCAATGTCATGTACACACTTGAAACATCATAAAAGAAAAATGAAACACCATGATTCAGCCCTCCTCAGCATGGTCTAGTTGTGGCCAGTTAGCTGATGGGCAATGCCCATTAACCTCCAAGCTGCTCAGTTTTGTTTATGTGACCAGTGAACAGGAATTAATTTCAATTTTGTCTCCCTGTCTCCTTTTACCCTTTTCTGCATGCCTTTCAGTTCTCTGTTCCTCTCAGTTGGCCAAATCTTTCCTTCAACCTTCCTCTCCCATCTTCCGTCCTGAAACTCCTGAGTTTCTATGGTAATTCCTGTGGTATTTGCCAGCATCCTCCCTTACCCTAAGACCCAGATTGAATCTAATTCATTTCAAGGATAGTGTCAGTGGATCTGCCACCACTAACCACCTTAATTTTGGCCAACAGTTAGAGTTTTGGGACTCCACTCTTGATTTGCCGACGGCCATCTCCATAGGAAACAGAATTATTCATAATAATAACAAGAGGTATCATGAACTAAGTGTATTTATTCCTAATACAGGTTTTATTTTTAAGATAGGTTCAGTGCAAGGACACTAAGAATGGACTTATACTGAGATTAAGGAATCTGAATTTACATGTTTACTAGTGCACCTCTGACCTAAACCCACTTTACTAAAAATGGTGATATAGTTAAGATCGAGATCTGCCCACCTACAGCCACTCTGCTCACTGACCCCACAGACTCCACTGACTGTGATGGCATCTGAGACACAAAGCTTATACATGGACACCTACATTTATGTGTTTTAATCACAAATTGAATCCTACCTGAAGGATTCAAAAATGGCTTTGTATAACTTTGAAATTTCATTTCCCGCTACAGACAACAAAAAGAAGGACTGATGTTAAGTAATTACACCAAGGTTGGTGCCAGCTCAGGGTTCTGGTGCTGAGGGACACAGGTTAGTGGTGCTTTAGGCAGTTTTAGGTTGAGGGTTGGACTCAATGATCTTAATGGTCTCTTCCAACCCAGACGATTCTATGATTCTGTTCCTCCCAGTGGGCTTCTCTGAACACCAAACCTTTCTGCCTGTAGACACCAAACACAGCAGCTCAACTCTATTTAAAAATGTTTCTCACACCTCCCGCATTTTACATCTTACCATAGGACAACTGAAGCACTGGGATGGAAGACCCTCCAGATGCCCCCAGCAGGCCAGGTTCCTCACTCCCAAGGGCACACCAGTGAGTGCAGGTCCCACCTGGGGGGTCGACCCCCACATGCGGCATGGGCAGGGGACCCCTTCCACCAGCAGGTGCCAAGAAGAATCACAGGGAGTAGAGAGGTCCTGAGCGAAGGGGTCTGGCTGATGCACTTGGCTGGGGCACTACAACGAGGGGAAAAAGATGGGTCCCCTACAGTAGTCACCCTGTCATCCTTTTTTTAATTTTCTTCTTTGTTTGGATCCAGGACAATTCAGGTCCAGATGAGACCCGGTTCATAGCCAGTGGACTGCAGCAGTTTCCAGTTAAAGAGAAACCATTTAAAGTTAATAAACGAGCCACTGTAAGTGGGAAGAAAGAGAATCATGCATTAAAGCTGCATTAAGAGGGGAAAGAGAAAACAAATAATTCCCTCTGTCTGCCACAAGCTTCACTTTTACTAACTCAAGCCTCTTCGAAAAGAAATGCTGTGGGTCCCCACCGCAGTGGTGGAAGGGGTGGGAAGGTTACGTGGGGAGAAGAAGAAATCACTTTATTTCTACCACGATGCAGTAAGATATAAATACAATCAAAAGGGGTTAATCTAATCCTTTTGTGAAGCACTGAGTCAGAGAACAAGACAAAAACAAATCTGTGATCTGGAACTTCCTGAGCACCCACTCAGGGTGGATTAATGAGGAGTACACGGCTGTGAAATTACGTGCCCTCTGAGTCAGGAAAATGGTCCTAGTGGTGCATGACCTTGAAATGAGGGGAAGCAAACTTCACCTGATCCACAATTATAAAGACCTAAAAGGAGGGGGACTAAGGAGGAGGGAGAACACATTAAGAGCTGGGAAAAGGTTTCTGAATATGAAACCAACAAAACACTAAACAAACCCAGGGCTTGAAAGACGAATTAAATGTAGCATAAAAAAAAAATAAAATCCAGAGGCTTTAAAGGATACTGGCATTAGTGTTTGAGCATTATAAGGAAAGCTTGTCCTCTTTATTTACATGAAGTGGATATTTTGTTGCTGTTGTTATGGACTTAGCGATGTTTGTCTGCCTTCAATTTTCTCTTTGCAATGAAAAATTGTTGTGAGATGATTTCTAGTCTTAGCTGCTTTACATGACAGTATTATCAAGGATTCATCAAGAGGCCATCTGTCGAATTTATGAAAAAAAATGCAAAAACAAAACAGATGAAAAGGAAAGAGCAAGACAGAGACTGGTCCAGGGGACGATAGATGTGGCAGCATGTGCCTCAGTGTGAAAATTACAACATTTAAATACTGTAGAATAAATTACTGTGCCGAAAAATTAGTGATGCTCTCCCACTTTAGATTCTCCTCTTATGATGAGAACATAATGAAATAGATCACAGACCAAATCATTTTTTCCTGTGGCTATTATTATATTCTAATGAAAAATTAAAATGGGGTAAAGACATAAAACCTCTTAGGGAATCAAATAAGCTAAGCTACCCAATCATTTCTTAGGTACCCCCAAAATGTACAGCTGGTATGGAAACAATAAATTCTTTTTTTTTTTTTTTTTTCATGTAATCAACCGATCTCCCCATTTTTCATATCTTCCTGCATCTTTGCATCTGGTGTAGATGTACTCACATACATGCCTGAGACACAGGAAAGATAACAGAAGGGAAAAAAAGAAACCTATTCTCGTTAGAAGTGGGTTAAATTGTGTATTTAGGCAGAGTCAAATATAAACATCTCTTTCCAACCAACACCTATTATATATAAAATTCACTGAGTATCTACAGTTTCCTGACTAGGTTGACACCTATGTTTACATACTGCCTATGAGAAATAAATTTGAATCAAACACTTTCTTGTTGAAATCAAGCAGTCCAGATTTAATTGGAATCTAAGAGATGAAATCCAGTTTGTACTGTATTTTGAAACAGAAATACTACAAAGCCCAGGCCTTTCCTCTCCCTTCATCTGACCTTCATTAGGAACTTCTGTGCAAATTTGTGACAAGCTAACAGAGGAAATATTATATCAACTGTTGTACACATTTGAAGATTTTCAGGATCTTTTCCTCAAAAGAAATTTATCTTTCCCTTTTACTGATTACATTTAAAGTTATGGAAAGCCAGCCACCAGGCTATCCCCATGAAAGTGCAAAAAAATCAGAGTATGACATGCCATATATTTTTAAACATAGCTGTAATACATAATGAAAAATTGGAGTTCTTTGTGTCTTGATTCTTAATTAGGAGAAAAACTAAGAGAAAGAAAGGGTCATATTGCTTTTGTACCACAATTAGAAAGACATTCACAACAGTTAACTCTGACTATCTCCACCAAAACCTCCCACGGAAGTAAATGGCTTACCAGTGATGACATCTCCAATGACTTTCTGCACCTGAGAGAAAGCAGGTGAAACTGGTCCTGAGCTTCATTAAACACCTACTTAAGCTATTCTTGTTTATATGGTAGATAACCAAACTCTGTTCTACTTTCCACCAGTTCCAGCTTTTGAACTAACAAGTAAAGAAGGGTTACATCTGGCCGTCAATCAAGTCCTCAAGCACACAGTCAGTCCTTCAGCTTAGATGATGAGGATACTTGGTGCATGGAGAAAGCAACATCTCAAGCATTTCAGCTGACTTGAAAAAAAATTCAAAATAACCATTAATTTTAACTTAATTGAATTGGGATGACCATCTTGATGCGTCAGTAATTAAATGAGAGCAAACATCATAAAAGCAAACTGTGCATATATCTTAATGGCACACAGCAAAGCAAAACTACTTACAAGGTCTAAACTCTATGTCCTTCCAAAATTACAAAAGGGTTTATGGCTAAAGACCATTGTTTTGATTGCTATATCCTAAGGAGACTATATTGGGGAAAGTCTATAGATTTAGTCCTGAAAATATGTGTTTACTTACTTAACTTTACTCCTGAGAGTAAGCCCACAAATTTCTTTTGTACTTGACCCAACTGTAAGGGGAAGCATATACAAATCCCTCTGAAAGATGGGCCATAAAATTTACATTCTGGAAACTTTTTTAGATACAATTATGCAAATATTATAATATAACTATATTGTGCTTTAAGGATCAATTCTTTAATTATATAAGCATCGACATTCACTTGGCAACTGTGATGCAATTACAAGCAAAATAAGAGATAGTTATGTTTGGGGGTGAGGGGGGAGGTTTAGTTAAGTAAAAGTCTTCTGTGAAGTATTTTCTTTTGAATCTACTGTGATATATGAACATTAAATGAAGCCAGGACAATGATTTTCAGCCAAACATGTACAAGTGTGTTGTACAACTGGGCAGGATTGGGCTTCTGATTTAAAGTAAGATCTGGTATATGAATACCAGACCTGGTGTGACAACTCCCTTTTAAGTGGAAGGAGACATCATGTCAATGCAGTGAATCCCTGACTTCCCAGTGATCAGTAACCTTGCTTGTGAAAGACAGCAGGGAATAAAACCACAGGGATCAAGTATATCATATTATCACCATCATATTAACACATATGACCATGCATTTTGGTAACAATTGTACCATGGTAACTGGGGAATAAAAATACTTGTTGACAGTGATTTTTGATCCTCGTCTCACTGCATCTCTAGGAACAGCTCAGAAGCAAAACACGGCATCAAAAAATGATGGTTAAAACCATTCACTTTGTGATAGGCTTGTAAGAACCCAGCTGCCTTACTTAGAGAGCTGGCCATTCCTTCCTCTTCTCTGCATTTTTCCAAATGCCAGAGGAAAACAAGAAGCCTCTGCCTGAATCCATGCAAGGAGTAGTTTACATTGAAATAGCATGAGACTCCTTTGACTCCTTTTTCACACAGGTGCAGAGCTCTGCACCAAACAGATGTCCACAGCCTGATTCCTGCTATCGACGGGCCACTGAAGTCCTTTAGCCATGCCAAACCTTTATCGCCGCACTGATTAACAAAAAGCAGCAATCGCAAATGGTAATACTCAGCAACAGCAATTAATGGTCATACAAGTATTGGAGGTCAGGTTTTATCAGGAATGGTGAATTCTTGGTAACCTCCCTTAATTTTCCTGGTTGGGAGGCAGTTGCTGTCTCTGGCAGCAGATTTACCGCGGGAGCTGGCTCTGCTCGAGCCTCTGGCCCCGTCTTGGAGAAATCAAGAGCCCTTGTGCCACTCTTCACCCATCCCGCCTTGCTGGGGCCCCAAGAGGAGAATTGTGGCAGGGCAGGGTTGTGTGGGAGAACAGCAAAACACATTCCATTAAATTAGTTACTCAAGTGTGTAACACCGTCGCGAGCGGGAGTCAATTACCCTGATAGCCCGGCTCTGCCCCACTCCCTATAACCATATGACTGAAGATCCATTGTATAATAATAGCCTGCAATAAGGTGTCAAGAAAGGACATTAGGGGTCTCTGAAGCAATGAGCATTAACTGGGTGCAATATTTTCCCAGGTCTGTTTTATTGGGATAGCCCTTAAACTATTCAAATACATGAACTCCCATACGAAATGGGTATCTCTCCATCTGCACAGGCTTGGGTACTGAGGAGCAGGCTGGAAATATATGGGAAGCAGCGTTATTTTAAATAACTGTTCCATAAAATAAATAGTAAGCACACAGCTCAGCATTTCAAGAGCTGTAAAATAAATCGTCATCAAAAAAGCTTATTTTATGAACCCATAAATCTCCTAAAAATAAACGTTTTCTTCATCTTCCTGTGTTTTAATAAAAAATTCCTTTTTTTACTCACTCAATTACAATATCACTATCAGTTCAAATTACAGGTCAAAGATACGGGGCTTAATGTATGTACAGCCAGTTCTCTTCTCCTAATAACCTGTCATTCCCAGGATTTGAATGTCAGAACAGAGCCTGCCGTGGTAATGCTACCCGGCAGCACGGTGATGAAAACTTTGGACAAATCATGAAGAACATTCCAGATCCAAATCATCAGAAGGTTACTGGGGAGAGCCTTTCATCCCGCTCTGACCCCTTGATCTGACAAGTGACACCTACAAAATGAACAGCTCTCCAGCTTAAATTGTTTAACTGTAGCCTGATCAGTTTTATTATCTTGCTAATCCGGATATCAGCCGTTTCATCAGAATGGAAGATATGCATATCATGAATTATTTTGACACCAAGACCTTTTAATTTTTGCCAGCAATATTTCACTACACCAATCAGGGCCTGCAGTCAGTGATGCCGCTCGCCTCCTGGGATGTCAGAGGACAGTGCACTCCTGACAGCACCAAATCATCTGGGAGCTGTAACGAGCTATTGCTGCAATTATTATTATCTCCTGTAGTCATGCATTTCATTACAGCGCAGGCAGACAGAGGTTTCAGTTTCGGGCCAGTCTTATTTAGGAATCTCTGCCATTTTATGGGCTGTAGGGCTCTGTAGTGTAATTTCTTTTCTCCTCAGCAGACAAGGATAGGTGAATTTCTAATAAAAACAAAACACTAGCTAGGTACTGCAGAAAGAGGGAGCACAATACAGTACATTAACCAGCAGTGAAACAGCTTAAATGGCCCACTTGTAGTTTATGAAAGCAGTGGTTAATCAGCAATATGGTTCGCTGCAGAGAGAAATAAAGAACAGTTTATCTTTAAATACATATATACTATCCTTTTTCCCCAACTACCTACTGCTAAACTTTTTCGTAGGCTAACACTAAAGCCTGAAAATTCAGGTCTGTGGTTTTTAGTGATTTCTTTTTGTCTGCCACTTCATGAAAATAAACTGAAATAGTTAAGAAAAGATGAAGAAAAATGCCTGTTTTGTTTGTTTAAGCACCTTAGGGCCACTATTGCAAAACATGGGTATGCAAACAAGCATGATGGAGAGAAAGGGGAGAGGAGCACGCGCAAGTAAAAATTGACAAAAATGATAAACATTCAAATATATTCACTAGTAGAATACAAGCCATTCCTGGAGAAAGCACCAGCAATCACCATTTTACCTCTTTCCTACATCCAAGATTAAATGGTGGCCCAAACCAGGTTGTGCCGCCAGACATGAGTTGAACATCCTTTGGCGGGTATTGCCAGCTTTCACAAGCATTATAATAGAAAAGAAGATGATAAAATGCACATCATTAAAGATGTACGATGATGAAAAGGCAATGGTTTGCAAAATACCCAACATTCCCCCACCCCATTCTCCATCTTTCTTTGACATTCACTTACACTATGGCTGATATTCATGTGCTTACACAGATATCATACCACATGTTCATCCTGAGCCTTCTTTTGCTGCACTCAATTATTTCAAGGCCTTGTCCACTCTTTGTCTCTCCAGGATTTCCTTTCTCCCTTGGTTCCATTTCTCCCTTTCAAACCTGCTCCCCTTTTTCTCAACATTTAGGCTGATTTTCAACTGAATTTCAAAATAGAAAGAGAAAAACCAGCAAAAACAGGAATAGAATTCAGCAATTTCAATTCTCCCATGTTTTTAGTGATGCTATGTAATACAATCAGTAACAAAAAAATAAAAAAATTTCCTCTAAGTGTGATGGGAAAAGCCAAGCCTCTTACTGTCTGTGTACACATAATAAAACACAGAAAAGTCAATCACACATCAGAGTCTAAGTCTAATTAAGGTACTACTACTGATACAACAACAAATTGCTGCTACAGAAAAAAAAAAAATCAAGGAGACAAATTTAAATGTAAACAATGAAAGAACCACTTCATACCACCTTTCTCCATGAAAACTACCCAATGTGTTCTTCTGTGCTGAGGTATTTAATTATGCACTTTCTGTAGTCAGCAGTCCCCTCCACATGTATAGCTTTTTGACAGCAAGACAGACAAAGTTCTGAATATTAAACTTGAAGTAACATATTCTGCTTCATCACTTGTGTAAAGACAGCTGATATTGCCTGAGAGTTTGGCACCAGAGGCCAAGCACCATATTTTCAACCACCCACACACAAACCCTTTCAATAGAATCGCTAGCAACTTGACTGTGAAATTTCCAGACATTGATGGCTAGCAAAGACTAATAGCAATGCTCCTGTGATGGACTCCCGTCATGAAAAAGCAGCTCTTCAGCTTTTTGATCCCATCTGTGTGATGTGAAGAGAGCAGGGAAGACTTTGCCTCAGCAAAGATAGGATAGTGTGTCCAAAAAGGAGCAGAGCAGCACACCAGGGTCTGTAGTGTTGTGTTTATTTACAGCTGCCATTCAGTTTTACATAACTCCCTTGTTAGTTAAGGGTTGCTGATCCTGCAGACTCTTACACATGTGAGCAGTTCCATCAAAGTCACTAGGACGTGCATGAATTAAGATTCCTCTTCTAAGTGAGGCTTAGCAGGATCAAGGCTGGTCCTCAAGGCTGTTGAAATCTTTGATTGTGATTGACTTGAAGGAGAAGCTAAATCCACTCAGCACTAAACAAACTGCAAGGTACTTTCTCATGTCTTGTGAACCGCCCCAGTCTCTCTTTGAGTGATAAGATAGTCATTCAAAGCTCTGAGGGACTGACTCTGCCCATCAATACTAGTAGTATGCAGCTATGGATTCAGAGAGATGGATCACAGCTTCAGGCTGGTTAGTGCTGGTGAACACAGTGCTTAAGGCACTAACATGGACATTGCAGGCCGCCTGACTACTTGAGGATCACGGTACCCCCTGCTCTGAGTGGGCTGGCACATAGGCGACTTGGAGCTAAAGTCTCAAAATTGTGGGTCAAGATCAGCAACCGCTGGCTAGGAGCTTAAAATAGCAAGTCTTTCCCTCCTCCTCCTCTCTTCAATTATAATTTTCACTGTAGACTTCAGAAATCAGCTTATTAAAGTCACTGCACTGACCTGCACATGCATGAGCTTTATGTTGACTGTGGCCATCACAAGGGACAGGTGAAGACATTTAGCATAAAACCAAAGGAAGACAGCTCAGCCAGATAGATTTAAAAACATTCCCAAACCAGGCTGGAATTATCTGGACATTCACAGCTTTTCCTGAGCTCCTATGGAAGGTATCATTTGTGGGAGGAAATCTCTTGGCAGATCCTTCATGGCTACCTTCTCCACAAGCCCTCTGGGGAGAGCAAGAACAGGAGGTGGGATTTGCCCCTGCCCATGGCAGGGGTGTTGGAACTCAGTGATTTTTAAGGTCTCTTCTAACCTGAATCATTCTATGACTCTATGATTCTAAAATGACAGAAGCCCAAGTGACGCCGTTCTGCAGCGGTTCTGCCGAGGATCACAAGACGTGGCTGGTGGATGGATTGGGTCCTGCTGCAAGTTGAACACAAGTTCACAGTTGAGAACCAGTGAGTAGCTGGCCTGGGACTGGCAGTGTGCTTGCTGTGCCAGGCTACTCCTGTGTGGGGGCAGCCGGGAAGGCAAAAAATGTACTTCAATTTAATGTAAAATACTAACGTAAAAGAAAGAAAGAAAGAAAGAAACAAACAAACAAATTGATAAGGATTACTACTTAATTAGAAAAGCTTAAAAGGGAACCCAGGCATCTGACCTGCCCCACTCTCATCCTAAAACCTACTGCTGCCCTCAGCGACACTTACTTTATTTACTTTATAACCATCTTTGTTCTCTTTGGATCAAATGCTTTTTTTCCTAAATGACTGTGAAGTTCCTTTTGAAACTCAGCTGAAAACTACAATCCTTACATCTCCTTATCACGGATTTATCTAGACATACTTGAAGATAAATCCTTCTAGCTCTTGAAAAATTATAGTTCTTGCATGTCTGTCAGTAAGGAATTAAAAATGCAATACAGTAAGAAAAGAAACACTTGCCATTCTTCAGGTCAGCGAGAAGCTCTTCAAATGACAAACGTATAGGGTTACAGATTTCATATGGTGCTTTCTTTAAGATACTTCAAATTTTAAGTAATTTTGACTAAAAAGTGAATACAGATAATATACAATAATAATATCAAAAGTTTTGCTGTGTTCTTAGTGTCTTTTGGCATACAAATGACATGGGTTTGGTTTATAGGACACACGAGTACCTGACCATGAGCAAGTTACACAGCAGTCTATAATCAGTTCATTAAATCACTGTAAACATTTCCAGACAATCGGTCCCAGACTTTTCAGAGTCATCTTGGGCCAAACTGAGCAACATTCATCAAAGGCTAAATAATGTTATTACATAATTCCTTATATCTTCCAGGGCTTTCAGCCTATATGTTTTATTAGTATGTTGTTTAAAACTTGTAGTGGTTCTTATTTCTTGTTTACTACGTATTATGTTGCCTTAGCAACATCTTAGCTTGTTTATTTACCTGTAGAGAGTTTGAGCCAAGCCCTTTGTAACACAGCCTAAGGAAACTTCTAGTTTACAACATCAGAATTATAGTTATTTTTAATGGCTATGCAACAGATTTGTGCTAAAATAAACACGGAGTACTTCATTAACATTAGCATGTGTGCAGACTTACCCTTTTCTTTTTTAAGAAATCAAGAGTGACAGATTCTTTACAATACTTCTTAAAACAGGGAACATGACTTCCATCTGAATCCTGACGATCAGCTGCGGTGCAATGTTGCAGGCACAAAATACGGTGCGTCAGCATTTACCTTCTCAGCTTATAGGTGCACTTAGGCATCTAAGTGATGTGACAATAATTAAGTGGAAAAACTGGAGGAATTGGTGAAAAATCTGGATCTCAGCAACCCGTCAAAAACCATCTCCTTAAATCCACAGGAGGAAGTCAACAATTCATAGCTCTCACTTTTGAGTTAAGCAGTTAGTTCATTCCTCATTGTAATTAATGTAAAATATTTTTTCCTTCCCCTTTGCCCTCCTGTGATGTATTGTATCTTTAATTGTTTCTGTGCTAAAAGGTTAAGGATGCAGAGTGTACGGCAGTAAGAGCAATTCCTACTTGTATGCTGGAAACCTCACGTCCAAGTCGGAAATGCAATACAACCTGCTTAAATTCCAACTGCTTCTACCTTTGGTGAATTTAATATGGAGACCGTAAAATATTCTGCAGTTTATACCATATATAAAAGCAATAAAACAAATTTAGAGAAAGATTGCCTAGCTCGTGTATAATCACACAGGCATGAGCACTCATTTTAAAAGCAGAACCTGAAACCTGCAATTCCAGAATGACCTGGGAAAGGTTGGGCCAAAGTTTGAAAACTTTGGCCACGTTGGCCTTAAATCTTTCACCCAAAAAAAAAAGGGGGGGCGGGTTAAGCCCTGCATGGAGGAGCCTCATGGAACTCGAGGAGGCACCTGCTGCTACCACAGAGAAGGAACTGCCAAAAATGATCTTGCTGGATCCATGTTGTGCCAAGATACAGGCTGGGAGGGGAGCAGCTCCGCTGGCTGTGCCAGGAAGGAGATTGCTCTCATCATCCCAGGAAGAGCTGTAGGCCTCGGGGACTCATTGAACCCCAAAAGCTGGGTGCTCCAGAGCAACGTCCTCAGCTTTAGGAGTATAGTCTTGGACATTTAAAGCAAGAATCAGAAATAATTAAGTGATGGGACTCTAATTTGGACCTGATGCTTGCACAAAAATGGTTTAGCTTAAAACCTCCAAGCGCCTGTATTTCCCATTAATGCCAAAAGGTACAGTGGCTTTTTTTATGGAGAGGCAAATCTGGTATGTAAAATTAGGCAGAATATTTGAAAACTTTGGCCTATAAACTTTGTGTCTATTGCCAGTATAAACCCAGCTTCTAAATATTTAAAATCTTGTTCCTTTTTTATTGGACATAATTTTGTGATTAGGAAAAAGAAAAATGGAAGTAAAACCTCTTAATTTCACTCACAGGATTCATTCAGATGACTCCATGAGATCACAGTTAGATACATAAATTAAATTAAACTACACAAATAAGTGTTTTTAGGCTTGGGAGGAAAGTTAGGGGAGGACAAAATGACTGGTTTTTTTCCCCTTTCTGTCTGAGTCATTTTTAATCATCATTCCTTGTGCGGAAACAGTAGCCACTACTACCATTCATGCTAAAGTTTAAGGGAATCAAGGGAAGAGATGTATAGCACTGCTGCATTTACAACCACTTACTTAATTTTAAACACTGCATGTAAAAATTTACAAGACCATCTTGAAAGCATGTTTGATACCCTGACCTGAGTCACTCCACTGTTTTGGCTTATCAGAAGAGCTAAGGGAAGAGTCCCGAGACGTAAGTCAGGGTAGGGTAATGATATCTGTGACTTTTCTCACAAAACCCACACTTGGCTGAAAGTTTGCTGAGTTTAAAATCAACCCCTGTGTTGGTGTTTACGTTCCTCAGAGAGCTAGGCATGTTCCAACAAAGCCGGTGAACAGCTTCCAGAATATTTGCTTCCAATATACTGGGTGTGTTCACCCGTTTCTTGCAAACCTAAGGCAATTGCACAGCCTCCCCGTGCTGTTAGTACATTGTTAAGCCACCACTCTGCTAGGAGAGGCCACCGGCTTCTGGAAGAGGGCTTGTTCTGTACAATCCCTGTCAACCTTCTAGAGAGCTTCAGGCCTGCTTTTGCCTTCCACATTCACCCAAGACAGTTCTCATTTCCAAGTCAGCCTGAATCAACTCATACACTGCTCTGCAGACACATTTGGAATTCTGTTTTACCCCAAATAATATGTTTCTTGTTAATAATTAAAAACCCTTTGGGCTTCATGGTGGTACAAATCAGTAGTTCGGATTTGCTGTTGTCATTCTATAGTAAGTAACCTTATGAATTATGTCTAAAAAGGAGCTGGTCCAAAAAGGGGAGAAAATATCTTCAATTAAATAATAAAATAAAAAAAAAAATTATAACATATAATGGCATCCCAGCTAAAAAAAAACAGGTTTGTAAAACCATGCAATCAAAGTTTGAAACAACATTGAGAGGTAATGCAATTCAACTCAAATCTGAATAAAAACAGTTTTAATACTGAATTTTACTTTGTAAGCAGTTGGGGAAGGACAGAACTCTCACACAATTGATTACAATACTCAGAGGATGGGCCTCTGCTTGTAGAGGTGTTGTGACTCGATGGTGTGTTCGGATGAGTGTTCATACCCCAACGCATATAGCCAGCCTTGTTCAGGAGGAGCTAAAGCTACTTTTAATCACAGCCCTCATATTGAAAGCTGAGCATGTATTTGCCTTTGCAGAACTGTGGCCAAAATGACTTTACAAGGCAAAAGATGAGGCAGGTCACTCATTTCTCTAGTGAATATTTATGCACTCCTGGGTTAGGTAGGCAAAACAATACTCAGCTGTCAAACTAAAATCAATCATAGTTTGCTTTATTTGCAATCATTCTGCCATGGGAGGCTTGCAGCCTTGTCTTTTTTATTTGTGGGTTTAGAGAGGAAAATTAAAATGTGAAACCCTATCAACATGTGAACTCGGCGCCCTCTGACATATGGGGCATGCCCCTCATCCAACACAATCTTTGGTTAACAGCTGTGAGGAATTTTACCAGGCCAAACAGCTTTTTAGTCCAACCCCGGGGAACTGGCATGTGTTAGCACAGCTACAGAAGGTCTCTCCGGTCCCTAAATGCAAAAACATATTGAGGATTGCAAAGAAAAAGTTACAAGGGGGACAGAGTTCAAATAAAATTTGTTCTCTGGTTCCTGGCAAGATCTGTCCATGCTCACAGACACATTCAAGTCAGGCTCATTTGCCTCAGGTTTGCTTTGGTGAATGCTGGGTGCGAAGGGCTCCCACTGAAGCCACAGGGAGCACTGGCACTGTTTCTTTGCGGAGTGGAGACACTTTGCACCAGCTGAGGATTCAATTTAAAATGCTTAGAAGATGACACTTGAGTGCTGTGTTCCGTTATAAGCAAAAGGAGAGGCAGTACCACTTTTGGTTTATTTTTCTTTGGGGATTCTTGCTGAAGCAACACCCAACCTGGTATTAAACAATCCATTGTCATGACAAGGCCTGAAAATGGCAAACCAAAAAGGTCTACCTAGGCAAAATTTTTGTTGTGACTGCTATTTGAAGGCAAACCTAAGAGCAGCACTGAGTGAAATTTTCCCATTTAGGGCAGCAATGGAAGGATAACAGCACATGAACTGGTGCCCGTATCTAGAACTGCCATTTTTCCCCTCCTGATTCTTCTATAATCTCAGAATCACAGAATTGTAAGGGTTGGAAGGGTCCTTTGGAGATCACCCAGTCCAACCCCTGCCAAAGCAGGGTCACACAGAGCAGGCTGGACAAGAACCCATCCAGGTGGGTTTTTAATGTGTCCAGAGAAGGAGACTCACCACCTCTCTGGACAGCCTGTTCCAGGGCTCTGCCACCCTCACAGGAAAGAAGTTTTCCATATGTTCAGACAGAACTTACTGTGTTCCAGCTTGTGTCCATTCCCCCTTGTCCTGTCACCAGGTACCACTGAGAAGAGCCTGACCCCATCCTCTTGACACCCATCCTTTGGATATTTCTAAACACTGATGAGGTGCTCTCAGTCTTCTACAAGCTAAACAGCCCCAGGTCTCTCAGCCTTTTCTCATCAGAGAGATGCTCCATTCCCTTGATCATCCTTGTAGCCTCTTTGAACCTTCACTGTAGCCTTCTTGAACCAGGGGGTCTATAATGCAAGTACAAGAGAGATGGTGCACACGGATTGTACCAAATCTGGTGTACAAATGTAGGTGTACCTGTATATCCTGGCACTTGCAGCTTACTGTACATTTAGAGTTCATCTGTGCATGCCCAGCCACTACCTGGGGCATGCACAGCCTGACCAGACCCAGGAGCCTGAGCAGGCTTCAGCCAACCCAAAACACTGGGCAAATGGAAAAGTGCTATTTTCCTACCAACCAGGTGAAAAAAAAAGAAAGACACTCAAGGAAAAGTAGAAATATAGTATCAGTGTCCATATAGTCAAGAATCTAGATCATTTTATCTCTATCTGATTGCAGGACTGTGAAAAAAACAATCTGTAACTTCAAACCAGTGTGCTGCATGAGGAGGTGGCAGGAAACCCCATGTGCCACAGTCCAGGAGTCAGGGAGAGCAGGGTGTTTTCTCCCTTGTCATGGTGAAGGGCTTGTTTCATTATTCTGACCTTAAGTGAGTCTATCTGCCTCTTGCCAAGTTAAACTTCCATTTTCACAATAATTCTAGGTGCTGTTAAAGGCATTTGGTGAAGCATGAGGAAAGCTAATTGACATGGAAAGGGAAATTCACAAGCCATGCTTTCTCCTGTGGAAATTATGTAAACTTCTTAGGGCTGCGATGCACAAATAATTTTGATGCATTAATTTGTCTTTTGCTTGTCTTTACCTCAATCTCACCAAAAATACTATGTTTTTGACGTGCTCTTTTTAGAATCATAGAATGGTTCAGGTTGGAAGGGACCTCAAAGATCATGGATTTCCACCCCCCTGCCATGGGCAGAGACACCTCCCACCAGACCAGGTTGCTCCAAGCCCCATCCAGCCTGGCCTTGAACCCCTTCAGGGATGGGGCAGCCACAGCTTCTCTGGGCAGCCTCTTCCAGTGTCTCACCACCCTCACAGGAAAAAAATTATTTCTGAGACCTAATCTAACTCTCCCTTCTTTCAGTTTAAAACCATTACCCCTCATCTATGGCTCCTCTCCCTGATCAAGAGTCCCTCCCCATTTCTCCTGTAACTCCCTTTAGGTGCTGGAAGAGGTTCTAAGGTCTCTCTGGAGCCTTCTTTTCTCCAGGATGAACAAACTAACTCTCTCAGTCTGTCCTCATAAAAGAGGTTCTCCTTTGGTGGTTCTTAATTGACTGCTTTCCAGAGAACAATTCACAGAGATATCTGAGAGAGAAAGCTCCCTTCACATCCCTCTAAATGCTGATATACAACAGCCGTTATCCAACAATACAATTATTTATTTAAAAAAAAAAAGATCAATGCCTTTCCAAGGCAACCAGCATTTCTCCGAAAGACTTCACAATCCCAGCTCTGCTACCCTTGTGCCATGGCACGAGCTGAAGTTCTGCTGCCAGGTGAAGGTAAGTCCTTCCTGACAGCTTCCCCATGCCCTGCTGAATGGCTTTTGCCATTATCCTCATCCACCTGTGCCACCTCAGGTAAAACCTGGCCAAGCCCATCTGACTTGAAAGTCACGTTCACTGTTCCTGCAGTGACAACTTCATTTGACAACAGAGTCACAGTCTTTCCCCATCCTAGGTACAAAAAGCATTACTACCAGAAAACAGCAGCATTTCTGAAGCGTTTTGCTCT
The DNA here is from genome assembly GCA_013400375.1 of Thinocorus orbignyianus. Lineage (NCBI taxonomy): Eukaryota > Metazoa > Chordata > Aves > Ciconiiformes > Thinocoridae > Thinocorus > Thinocorus orbignyianus. The sequence goes on along the minus strand of VXBW01008101.1, from coordinate 16,032 downwards.
GCCATATCTCCTTCTCTGCTTGGTGCTTGCCCACACTGACACTGTCACTAGTTTTTAACAATTTAAGGCATTCCTGGTTTTGGTTTTCTATGAACTCACATGTAAGCCTCTGACAGTCACACCTCACTGACACTCTTCTGTAATTCAGTAAATCTAAATATGAATCAAAATCTGACTCCAAAACCTGGAATCAACAGATGCTTTATAAATTTTGCACTATTTTCACCTACCCATTGGGGTGACAATAGCAAGGACTATTTAGTTTTTTATAGTGTAAAAGTATACAACATTTATAATTCATATATATTTTATAAATATATAAAAGCTTAAGCGATTTTCTTCACTGCAAAGTGCTGAAATACATGCCCACTAAACTGTGGCCAAATCTGAGGATGGCTATGAATGAGTCTTCCAGAAATTAAAAAATAGCTGAAAAGAACAAACATTGATGTTAAAATAATTTTAATTATTTACATCTCTGTTGTTTCATTGTATCTTAGGTATCATTTTAAAAATTAAGCCATATTTTATCTTGATTACTAACAATACAATACCATCATTTTGCTATTTCACATCCCTATTTGTCTTGCTAATGGCTATTTTTCTGTTTAGAGAAAATGAGAACAATTCTATTTCATTTAGAGACCAATAATATTCCTGAGTGTTCATCCTCACTGTTCTGGAAGAACAATGAAACAGCACTTACATGAAGGATTTACTGGTGTGCATGCCAGGACAAAAACAGATGGACAAAACAAGTTTAGACAAGTGAATCTGAAAAATTGGATGACCTTTATCTCACAAACAAAGTTACAGAAATTCAGAAAAAGCCAAAAGTTGTTTTATTTCCTTCAGTGGAGAAATTCTAGTATCTGTGTTTGAGCCAACCTCTTTAATTTAAAGCTGGTGATAGTAGTAGTAGCTAACCCTTATGGTCAGTACATATCATTCCTAACATAAAAATATCTCAAATGTCTTAATAAAAAAAAAACCATACCGCCCCCCAAAAAAAATTTAGCATTGTCTTACATAGTGGTAAGATTAAACCTAATAAAGCATTTGTGTCATTTTGGGGTAGGGTTTTTTGCATTTGGTAGCACACACGGACTCATAGCCAAGATCAAGTGACTGGCAAGGACAATGTATCTTTCTAGAAAGTTCATTCAGCACAATGATTTTTTTAAACAAAGACCTTTATGAGACCATGAGGACATTTCCTTCTTATGAGGAAAGGTTGAGGGACTTGGGTCTTCTTAGTCTGGAGAAGAAAGAGCTGAGGGGGGATCTGATCGATACCTATAAATACTTAAAGGATGGGTGTCAGGAGGATGGGGCCAGTCTTTTCTCAGTGGTACCCAGTGACAGGACAGCAGGAAATGGGCACAAACTTGTACATAAAAAGTTCCATCTAAACATGAGGAGGAATTTTTTCACTTTGAGGGTGACAGATCCCTAGAACAGGCTGTGCAGAGAGGTGGTGGAGTCTCCATCTCTGGAGACGTTCAAAACCCTCTTGGACATGTTCTTGTGCAACCTGTTCTAGATGACCCTGCTTTGGCAGGGGGGTTGGACTAGATGATCTCCAGAGGTCCCTTCCAACTCACAGTGATTCTGTGATGCTTACCCTTCACTTTGTCCCCTGTTTTCAGTCACTGGCTTCTCTACAGTCATGCCACACACAGAGCATGAACCTACCCACCTGCTTGAAATGGCTGATATTTTAAAATACCAGCCATACTGTTACGGTAGAACCTCAGTTTTAAGAGACCCCTTTGTCTGGATTCTTGGGGGTTATGACTTTATTCTTGACTTAATCCATTCAGGTCATGATGCCCAGGTCAGGCTCCGTTAACTTTAATGGGACTCTGCCCCGGCTCAGGAGATACAGGATCAGGCCCTAGGTACAACAGAACTAAGGACTCCTGCTTTCCAGTGAAACATTTTCCTGCGGTCATTTTCCTGGCTGCTTGAGTTGGGAGCTGGGAGAGATGCTGAGGCAGACCACATAATACTATGACCTTAAGAATATTTTTTTTGGCAGGGAATAACAATCTCTGTGTTTTTCATCCCTCAGCAGTATCAGCCTTTGTTTCTCAGAGCTGCTCAAAGATCCAAAAAGACAGAATCATCCTGTTCTGCCTTTTGCAAAACAAGCTGCTGTAATCAGAATAAAAATGCTCTACAAAGATCCAGCTTTTTACTCTCAGCAATTCTGTTTTATCTTTTTGCTTTTTCCTTTCTTTCGCTCTTTTTTTTTTTTTTTCTGTAGCACAAAATGGTTTGATTCCGTCTAACAAGCAATTAATATGTTCTTCCAAACAAATCAGAACTGGAGAACCAAATTAACACCCTTCAAGAGTGATATATCAGTGCCCGATTTCACAGAATGCTTTACGACCCTTCCACCTAATCTAATGGATGGATTTTAAACATGAGAAAGCCTTAACATGGCTTGAATTTGAACACTTTGACTCCTTATAAGCTAGTATCCCTAATTACAGCGAACCTTTATTAAACTGAGTAGTCACCTATGTATTACAAAGACAAGAAAACCTTTTTAAAAAATAGCGACCATTAAACATTACATTCACTGTTATTTTTGTTGAGCCTCACAGCCCTTTGAGCAAGGGAATATTTACCATTTCAGTACTGCATCCATATCAAGACTATTTATAAATCAAAGAATCAACTAAATATTAAACATGTAGCAGTATCTAGTCAGAACTACAGATATCAACTGCTAATTTTTTCCACTTGTCTTTCACTTCCTTCAGCTCATAAACAGATTTAACAAAAAAAGAACCATGGAATGAAAACAACATATTCATGGGGAGGTATGTTCATTTAAGCAACAGGCTGTTTCGATGTAGATTTTAATAAGATAGATGAAATTAAGTAAGTGATAATTTAACCAATGACAAAAATGTTTTTTTCATACATTGCAGTAATGCCAAGCTTTGAATTCTAACGAATCCTCTTTTTTTTTTTTTTCATCAAACCCTAGATCTTGTAATCGATTAGTTAGACAGTAATCTCATTTTTCTTTTGAAGGGTGAATTCTAGGTGTTGTATTTACAAAAGGCTGATACGAAGAAAACAGACAGCAAGGGAATAAAGAACACAATGTGATGGGTTCAAAGTTATGTGAGTTTTGTGTCATATTGTGGGTAAAAGTTATGATTACACACATATTCCAATCACCCACACCAAGACGTAGCTGCTGAGAGTCCAGTTAGGACCATTGCATGGGGAAGAGTGTGGCCAGTAGGTTGAGGGAGGTCATTCTCCCCGTCTACTCAGCACTGGTGAGGCCACAACTGGAATACTGCATCCAGTTCTGGGCTCCCCAGTTCAAGAGAGACGGAGAC
>VXBW01008101.1:0-12658 GCA_013400375.1 Thinocorus orbignyianus | reverse complement strand
TACTGGAGAGGGTCCATGGTAGGGCCACAAAGATGATTAAGGGAGTGGAGCATCTCCCTTATGAGGAATGGCTGAGAGAGCTGGGACTCTTGAGCCTGGAAAAGAGAAGGCTGAGGGGAGACCTTATTAATGCTGACAAGTATCTGAAGCGTGGGTTGAAGGAGGATGAAGCTGGACTTTTTTCAGTGGTTCCCACTGACAGGACAAGGAGCAACGAGCACAAGCTGAAACACTGGAAGTTCCATTCAAAGATGAGAAAAAACTTCTTCAGGGTGAGGGTGGCAGAGCCTGGAATGGGCTGCCCAGGGAGGGTGCGGAGTCCCCTTCTCTGGAGACCATCAAGCCCCACCTGGATGCCGTCCTGAGTGATGTGCTCTGGGCAATCCTGCTTTAACAGGGGAGTTGGGCTGGATGATCTCTAGAGGTCCCTTCCAACTCTGACAATTCCCCGATTCCATAATTGCAGCAGCACCTGCAGAGAAGACGGGGCAGGCAGGGAATACCACTTTGCTACTGAGCTGCTGATGGACTAGTATCCAGATTAATATCCAGCATCAGGGTTAAACATCTTAAATAAATGGGCACCAGTGGGGCACGTTTCTTAAAGATGCCTCATTCACATAAGGGTAACTTTGCTCTGAAGAAGTGCCTCTGAAGAAGAGACTAAATCAGCCTGCGTGCCCGTACAGCTCCTGCACTGCCAAATCTGGCAGCAGAGGTTCCTGCCAATTATTTTTTGTTAAGGGAATTGGACTGCAGCCTGTGATTCATTTTACATATAGTAGAGCACGAGTTGGCCTACATATAAAAATTCACGCTGGTATAACTGTGTCAGTTCAGGGTGTGATATTTTGCTGACAGTTTTACCTTTAAAAGACCTGAAGTAAATCTGGTTAAATCTGTACCCAGATACCTTATCCTTACTGAAGAGGGTTGTTATTTTTTTCTGGTTTTCAACTAGAATAAACTGGCTGAACTATTTAACTATGGCACCTTACAGCAGGCTGCCTGTTTATCTCTCCTTACCAAAATAACACAGATGACACGTAAGTCTAGGCATATACCAGAGGTTCCGCAAAATAGATCATTAATAGATCCTCCACATCGGTCACCTCTTTGCAGAATCACAGAGTGGCTGATGTGGGAAGGGACCCCTGGAGGTCATCTGGTGCAACCCCCTGCTCAAGCAGGGCCACCTAGATCCTGTTTCTTGGGACACTGATCAGATGGCTTTCGAATATCTCCAAGGATGGAGACCCTACAACCTCTCTGGGCAGCCTGTGCCAGTGCTTGGTCGCCCTCACACTAAAAAAGTGTTTTCTGATGTTCAGGTTGAACTTTTACAGGAAGAATAATCTTGCTGGGTGCTGATATTCAATAAAATGTACCCATATCACCAAATTTTAGAGAAGTTAATGGGCAGGTGTATGTATACCCCACGATACCAAAAACCACGAGTCTATATCTTTGTTCTGAAAATGGCATTATGGTAGCAGTCTCTATGTTAACACTTCCTAGAGATGGATATTTTTGACTGAGTAAGGGAATTAACCAAGTTTAATCAAAATGTAAGGAGGTCTGCAACTAAACCTTCTCCTTAGATATCAGCAACCTCAGTCTTGTCAGAAACACACAATCAAAAACGAGCTTAATTTTTAATGCAAGCTACCAGTTTATTACTCATGTTAGTGGGGCAGGGAGGGGGGGGTCATAATGAAATACAAATGTTTTAAGAGTCAAGATTTACATGGAGGAAAAATTACTTTGTTAGCCAGCTATGGCTTGCTTTATTAGCACCATTTAGTTCTAAGTAGACTGAGAAATGGAAAAAGAATAGTTTTTCATTTTTAGCATTTCCTTCCCCCATTAATACTCCTCATCAGTTGCAGTAATCAATCTGGGTTGGGCACACCGAGGTTTCAAATCGCAGGGTCTGTGGGGGGAGGCTGTTTGTTGCACCTTTTCCATATAGTACTTTCTCTGACAAAACTAGTTTGGCAACCACATGTCAGGCTCTTGGCAAAGGTTCTGACCTCACCATTTTAAGCGCTGTTTTCTTAATATAATGTTGACATATGGCTATTGTGCTCTTAATCTAGTTATTTTGTGTCTGCTGTGTTGTTGCTATCTCATCTTCTGAATTTTCTTCAGGCAATTACTGTCAGAGACATTTAATTTCTTCTGCCACATATTAACCAGTTGCCAACATTCCCCTCTTTTCAGCCTGGAGAGGATGGTTATGGGGCTAAAGCAGTATTACTACAAGGCTTCCTAGGTCTATCTGCATACCTGCAAGGCCACCTAAAAATATTCTAATCACACACAAAAAGAATGGTAGAGAGGCTTTGGAGAGAATAAAGCTGTTCTTTTGGCCTTCACATGTCACCAAGCCAGAAGAAAAAACCACGCTACGTTGCTTTCATCTCTAATATGTTGAATAGTTGCCTGTGGTTAATTACGCTGCATCGTGGAGGGTGCCACAATCAGGCAGTAGGATTAAGCCAGTTGAAAGTGATGTGAGGAAACAGATGGAAAATAACTCAGGTAACCACATAAAGCAAGTAACAAAAAAAAGCTCTAGCCCGAAGTATGTGAAAGACCACGTTTAACCATTTTATGCTGTGCAAAAAGCAAACACCCCTGCAACAAACAACCGTACACACATTGTTCACTACCACGTGCCGACAATATTTTGACCTTGGGGAAGCGAAACCAGAGGTACACATGAGAAACTGAGAAATGCAATTGCTGGCAGGCACAGACTTAACACAGGGACAAGGGAGGGGAGGGAATGTTCTCCATGTTAACTCTTGCTGGTTCACAACACATGCTGGGTCCTGTGATGTGGAGCAGCTGCCCTCCTACCATGGTGCCCGACCACCACCAAGATTGTATCCAGCTTCACCAACTGGTAGTACTTACTATAGCTTACGCCTTCTGTTTGGTTCTTGTGTCTTCTTCCCATGTTCTTTAACCTTAAACCAGGAAAAAGATGTCAACAGAGTATGAGATAAGAAAGTATTTATCCTGCCAGGCTTCACAGGGCTAACTCTGTCTGAGTTACACAGGCTGAGAGAGCTGGGGCTGTTCAGCCTGGAGAAGAGAAGGCTCCGGGGAGACCTTGGAACTCCTTCCAGTACCTAAAGGGGCTATAGGAGAGATGGGGAGAGACTCTTGATCAGGGAGTGGAGTCATAGGACAAGGGGTAACAGTTTTAAATTGGAAGAGGGGAGATTTAGATTAGATACCAAAAAAGAAATTCTTTGCTGTGAGGGTGGTGAGACACTGGAACAGGTTGCCCAGAGAAGCTGTGGATGGCCCATCCCTGGAGGGGTTCAAGGCCAGGCTGGATGGGGCTTGGAGCAACCTGGTATGGTGGGAGGTGTCCCTGCCCATGGCAGGGGACTTGGAACTTGATAACCTTTAAGGTCCCTTCCAACTTGAACCATTCTATGATTCTTATTCTGAATGGTCCTCTGAGGAGCTTCTCTCTCTTTTCATTAACTGTAAATAATTCACGGCACAGGCATCTAGTCTGGGCAGTGTCACCACCTGGTTGTCATCTATGTGTGGCTGCACTTTGTTCACATTCGTAGTTCACAGTGCAACTTCATTTTCCTGTGTTTCTACTTACAAAAATGGGAATGACAAGACCTCCTTCACCAGCTCCAAGTATTCCATCACGTTACCAGGTGACCACCTTTCCCTTTATGACTGGTAGTCATAATGTTTGCCTTCATGGAACAAATTGCAGATTTCCAGAAAATCAGCCTCTAAATTTGTTCCAGTAGCTCATTTTGAATGCAGGCTGAATCCATGCTTTCAGATTGTACCCCACAAATACTAAAACAAGCCCTTCTTGGGGGCTGGAGAATAAACCCTGGAAAATACACCCTTAATTTCTCAGGGAAGGAAGAGTAGATATTTGAAAACAACAGTAAAAAAATATATGATCTATTCCTATACTTTACAGTTTGTCACGTTTTGCAAGGAAATTCAACCAGCCATTAAGTCATGGGGCAGCATGTACTATTTACAAAAACTAAATGTAACTGTTGGGTTTACTGACAAATGTCCATACTTTTCTTTAATGGTTTCTAAAGGAATTTTATCGTATGAGCATAGGTTGCATAAATACCTGTTAGGCAGACATGACAAGGGTATTGATAATATCATAAAATCTGCAGTTACGCTTTAGTTGAGCGCTTAGATTAAATGGTATCCGCGGCAGCTAATCAGACAACTGGTTAGCAATTTAGAAACCAGTTTATCCATAAAATTAAATGTAGCATCAAAAACAATGTGGCAATATGAGGAGGCTGCGATCATATAGGTTGAAGCATATTGGGCGAGAGACCCGTTTGTGACGTCCATAAGGATTCGGCTGCGCTGCAATATTCTGTCAGCCGCCGTCATTATCTTGTACAGGTACCTAGTGGACAAAATAACAATCTGGACTACAGAGAACCTGTTAAAATTCACAGTTCAGTGAAATGCTGATTACAGCAGCAACTCTCTTTTCTTCTCCCTGTCACTCCCACGCTTTTGTTCTCCTCCACTTCGCTTTTCTCCTTGGAATGGCAGACAGCGGTAAAATGCTGTGGGTAACATGTGGTATATGACTTTTATTAGCACTCAGTTACAACCAGCCTCGTTATTCCTGAAGTTGGGCTGCTTGGCATCCCTATCACCACGGCACACACTTTCCTGGCTCCACATGGGAACCAACGCCTGCGCAAGGGATGGAGACCCCTTCTTCTGGCTGCCTTCTCCTCATCTGCCCTAGGAAAAAAAGGCTGCTCGCTTCCTCCTTCGTGTATTTGGATGCTTCGCAGTTGAAATCAAATTACAAGCTTACATTCCAGTCAATCTCTTTGTCCCCTGAAACCACATTTGAACGTAAAGGATAATACAATATTTACCACAAGCATTAGTCTCTTCCATGACTGTAATTTTTATCTCCTAATTGAAATATTTCTTATTTTCTTTGCCTCAGTGAGCTGTTTTAAGGAATAGCTGACTGAAACTGTTTTGGAAGAGACACACACATACAGAATTGCTCAAAACAGAATTTTTTTTCTGGGGGAGCAAAACATACCACTTCCAAAATTAGTTTAAAAGTAATCACTTCACAGGTACCTGGATTGTTAAAAATTGGCTTTTATCCCAGCTTCCATAGCCAAGTGATTATGAGAAGAGAATTCATGAAAAGTTATCTAAAAACTATCTATACGTCATGGCTGGGTGTAATCTTTTTGTGAGGCCTAGCATAGGCTACAAAATCATCCACCCCTCTAAAGCATCTTACTGAGTCCTGCGATTTAATTGTTGCTCAAAGGAGAAGAGATCCCATATTTAAGGAACATCAAAACATCCCTTCACCCTCAGCCAACTTCATTTTGTTGATCACCTTTACTTTAAAATGTAAAAAAAAAACAATTAAAAAAACCCAGTATTTTCCTTTTCTTGGTTATCGTAAAATAGGAACTATGGGGGGAAAAAAATAACCAGACAACAGGCTGGTTACTGAATGGATTACTTGATGCCATCCCCAAAAGCTGGTTCACAAAATCCCTGGCTCATTGGCCAGGGAAATGGGAAGTCTGCACAGTGCTTGATCTATTATTCTGAGTGGCTAAATTTGTCTTCCTACCTCTCCAGCCCTGAATCCGTGAAGCACACTGATGAATTTTGGCTGGTGCGGTCGGCATGATTAAGATGTCCTGAGACAGTGGAAGTCACCTGTGAGACAACAGAGATGTGAAAGTGAGGGCTGGGATAAGGAGCTTCTTTGAGGCTTGGGTGGAGCGGCTCCTCCATCATGCAATAGAGTGAAAAATCAGGTGTCTGCTTTAGGACAAGGGAAACATTAAGAAAAAGAAAGGTTAAAAGAGAAAATTTTTTAAAAAAAGGAGTGTTGGTCAGGGGGGGCAATGCAACTAATGGGTTTCTTTCTTCCTTTTGCTTTCCCGTGCCCCTCAACCCCAACAGAGAGGTAACAAATGGAAAGACTAGGTGTTGTCAGGGTCCAGCCTTCATCAGTGCCTAGAATCCAATTTGAAATCGTCATCCCATTTTCCAGGTAATAGATATAAAAGTTTCCGTAGGAGACAAAGCACCTGAAGTTGGATCACATCATCAGTTTTGTACTGATGAGACATCGGATGGGTTTTCTATTACATATCCAAAGAGTGAACATCTGTCTTACCAGAAAGCTTATTCAGGCTCAGCCAAAAGCTTTCATATTCAGGGATACATGTCATAATTTGAGGCTAGTGAACTGGAGATATTCTGGGAGAAGAAACATGCCGGCAGGGAATATTTTAACACAGCTGAGATTGGTCTAACATGGAAAGAACAGTCAGAGAAAACCCAGAGTCTTGGGATTTTCTGTTTCATTCTGAGTTATGATATTTTTTTTCCCTTTAATACTGGTCTGCTAAATACCCACTGGACACCTAACAGGAGATAAAGCTACTCTCAAAAAAAAAAAAAAAGAAAGAAAAAAAAGACTTATTTAGCATTAAACAAAATAACTATACATTTCACAAACATTGGCTCTAAAATAAATTTAAAGCATGTGGGGGTTGTTTTGTTTTGTTTTGTTTTTATTGAGGTAACAGGGAAATTCCTCCCAAGAAAAGGTGGACCTGCCTGAGACTTAGCAAGCCTTGTTTATGGCCGGCAAGGAGATCAAACTCTAGAGGGATCCTCCTATAAAGTACATGAGGAAAAGTAACCTTTGAACCCCTGTGCTCTGGCTTGCTCCTGAAGGCAGTTGAATCTACAGTGGGGCACCCTCCAACCTACACACCTTTCCAGAGCTCCTAAATTTGGCTGGGGTCAATATCACCCCACGTGACCATAACCTAGCACCTTTCTGGACTCACAGTATGCTATGAATCAACCAGCTGGAAGTCAACCAGCTGTCAGAAAATTTAACTTCCTGGGAAGACTTTCAGAAGACTATCTACTCTGGACACTGAGGTATCCAGGTACAAAACATTAGGGTCCAACTTGGAAACTTCTCCTCCACATGTGCAGCACCATCGATTTTAACGTAACTATTTGCATGAATAAGTCTTTTGCAGACTCATGACTTTATTTCACAAGTATCTTTTGTACAAATGGCATCCTAAAGCCCTTTATGGAATTAAATAACACTGTCCACTGTCTTGTATCTGAAATAAATTACAGAAAACAGCATCATAAAGATATTGCACGGTGAATAAATTAAACCATCCAGTCATAAGGCCAATGACCGAGGGAAAGAGAAATTAAGAGACATAGGCAAAGGAGAAAAGATATGTTTTAAGATGAGGTTTGAAAAGAGATAGAGTCGATGAGGCAGAGAGATACATTCATGCAATGGGACTGCGTACCAAGAAAAACTTTCAGATGTTCTGATACCAGACAAACCAACCATGGACAAGTTTGACTAGTATGTGGAGGCTGTCACACATCTTCCTACACAAACAGCAATTCTCACACCTCACCAGTTAATCAGAGGGAGAAGTCTAGTGCTTGACTGGTCTGTAACTTGCTATGTCTCTTAGTTTTTCAGCTCACTGTCCTATAAAAGGCATTTATGCCAGCACAAATCCAGCAAGACACAAGGAGAATAGCTTCAACCCATAAACCAAAGATATACCTGGCATTTCTGAGAGGAGGAGGAACATTTGTGAAGGTCCTCCACACCCTTCTGCTCTTACATACAGAACTTAACTCACTATATTTTGGACTCTAGAGATCTAAGGTGTTAAAGAGGTAGACAAAATTACTACAGTCGTGGGAGCACAGTTAAAGCAGAAACTCCAGGTAGGTAGCATTGGGTCTGGTTTTCACTTCTACTGCAACTCATGGGCCATATCCACACTTATATGTAGGTCCTCCATGACACTAAGTCCAACAGGAAGTAAATACCTAAAATACCTTAATAAACACAAGTTTTATGTGTGGCCTTCAGCAAGTCATTTTAAGGTTCTGGGTCTCAAATCTTTATGTCAGTACTGGGTAACAATAAAATATGCTCAGGAAGGGTTCCTGTAATAACACACAGCACTAGGGGCCAAAATAGCTGCCTAACACTTGCAGTGTTACGTCAATCAGGAGACAAATAACCAAACACCACAGTTACAGAGGCCTGTAAGGGTTTTAGGACTAATTTGCCACTGCAAACCGAGTAAGATGTACTGTGAAACTGAAATATGGGGCATTCCACAGGCCAGTAATAATTTCCTTAGCCCATATAAAGGATTTTCAATTTTCACAATTCTCATGTACAGTAAACACAGTGAATGGCATGACACGACAACAAAACAAATCTTTGGTCAATACGTAGTTATTTTTTCTGGGGTTTCCTTGTCCCTTAGTAGGTTGTTCTGCCATTGAAGTTAGATAATTTAAAAAATGAACCAATTCCTCCAAAGTAACAACTATCCTTTAGAATTTAATTTGCTTTATTTTGTTTTTACTTTGGAGGAATTGTCCCATCATTCTCTCCTCTTCTTTTTAAAGCTATTGTACTGCAATCGAATATTTAGCATATGCTTCAATTGGACTAGGAAACCCTCAAAATAGTCACCTTGCTCATCTGCATCTAAACCATCACGTTAAATTTTGATGCTCTACAAAGACAACTGCTGATAACTCTTCAATGTTTCTTGTCTGGGAAATAAATGCTATATCCTGATAAGAAGAAATGAGAGAGAAATTAACTGCCTTTTTGTGTGTGTCTGAAGACAACAGGAAAACATAATCTTATAGGGCCATCTGTAGAACAGGAACTGGGAACTTAGGTTCTTGTCTTTGACTAAGATTTTCCATGTTTCCCATAACTAGTCACATTGGCCTGTATTTTCCATGGTGACATCTTATTTTACAACCTCAGGCACCATAGGCTTGGTCCCCAGATGCACTGAGCAATTCCAGATTCATGCTGATTTAACTGGAGGTACCGCCAAACCATGCTTCCCTGAGAACTGGTTGTGAGGAGACTCAAGTAGATCAAGGAACAGAAGCCCCACATGAAAACCTACCACCACTTTTAAAAGCTTGAATATTAACAGCCCTTTCTCTGAGTTTTCTAGAGAAAAAATGCTGTACTTGCTGAACACAACAGGGCATTGTGAAGCAGAAGTCAAAGCTGAGATATAATATAAGACTTTTGGAAGAAGCTGCCTCAGAGGAATGATTGCTTAGCAAATTCCTCCTAGGAAAGGGAAGGGACATACCTTATATCTTATTGAGCCTGACTCTCCAAGTGAGACCCCAGAGACTGTAGGGTGCATGGAAAGGCTAAGCATTTGCAAAACAGACACATTTTTAATATGCTCTTTAAGTCGCACGGATACTCACTAATTCTTCATTAGCCTGCTGATTCCTGTGCATGAAAGGACAAAGACTCCATATTTTTCCCATGTAGCCTGGGAGCCATGAGGTCAGGTTTCCTGAATGAATTTATCAATAGAGTTAGAGCTTAAATTTCTCTAATTCGCTTTACCTAATAAGGCAGTTCCCGTCGTAATTGCTGTTGTAGGGACAGGAGGTTAATCTTCTAAGTAACAACACTGAACTCACCTGCTGAGGGATGATCTGGAGCACTCCAATAAAACATTCATGGCTTCATGCCTCCTGTGTTGCACTTAAATCTATGTTAACAGTTTCAAAAAGCTAAAAAGCCAGGCCTATGCTCTGCAGTGATCAATAGCACCACGGTTAGATATCAGCGTATTCAGCTCAGTGGGAGAAATGTTCAGTCTTTGGTAGATTTAGTAGTGGGTGGAAGTGACAGATGGAATTCAAGTCTTTTGTTCAAAGGCTTTGTTCTCCTCCTTCTTTAGTGCAAAGAATTTCCCTGTGATACATTTTGCTTTCTTTCCAACAGACCCAAAGCACCAATCGTTTTGCCTGGTTCCCCCTTGGGGGTGAGAAAAACAAAATCAAAAAAAACCCCAAAACTAAGCCAAAAATAAGAGGGAAAACATTTACTTCATAAAGACAGGTCATTAATGAAAAACTTGGGTCATAAGACCCAGAATGTCCAGACATGGTGTCCTTTCAAATTTGAAAGTGTACAATTAAATCAAATACAGTTTGTGGCAAACAACCATTTGAAAGTGTACAATTTGATCAATAAAATTTATGATAAATGGTGAGTACTTGTAGGCACAGAAGAGAGACCATCAGTGCTGAATTCTCCTTGATTAACCATTTGTTAGTTTTTTCAGACTTTTCAGCTTATTCCATGAATGGAGTTCATTTGCATTGTCTTTCATCCCTTCTCCATTACGATGAAATTTTTTTACAACATCTTGTAATGTTTTTTGGTGCAGCAAAATGTTTTTTGACGTCTTGTTCCTTGCAATCTCCACATATACCAGGACTTTCATGGGGAGTCAGTAGACTGCCCCCAACGGGATTTTGCTAAAGAAGGCTCAGAAGAAGAAATGCAGCAAATTCAAAGCCTAAAGAATTAAGTTAATTTATGAGTGGCAAAGGTAAATTTAGTCCCAGGAAATATTTTCCACAAAATCTGGAACAAATTCTTCTTTTAAGGCCTTTTTGTAAGCCATGTTCAGAATAGTTTGTCCTGAAGACAAATAGTAAGGTACAGTAGAGGAAACAAAGTTCATCTAAGAGAACAAAGGTTTCAGCAGCATAATATATTTTGCAGACTGTGGCATAAGGAAGACTGATTAAAAGTGTCTTTATTGCAGTCCTTAAAGGGAAGCCCTTTTGTCTCATCAAGAAATTTTACTATGAACAAAATGGAACTTGAACATCCTTGAAAAATCCTACTAAAAAAAAGGCACACAAGGGTTAGAATAATTTGGAAGCTGCAGCATAAGTAGAGCCATACTGAATATGAAGATGAGACACATTTAGTTTAAACCTCAGAAAGGGATTTTCTCGAAGGGGGATGAAACATAATGTTTGCTATATGCAAAACATAAAGATTGCCTCACCATCCTTTTAGATACAGCATATGAACATATCTGCAAAAAGTCAAAAGTGAAAGACTCTAGGAAGCTGCCAGACCCAGGGAAAATGAATATTCTGCAAATATATTTATTTTACATGTAAAGCAAAGCAAAGAAAAATATTGTTAAATATTTACTCATCACCCAGTAGCTTATTAATCTTTGCCGCAGCAAATACAGCTGACTCCATAGAGTGTGGGCAGAGATGGTCCTTACCAATAAAATACCATGACTGAGACTCGTAGGTAAGCAAAAGTCCTGACAGGAACAGTGACTCAGCTGCACGAAGAGCAGCTGCACAGGCAAGCCTGGCCGCAAGCATCCATAACTGTTCTACGCTTTTGCTTTTGCTTTTTACTCCTGTGATTTCCTTCATCAGCCCCCCAGAGCCTTCTTGCCCCACCAGACGTCCCATCATTATTTTGATGAGCACCACTCCAGCACCATTTTTGATACAAGCAGAGGGCAGGCACTTGAAAAGGAACGCGGACTATGTTCTGACCACCTACTATAGGCTCTTAATTTTAAGGGTCACAACACCTGAAAAATAAAAGTGGTGATTCAGGCTGCCTATGTAAGAGTGAAGGCTCCCCAGCTAGTCTGTGGGGAATGTGATTCAGCTTATCAAATGTCTTTTTCTCCCCTTTGTCCTTTAGTATTCTTCGATGCTGAACATGGAGCTGCCCACCTCCAGCCGGTAAGAAATGCTAGTTCCTATCAGGTCTGCACAGGAGCTTGGGCTAATTTCACTCCAGAGAGGACTCATCAGTCTACATATTCTTCTGATGTAGGTAGCAGCTGCAGCGATGACCTGCCTTTGCATGACACCATGGTGACAGGTTTCCAAACCCAGGAAGAGGAGACCTAAAAGTTCAACTCTACTTCAAACTGAGTGAAACGAACCCCACAGCTCCAATTCTGCCCCTCTACTCCACACTGGTGAGACCCCACCTGGAGGACTGTGTCTAGCTCTGGAGTTATCAGTACAGGAAGGACACAGACCTGTCGGAGCAAGTCCAGGTGGAGAGCCACAAAGATGCTCAAAGGCTGGAGCACCTCTCCCATGAAGATAGGCTGAGAGACTCGGGGTTGTCCAGCCTGGAGAAGAGAAGGCTCTGAGGAGACCTTAGAGCTACATTCCAGTGCCTGAAGGGGGCCTACAGGAGAGACGGGGAGGTAGTAGTAGAACGAGGGGTAATGGTTTTAAATTGGAAGAGGAGAGATTTAGATGAGATATCAGGAAGAAATTCTTTGCTGTGAAGTTGGTGAGACACTGGAACAAGTTGCCCAGAGAAGTTGTGGCTGCCCCATCCCTGGAAGTTTTGAAGGCCAGGCTGGATGGGGCTTGGAGCAACCTGCTCTGGTGGGAGGTGTCCCTGCCCAGGGCAGTGGGGTTGGAACTCGATGATCTTTAAAGTCCCTTCCAACTCAAACCATTCTATGATTCTATGAATGTCTTCTTTTTTTTCCACTACATGTTTCTGTGCAAGATTCGTAGCACTAGAGAACAAATGGGGAGCATGCGTGTGCCATCAAGAAGAGGGAGGGGTCCGGTTCATGGTTTCCATCACTCAGGGGTCTTCATCAATTCAAAAGAAAAATATGAAGCCTCCTGAAACAGGAACCAGATTACCTTAAAAAAGTGTCCTCCTCGCCAGTGGTACAGAGGAAGCTCT
>VXBW01008100.1:1949-12725 GCA_013400375.1 Thinocorus orbignyianus | reverse complement strand
AGTCACTACCAGGGGGCACTGCGCAGACACATGGAGGCGGAGAACTGATTTTAATACAAAGCGGGGATAGTTCATGCATATGTATAGGTGAGTACTATAAATATAGAGTACTGCTCTGAGGCAGTTGCACACGGTTTTGGTGGGACTATCCCTCCCGTGCTGCCCAGCGCTGAATAAACATACCTGCTTTACAACTTTACAGGTTGTGGAGTTTACTTTTCCACACGTCAGGTAATGGTTCTAAACTAAAAGAGGGGAGATTCAGACTAGGTATAAGGAAGAAAATTTTTACTCTGAGGGTGGTGAGACCCTGTCCCAGGTTGCCCAGAGAAGCTGTGGCTGCCCTATCCCTGGAGGCCAAGTTGGATGGGGCTTTGAGCAACCTGGTCTAGTTAAAGATGTCCCTGCCCAGGGTAAGGGGGTTGGATTAGAAGATTTTCAAAGGTCCCTTCCAACCCAAACTGTCCTATGATTCTGTGACTAAATACAAAGACTATAATACTTCTTCTGAAAGTCCCTGATTTGCAACTTAGTGAAGTCTGTGGGAATACTTTGCAAAAGTATTATTTATAGTACTTTAATCTCCTCCTCCTCCCTAGGTATTGGCTTTTAGTGGTTGCGAAGGACAGGATACTCATTGTTTCTCTCAGTACAATTGTCCTTATGTTCTTGTAGTGTAATAAAACAAACATTCTCATTGTGTATTATCAGTAGCTTTCATGGAACATCCAAGTAGTTTTCTGGATTACTAATTTTTTAGTAGACTCAAATAATTCCTTTCCCATTTTTGCCATTGTCCTGGTTCAAGTGAAACAGGATTCATTTCTTTTTCAGTAATTACTTTTTGGTTAGGTCTTTTATAATGCTTCGGAAAACTGCACTTTTAGAAGGCTCTAGTATCCGAATCTGTGAAAAAAATTCCTTTATAGCAAGTTCTGGTATGTGGGATTCAAGGTCTCAGTTTTTGAGTCTTGCCAGGTGCAGGAATGAGGAGGAGCAAGACCTGGGCACTTGATCCAAGCTGTCAACAGGATTATTTCAGACCATGATCGTCACATCAATTAGAAAGTTTGCTGCATAGTTTCTCTCTCCCGTGATGGCTGTGATCCTGAGAACTTCTTACCCTGATGCTGGATCCCCAAGGCCTTCCCTTCCTCCCAAAGCCATAGTGCTCACAGTGTCTGACATTTGCTGTCCCTGCTGGGAGTGCACAGCTTCCTGTGATAGAATGGGCGGAGTATGATTCTCATATATTTTATATTGGTATCAGGATCAATATTGGTTCCTTACTGTTATTGATGTTAATTATTTAGTCTTATTCTATTAAATCTTTTTATATTTCAACCCTTGGGTTTCCTTGTTTTTTTTCCTGATTCCCCTTCCCAAGTGGGGAGGGGTCATCAGTCAATAGAATAATTGTCCGAACAACAATAAATTTTTGTGGGTTCCTCAAATCATAACAGTCATCTATATGAGTATAAGGTTAAAGAACCATAACAATATACCTCACAGTAAGAGTATGAAGAACTAAACAGACTTCTTGGCTATATTAGTTAACAGTTATATTTCGTGAATACAATACTCATATTGAAAAATTATGCCATTTAACATTAATGTGGGTTGCATATTTGTGAAAGGAGGTATTTAGCTCAGAGCTCCCCTCTCAGAAAAGCATCCCTGATTGCACAGTTTGCCCTCTGCATCTCTGTTTACCCAACCTCCCATATTTTCAGCTTCTTGCTTTAAGTGTTAATACTAACTTATTTTCAAAAATCTGTTCTTTTAAAGGGTGCAGATCATCTGAGATACAGCATTATATACACTAAGTCACTACATGAAATAACTTGTCAACTATAATACTAAAGATACAATGCACCTAGACTACAGACATTAATATGACTGAAAAATAAAGATTGTATATTGTATTTTTACCTACAGTGATTAAGTTAATTTACCCTGTTTAAGCCATTTGAAAATGGATTATGAGCTCTGGGTAAAATAACTGCATACAATTATTAGTAAAATCCTTGATACATGAACTTATAACTGAACACAGAACAATTTTAGATAAAAAAAAAGAATGAAGACAAAGAATCCAAAAATATCTAGATTATATTTGGCAATTATTACATTATTTAATATCATAATGAACTACCAAAGAGACAGTCAATATTTAATGCTCTTTATAAGTTAAAACATGAGTAAGAAACCAATTCAGGTAAAATATATAATCTAACACTGCACTTTATTTTTAAAGAGAACCTGAAGAAAGACATGGAGGTGAAGCCTTGAAAAATACATTTTCTTTACTGTCATTGTTAAAAGAACTACCCAAAGAATCTTTATAGGTAAACAGGAATTTATACTCACAGTTGAGATAGGTTCCAAAAGATTATGAGCATCAGAAGAAGATTTAAAAAGCCAGAGCTGTTTACCCCTGTGGTGAACAGAAGATGAGGAAAGAAGACAACAGTAAATTGTTAGGTAAATCCCTTGCAAGAGTCATTTAACTTTGATAAGAACTATCCGGTTTTACATTGCAAGATTTCGACAACATCGGGAATATGTTTTAACCAAACTATTTTACCTGAATACCTGCAGACATTACCCAGAAGTTTAATAATTCACTTACTTATGACCTGCACATTGCCTTCATGACTAGAGCTTTATTGCAGTCTGGTTTTCATATAAAAAGTGTAATGAAATCCCATAGACAGAAGTGAAAGCTAGAAAAGCTTAGAAAACAAATCTAGTTAGAGTAAGAGATTATAAAGTTAGCAGTGAGTACAGCTAATTTGAAATAATTTATTAAAAGAGTATTTGGAATTCTCCAACACAGTCTTAAGACATGCTATGCCCTTTTCTGAAATATATGCACAAACTGAAATTACAATCTGATGAGAGATCACTGGTGAGATGACAGCCTACAGTACACTTCTGGGTAGAATCAATGTTTTTAATGTCTTTTCTGAATCTAAAGATAAAAATAGTTGTGCACACAGTTATAAATAGCCACATTTATTACAGTAAGAATTCAGCTGATTTTTTTTTTCCCGTTATATGTAAGACCTCATCAAAGTTCTTTCAAAGCTACTAAGATTTCTGTGTTTTATTGAAGCATTTACTAGCAAGTCTTAACTTCATTGTTTTCAGCATCCCTGGAATGATGCATTTCATCAGGCTGCATCATCTGGCTCACTGTATACTTCAATGCATACTTCTACTCATCTAGCCACCAAGCTTGATTGCATTCGATCGTGGTGGGTTGATCCTGGTTGGCCACCAGGTGCCCACCAAGCTGCTCTGTCACTCCCCCTCCTCAGCAGGACAGGGGGAGAAAATATAACAAAAAGGTCATGGGTTGAGATAAGGATGGGGAGATGGCTCAGCAATTACTGTCATGGGCAAAACAGACTCAAGTTGGGGAAATTAATTTAATTTATTGCCAATTAACAACAGAGAAGGATTATGAGAAATAAGAACAAATCTAAAACCGCCTTCCCCCCACCCCTCCCTTGTTCCTGGGCTCAACTTCACTCCTGATTTCTCTACCTCCCACCACCAAGTATGGGGAATGGGGGTTGTGGTCAGTTCATCACACTTTGTCTCTGCTGCTCCTTCCTCCTCACACTCTTCCCCTGCTCCAGTGTGGAGTCCCTCCCACAGGCTGCAGTTCTTCACAAACTGCTCCAGCGTGGTTTCACAAGTCCTGACACAGCACATTCACCTGCTCTGGTATGGGGTCCTCCATGGGACTTGGGTGATTCAGAGTTGCCTAACAGGAAAACTAGCAAGGGAAACAAACTATATTAGTCCCACAAAATGCCTTACAAATGCCTTAAGCAAATAGTCCCAACCCAAAGGGCAGGTGAGAAAATGAGAGTGAATCCACCTGATTTAACCTGGGTAGAGTTTGGGAACTGGACCTCAGGAAAAGATAAGTTTGCACAGAGCTTGTAACACAGCTACAGAACCTCTGGAAATGATCCTCTGAATAAAAGAACACACCGTTTACTTTTACAAAATTGAGTCCTGGCATATTATTATCCAAAGTGAGAACTAATACACCAATGAAGTGAAGTATAATGCCCTGGGTATGAGAAGCATCAACCTCAGCTCTGATATTTTCCTGAGAGCAATATACTCTCATATTATTTATAGATCATGTGGTATAAAACTGCTAACCACCAACAGAAGCGAGATGAGGTCATTTCCAAACAGGATGCAACCCTGCAATAATACACTGCATTTATAGCAAATCAAGTTTTGAAGTGCAAGTTCCCTCCGAGACCATCAAATCAACATTCAGCAGGTTTAACTATTTGCTTTTCAGCGTGCAATGCCTGTATTAAAGCTGCTCAAAGCTGCACGAGACAGATTAAAAGGTACCTCCCTCTGCTGGGACCAGCAGCTTCATGTTTCATAGTCTAAAACACGAGTGCACTGTATAAACACACACAAAGAATCACAATATTGCTCATCTCCAACAATCTCAAAGCATTTTCCAAACCAACTACTGTATGTTCTGGTGCAGGTGAGAATTTTTCTGCCACTGAGCTTTGAAGCTGGAGCTCAAATACAACCTTTCACCCACACAAATAAGTATCTTCACAGCTCTTAAAATAGGCTTGGGTGGTGGACACAAGGCAGTGGCTCTTCTGCACAACCCCATGCTTGGTACTATATAAGAAAAGGAGAACCAGCCCCAGGCTTGGAGGTGACACAGGTAGGAAGAACATAATTTCAATTAGGATTAGGCACATTAATCATCTAGGTGTTTCAGAATGAATACACCTCCTACAGACTGAAAATAATAACTACTGTATAGGCAAGCAGGCTTACTGGAAAAGCAAAAGCCACAGTGAGTGAAAGAAATGATGTTGCAGAATAAAAACATCCCAGAAAGAAGAAAATAGTCTTATTTTAAGCAACATAATTCAAATTATACAAAAAACTCTAAACTATGTCCTGAAAGGGGAGACCTTATTGTGGCCTTCCAGAACCTAAAGGGGGAGAGAGACTTTTTATAAATGTATGTATGTATGGCCACCCAGGATATGGATAAGGCTGAGGTACTGAATGACTTTTTTGCCTCAGTCTTCACTGGCAAGGTCTCTCACTGCACTGCCCAAGTCACAGCAGGTAAAACCAGGGGCTCTGAGAATGGAGAACTGCCCACAGTAGGGGTTCGATACCACCTGAGGAACCTGAAAGTGCACGAGTCCATGGGACCTGATGAAATCCATCCACGGGNTCGGTGGATAAGGAACTGGCTGGATGGCCGCACTCAAAGAGTTGTGGTCAATGGGTCAATGACCAAGTGGCGGCCAGTGACGAGTGGTGTCAGTACTGGGACCAGTACTATTTAACGTCTTTGTCGGAGACATGGAGAGTGGGATAGAGTGTACCCTCAGCAAGTTTGCCAATGATACCAAATTGTGTGGTGCGGTTGACACGCTGGAGGGAAGGGATGCCATCCAGAGGGACCTGGGCAGGCTTTATCAGAGAGTGGAGGGATAGGACAAGGGGGATTGGTTTTAAACTGATAGACAGGAGATTTAGGTAAGATCTCAGTTGCCCAGAGAAGCTGTGTCTTTCGTATCCCTGGAGGTGTTCAAGGCCAGGTTAGACAGGGCTTTGCGCAACTTGGTCTGGTGGGAGGTGTCCCTGCCCAGGCCAGAGTGGTTGGAATAAGGTGATTTTTAAGGTCATTTCTAACCTAAACCATTCTATAATAAAGAGGAGATGGCTTCAACTTGCAGAAGGGGAGATTTAAACTGGATACAAGGAAAAATCAAGCACTGGAACAGGCTGCCCAGGGAAGTGCTTGAGTCCCCATCCCCGGAGGCATTTAAAAGATGTGTAGATGTGGTGCTGAGGGACATGGTTTAGTGGTGGACTTGGCAGTGTTAGATTTATATTTGGAGTAAATGATCTTAAATCTCTAAATGGTTCTGGGATTCTATGATTCTGTCTTGAGAATGGATCTTGTCAGGTGCTGTCTATCCCCTGAATGATACTTGATATGCCATTACTTTTTGAGACCTATTAGCTCACTAATTTTGAAAATCTTCATCATGAGCTGAATTGCTTTCACTGTAGTTTGCCTGACATTTCTTAATTTTTATGGACTTCAGGCTTTCTTGTTTGAATTCAAATGCTTTTTCAAAGCAGATGTCATAACATTTGTTATACCTTTTGAGAGAAATTTAATACGTTGTCTCTTTATTTTTTCTGTAAGATAGCTTTTAAAATAGCTGTTTCTATTTCAGTGAATTTAGCTTAGACAGCAGAGGGAGATAAGAGGCTAGTCAATTAGAAACTTGATTACAGCTATTTTCTCTTGTGTGTGGCCTTTCAGAGGAGACCAGATCCTTCATCTCACTGTGAGTTTCTTAAGCGCTTGTACTGAATTCTGTATTAATGCTTCCATGTTAGCAAGTTTTCATATCTGTTTTTAAAGACACCATAGTTTTTAGTTTTAATCCATTTAGCCTTTTAAAAGAAGTTCTTTACTTTGCTACAAATTTTAATATTTTTCTCTTTTTATATAATAAGTACACGTTTAAGATGTTCACTTTGACTGTATAACAACACTGTTATTCATTTACACTGGCGCTTATGGCTGTATTTGTCAGGGTGCAGATTAGAAAGGACCTGTATACTAATCAAGTATTTCCACATAATGTAAATGAAATTGCTTCTACTTTTTGCATGCAGCAGTGAGAGATTCAGCATCATTAACTTTTTGAAATATTACTGTTTAAAGTCAAGTTATAGCAGGAAAATATAATACTTGTGAATAATGTGCTTGCAATCGCTGCCATTCTGCTGACTTTTTATTTAATTAAAAAAAGTGTTTCTTAAGAGGGTGTTCTGCTTTTTTTTTTCCAGCATCTTCTGGTGATTGACTACAACTGTGCTTGACAAACTCAGACTAAGAATGAAATTCCAGAAGAGAAAAGCTCTGAATTCCTTTAAAAATAGTCTTAATTGATTTAAAGACTAGTAATTGTTCAAAATGTTTTGCAATTGCACGTGGATTATTTCATTATGATTGTTGACTTTTATTTATTGTGCACATCATCCAGAGAGACCTGACTTTTAAAGCATGTTCATCCAAAATGCAGCATGATACTCCTTTGATTTTTTTAAAAGCTTTTTTTTTCACTATGATGTGAGTTTCTTTTTTCAGCATTTACTGTTAATTTTTCTTCTGCAGTGTTTTTAGCATAGACTTTCAACTGCTTTTATTTAAATCTCATTCAGTTGAATGTGGATTATTTCGAACAAAAATTTTCAGACTTTGAAAGGCAAATGGGTTAAATGCGATGTTTCAAGTAAATTGAAACTATTAAAGGAAGTACCAGAACTGTATGAATAAAATGATTTATGCATTTTATAATTGCATATTTTCTTTCTTCCAGATACAGGCTCAGTTGTAAGTAGACATATTTCCAACACAAATGCATATGCTAACATTCAAGCACTATAATCTGATGAAACTTGACTTTTATACAATACCTGCAATGTATTTTTTCTGTGATAGAGGATTTAATATTTTGATAACATAGTTGAAGTGTTAATTTTGCTCAGAACATAATCTTTAGCAGTGCATACAAATATTGCTTGATTAATAGATTCTAAGAAAAAGGTTCAGAGGACCCAACTTTGCATCATCATGTTCCTCTGCTTACTACTGTCTCTTTGGAGAACCCTTCTAATAATAATGGGGTTCTACATGATCACTGGCAATAGTGTGAAGGAATATACTTTTTAAAATATGACTTTAAATGCAGTATCTTGATGCACTTTATTCCTGGTCTGTTTTTCATTGCTCTCAATTTGATCTGTAATACGTCTTACAATTTTATTTAATTTTATTTATTAAATTCAAGCAAGTGACAGTTGCAAATTGGTGTACTAATGCTTTTTTAGTTCCTTAATTGATCATTTTCTATTTATTTAAATGCATATGTTGTCTAGGATTATATGTAATAGAGATTGCAGCTCCCTATAGCTATAGTAGGGAAGAATTCACAGAATGATTTAAGTGACTTTCTGTAGACTGATTTGATTTCAGTTCATTTATTTAGATGGCAATTATATTAAACATTTTAAGTTTCCAAGCTCACTTGTTTTGTGGATTTTTTTCTTTGCATTTAATATCCCCGAGTTTTAGTACCTAATATTACAACAAATTTTGAGAAACTCGGTTTAAAAAAATCTAGTAGAATCATTCTTCTAAATAAGAAAAACTAAGTTTGCCACATAATAGATCTATATGGGCATGAACAGCCTCATAAGCACTGAGACAGTTATTTTATCCTGTACAAAGTAATCTTGATTTAAAGCACATTTCTTGGGTACATTTAAGGTAAAGTAACTTTAGAATCATCCCTATAATTATCAGGTTTTTCATGGAAATAATGTCTTTGACAGTTCAGTTTGAGTCATCAGAGTGAAACACAATTGGGTTTTATGTGCAGTGTTTATTTTCCTTCTTGCTTAATTTGATCTCTACATCTAAAAAAAATAATTCAACAATTTAATCTGTAAATGTGTCTGACATTCTTTCAGGCTGCATGAGGCCCACCATATGATCATTTAATTGTTCTGTCTAGATGTAATTTATATATGTTTCAAGACCTAACTTTCATAGTGTCTAACAACAAAACTAATGCTTTTGTTGCATTCTCTTTTTTTTGTGCCCAACATTTTATAAATGCATTTAGTATTTAAAATGTGGTCTGTCGTTTCTTCCAGCTTTTCACAAGCAACAATATTACACCAAACGGTAGAGTGCTTTAATAACAGAAGCCATTACTCTCCTTCTCATGAAAAATGATGCAGCATACCATAGATGAGATTAATTTCATCCCTTACAAACAAGCATCCCAGAGTGCTTTTACATTTTAAGGCTGGCATCCTCTTCTAGAAGGTCCCATATCAAATGTTTTTAATTTTTCTTTTCTTTTACTTTAAGAATTACTGTTTCATTTTTCAAATGATCTAAATAGTTATAGCCATCTATATTGTTATATCTATGAGAATTGTTTTGCAAGCATCTTTGCAATAAATTGCACATTTCAAGAAATTGAACTCTGAAAAGTATTATTAATAAAAATAAATTAAAGCAACTGTAATTTTTGTTTGAAAATACCAATGACCAGCCCTCAGAAAATTCAACTTATTTAAGGTGTCTCAATTATGATTTTGGTCAGCTTTGATCACTCACAGAAAATCTCTGTCTGAATTTTATATTATTAACATGATCGTTTTTTAAAATGTGCCTTTTGTTTATTTGTCAAGAATTTTAATTGTTTTTCTCTTATGTGAAAGGAATGTAAGAGATAACCACTCTATATTTATTTATATCTGTAAGCACGGAGATAAATATACTGAAATTTTAGAAATCTAGTAAGAACAGAATTCAATGACTTATCTACCAGTTCTATGTGATATTGTGGATCTTTCAACATACAGTAGGTAGCCAATACCATTAGGGCCTTCTCACTAGTCCAAAATGTATAATGCAGTGTCTTCTAACTTGTATTCTCTGTTTTCAGAAAACAAAGCAGTGAGATGGTCCTAAGAAATATCTTTGTACCAAAATAGAAGTTCTGAAATTTATCTTTCACAATCTATTTGCTTATGTGTTGCAGAATGGCTGCAAGAACAAGGACACGGATCTACGGAAGCATTGCTCAAGCAATCCTCTTGCTAATGCTAAGGGCCTGTCTACAGTAGGCTGGTAGGCCTTAGTGGAAAAGTACTGCAGAAGTATGAGTCTTGTTAACAAGGAGAAGATTCCCAGGTGGTAACAACCTTGCAAGATTGGGAGACAAGATAAGAGGAAGTTTGCACAATGAGGTAATGAGAAAGAACCCTAGAGCTAAAAACCACAATATGCAAATGTAATCGTTAAGTGCTTAGCCAATCATTGTATGATTAGTAGGAATGATTATCGATAAGTGTATAAAAGACCTGAGCTATCCGAATAAAGTTGAAGCTTGCTTTATCACTCATATTGAGTTGGCTGCATGTCTTCCCCTGTCGTTGCGACACTTATGCTCATCCTTTTTTGCTAGCCACCAGATTATATATATTGGAAAATATAGTTTTGATGCATATGAATAAATTGCTATTTCCTGTCAGGAATTTTGTGTAACTTTTATAAGGTGTTTTTATGTGATCATGAGAAGGAAGGCAGCTGTGAACTGAGAACTGATATTTGTTAAAAAGATTGACTGCTTTAATCTTTTTGGCCGGTACTTTATCTTCATACCGACTCATGGATGGCGGCACATGCTTATAGTGTTGGTTAAAGCAACGGAAGAAGAGCAACTGGCAGCGTAGAGGGAAACCTATCTGGGCTGCTGACTTGTGGCAAGATATTGCTGTCCGATTAGAAAAGCTCTCTGTGAAGGTACGACATGTAGATGCCCATATACCTAAGAATCAGGCCACTGAGGAACAACAAAACAATCAGCAGGTGGATCAGGCTGCTAAGATTAAAGTGTCCCAAGTAGACTTGGACTGGCAACGGAAGAGTGAATTGTTTTTAACTCGGTGGGCCCATGACACTTCAGGTCATCAAGGAAGAGATGCAACATATAGATGGGCTCTTGACTGAAGGGTGGATTTGACTATGGACACTGTTTCACAGGTCATCCATGAATGTGAAACACGTGCTAAAATTAAGCAAGCCAAACAATCAAAACCTTTGTGGTATGGAGAATGGTGGCTTAAGTATAAGTATGGGGAGGTTTGGCA
>VXBW01008097.1:103723-122799 GCA_013400375.1 Thinocorus orbignyianus | reverse complement strand
GATGGAGGAGCCCGTGGGACTCCCCCCAGCGCCCTCCCCCCCTCCTTGAGGGATTTGGGGTGAGCTGTCACCCCTCATCACTCCGGGATGGGGCTTCGGAGCAGGGTTAGGGGCTCGCCATGTGTCACTTTGCCTCTGGCCGTGGCCTTCCTCTCCACTCTGCCTCCTCCTCCTCATAGATCCAGGCGGGAATGTGGTGGTGCTGGGCTCCTGGGCTGCCTTCTTGCCTGGTCTGACTCTCTCCGAGGGCTTTCCAGGCGTTAATCGGCTCAGGGAGGGAAGGAGGGCGCGTTATCCCCTCTTTACGGCGTGGGGGAGGAGAGCCAGGGACGTGACCGCAGCGGGAGTGGGTGTCGGAGGAGGAATCCGGCCTCCTCCTGGCATTCCCGGTGACGCCGAGGGGCTTTTCCTCCCTCTCCCACGGGCGTCGGGTGGGGATGCTCACGGATTCGGCAGGCGCGGTTTGCGGAGGGAGGATTCAGCTTGGCTCTGGTGGAGGAGATGTGTCCCCCATGGGACACGGTGGCAGGTGATGCTCATGGCAATGACCTTGGTGGGTTGGAGGGGCTTGGAGCCATATCCCATCCTTGCTCCCGGCTTGGAGCCGCATCCCATCCTTGCTCCCAGCTCGGATCCATTGCACGCAAGAACTGGTGCCTCTTTGGCCGTTGGAAGGGTTTGGACCAGCAACCACCAGCTTTGGCCCCGTTCTCCCCTGGCAAAGGGATGGTTTGGCAGCGGGATTGGCCAAAGGGGGTTGGCCCAGCTCCTGCTTCCATCCTTTCCTGGAGGATTCCCGCTCCTCTGGACCTGTTGGATGGGAGCGCGCGGGGCGGGGAGGGATGTGCGCGTCTTGGTCCTTGGCTTGGCTGGATGGAGGGGTTTTGCGGGGATGCTTTCCTGGCTCCAGTTGTATATTCCCACTTGGAAGATGAATCTTTGCTGGTGAACGGCTGGACCCTGCATCCTTCCTCTCCTGGAGCTGCGGCGGGATGGGATTGCTCCCGTTCCCATCCGGTTTTCCCTCTTGGAGCTCCTGGCTGGAGGAGAAGCCCTGCAGATGGGCGAACGGAGGGTCCAACCCTGGTGCGGCGCCGATGGAGAAGTCCTTGTGGTAGGCATCTCCCGAGCTTGGGGAGCCCTGAGTGACCAGCTGGCATTTTGGAAAAACAACTCTTTTCCTCCCTCTCCGTGATGGGAAAGGCTGGCGTTGGTGGGAGGGCTGCCTGAGCCAGGAACGGCGTGATTCAGGAGCTGCTGGCGGGAGGCTGGGAGCGCTGCCTGCATCCCAGTTACCGCTGGGAAGGATGGGAAGGCATCTGGGATGCTACTCCCCGCTCCGTGATGCTGGGACCATGGGGTCTGGATGGGTTAGGGGGCACAGCACCCTGGGTTGGGGGGCAGGAGGTCTCCCCAAGGAGCAATTTTGGCTCCAGCTCACTCATCTCCCCAGCAGATGCTGGGAGCTGCTGGTCGTTGCTGGGAGATGGTGCCTCCTTTGAGTCCGGGTGGCATCTGGGGATGCTCCACACAGGGCTGGTGGCATTTAAAGGTGGGGGGGACCTTGGGGACCACCACCCTTAGGTGGGAGTAGGGGCACCAAAGGTGAACTTGGGGAAGGTGTTTCCCATCTTTGTGTTCAGGTATGTGCTCGCTGAGCTGCCATCCAGGGATGGTCCCCAGGGAGTGAGGACCCATGGTTGCAAGTTATAGGGGGTTGGGGGGGCTTCCACTGGGGTGGGGGGTGTTGGTGGCCCCCCAGGACACCTCCTGTCCCCTGGGGATGGGGTTGGAAGCCACAGTCTTGCTGCAAACCCCCGCTCCTCCGCCGGCCCCGTATGACCTTGAGGCACGTCACTTGACCTGCGCGTCGCCTGCCATCCATCTGGAAAATCCGCTTTCAAGCGCAGGAATCGGGAGCTCTAAAGCCCAGATGCTGCTTTCCAGCTGAGGGCTGGGCTCCTGGTGTGTTTGTCCCCCCCCTCATCACCATGGAGATGCTCCCCCCACCCCAACCAGGGCACATGAGGATGCTCGTGGGTACCACTGGGTGGGCAGCGGGGGACCGAGTGGGTACAGCCCCCACTGAGATGTTGGGAAGGGGGGATAAGGAGGTGGGGGGGCAGGCAGCTCTCCCTGCATCCCTGCAGGGAGTGGTCCTGGGGTTTTTTTCCAGCCCCCCCTTTTCCTGGCTGCCTGCTCTCCTTCCCTGCTGGCCTCCATATGCCGCGCCGGTGGCCCTTGTCCTCAGAGATCCCCTGATGCAAGCGGGATGTGTCGGAGCAGATCTCATCTCCACTCCGTGGGGAGGAGGAGGAGGTCCACGGGCTCCCTGGGCGGTCCCTGCAGGGGGACAGGAGCGAGGATGAGCCCCTGGGGTGGTGGGTTAGGATGGCATCCCCTCTGCCACCCCTTCCCAAACTCTTTCCTATTATCCCTTGGCTGCAGGATGGGTGTTTATCCCTGCTGCAAGCCTAGTTAGTTTGGAAACCTGCTTTTCCATGGCTGCATCCTTCTCGGAGCCTGGAAGGACACCCCCTCCTCGAGAGGAGTGCACCTGGGATGCTGGGTACCACCAGCTTCATCGCATCTCCTTAGGTCTTGGCTCTCAGGATGGGAAGAGTTGGGTACCACCAGCTTCAGTGCATCACCTTAGGTCTTGGCTCTTGGGATGGGAAGAACTGGATGCCCGGAGCTGGTTGAGGGTCTTCCCAGCCTGGGCATCGCCGTCCCGGGGAGCCCCCGTGGTGGCAGTGGTGGCCTTCCTCCTCCTCTCCCTTTGGGATGCTGTTCAACTCCACCTCCGCATCTTGTATCCTCGCCTCCTGGCACGCGGCGTGCTTTTATTTTTCCTGGATCTGCTCCTCGGATGACGAAAGCCTGTTGATTGCTTGTTTTTCTCCACAAGGCAATCCCCCAGCTCCCACCCCGAGGAGGGATTTTGGGGTGGGGGGTGGGGGTCACATCCCCATGGCAGCTCCCTGATGTTGACCCTCATTCCAACCCACGGGCTGAGCCTTGGACCCCCCGCCGCCCCCTGAGCTTGGCTGGGAGAACGAGATGGGTTTAAAAATACCTCGAGTGTTTGTGCTCTGTTTCTTCTGGCGTCTGAGGGTTGTTTTCAGGCGTTTTCCCTACGAAATGTGGGGGTGAGAAACTCTTCTCCGTCGCTCGCCTGCTTCCGGCGGCTGGGATTTGGGAGGGAAAACTGGGACCACGGTCTTGGAAAGTTGGGGAGACCCAAGGTGGGGGCGTGTAGAAGGTCTCCCCGTGGTTTTCCCGTGGAAGCTGGGCACAGGAGGGCACGGGGGGCTGGTGGCAGGGAGGGTGGCAGCTGTGGCTGTGTGCGTGGGGAGGGCGATGCTCAGCCGTGCGTGCAGTTCCCCACCGGCCTTGGCCATCAGACACCGGCACTGGGAGCTGCTGGGCTTGACCTATTTTCCTCTGGCTGGGCACGGGGCGGGCAAAACTGCTGGATCATCCCCTCCTTGGGGACATCACTGAGTTTGGGGCTCCCGGTGTTGAGTGGGACAGCCCCAAAACCCATCCCCGTGGTGTCTGGGCGGTGGGTGGGCTTCTCCAGCTGGGCGAGCATCAGCATCCCAGGCTGTGTCTGGTGTTGAGGAGCCCAAAACCTTTGGTATTTTGGGGGTATGTGGATGGGGACATCCCTTGCTGGTGGTGGGAAGCAGGAAGGTCCCTTTGAAGATGCTGGGGACCCACTGGCTGGAGCGAGTGTCCTTGGATGCTCTTGAGCAGCACGTGACAGCTGCTGTCCCCGATGGGGGCAGGGAAAAAGAGGGGGGGAGTGGGATGTTCCCAGCCCCCAGCATGGGCACAGTGGGATCGGGATGGGTTCTTGCAGCTCTTTGCCAGGGTGGTGTCCCTGCTGACAGAGTGCGAACGCGTGAGCTCATCAGTGATGCGGCGCTAACGAGGGATGGAGGGATGCAAGGGCGGCCTCAGAGGGGTGCAAAATTGGGGACAGGAGTGGGGTACGCCT
Source organism: Thinocorus orbignyianus (assembly GCA_013400375.1). Taxonomy (NCBI): domain Eukaryota; kingdom Metazoa; phylum Chordata; class Aves; order Ciconiiformes; family Thinocoridae; genus Thinocorus; species Thinocorus orbignyianus. The sequence goes on along the minus strand of VXBW01008097.1, from coordinate 118,796 downwards.
GTGCAGAGCCATCCCCCCACCCAAAATGAGGTCTGGGGGAGGTATGTGGCCATGGGGGACACCCCACAGCAGGCGTTGGGATGCAGCATCTGGCTCAGAGCTTTGCACCCCAGCATCACCCTCCCCGCTGCCACTAACCAGTCCTCCCAGTTAAACAACCACCATCCAGTGCCCTTGCACCTTGCAGGGGTGGGGTTTGGGCTGCTCTCTCCCACCATCCACCCTGGTTCTCCTTCTCTCCCGGTCCGGTGAGCCCGTTGGGGGTTGGCAGGGTGAGGGCCTCTCGCTGCTTGTGCCGGAGCCAAAAATAGCCGGTGATGCTCGGCTCCCGCGGCGGGGAAGCGGTGATGTCCCCCGCCGCCAATCACCGGCAGCCCCGAAGAGCAGCGCGGAGGAGTGGGAACGTGCTNTCCCTTCCCTCCTTGAGCATCCCTCCTTCCCTCTCTGAGCATCCCTTCCCTCTCCAAGCATCCCTTCCCTCCCCGAGCATCCCCCCTTTGGACCAGGTGGCAGCGTGTACTGGGAAAACGGGGGCCTTTTCCTTGCTGGGGAGGGAGATTCATGGCCAAACCCTGTGCCTGCAGTTTTGGGGAGCCCCCCCGCCCACACCATCCTTCCTTGGCTCCCCACCAGCCCTGGGTTTTCCCTCTCCCTCTCTGGAAGCTGTGCTGAGGATGTAGCTTTGCTGCTGCTGCTGGCGAGAGCGGGATGACGACAGGCTGCAGCTGAGCGGGGAGGCACAGCCAGGGAGGAGCAGCCTCTTCGTTAGAGGCTGAGACCAAAGCCCTGTTTAATTACCCCAGCCCTCCGGGGTGTGGGGGGGGGACAGGAGGAGCAGGGTGCCAGACTCGATGTGCAAGTTTGAGGCCTGGGGCTCTCGGGGACATCTGAGGACGGGCAGGTTTGGCTGGAGCATCTCAGCCTTTCCCCGTGGGAAAGCTGGGTCCCTGGGCTGGCACACTGGAGCTGTGGCTCGGTGGCTCCTGCATCCTCATTTCCAAGGGCTTGGGGACACAAGCATGGTGGCAAAAGCAGCCTTGTCCCCCTGATGGTGCTTTTGGGTGGGGACCAGCACTAGATATGCTCTTGCTGAGAGCAGGGAGTCACCAAAACCCCCGTGGGGCACTGGGCACCACCCTTGGCATGGCCATCCTGGAGCAGCATGTGCTGGTGGCCACTGTCCCGAGTCCTCTGGTGGCCCTGGAGCTGGGTGGAGATGCTTGGGGGAGCCCTCCTTGGTTTCAAGCTTGGGGAGACCCATCCCTGGCAGCTGGGGATGGGAATAATCTCCGCTGTGGCTTTCCCAGGGCTCCTAGGCTGGCTGGGGTCCGGTGGTGGGATCATCCATGGCTTCTTCCTTTGCTCCCTGGCAGGTGCCCTCGGCTCAAGGGAGGAGCCTGAGTTTGTGACTGCTCGCGCTGGCGAGAGCGTGATCCTGGGATGCGACGTGATCCACCCGCTGACGGGGCAGCCCCCTCCCTATGTCGTGGAGTGGTTCAAGTTCGGCGTCCCCATCCCCATCTTCATCAAGTTTGGGTTTTACCCTCCCCATGTCGACCCGGAGTATGCCGGTGAGTCCGAGGAGTGTGGCGGGGGGATGCACGGCTCCGCTCCATCCCTTCCTCCGTCAGGAACCACACGGGCTCTGCCTCTCGTTGCTGGCTTTCCACCCAGTTGGTTTTAATTAAGCAGCAGCTCTCGGGAGCCAGCTGGGCTGCGTGGGACGGGAGCAAACGAGGCAGAGAAACCCAGGGTGACGCGTGGTGGCAGCGGCGGTGGCGGCTGCCGATGTACCCCAGAGCAGCTGTGACCCTTGCGGGGGGACAGTGGGGATGGCACCAGGGCCACGTCCTGGGTTGAGGTGGCAGGTTGGAGCTGCAGAGCCCATGTGGCCACTTGCCAAGGTGCCACATGGCCCAGTGTTGGTGGCCACTGGATGGTCTGGGCTGGGGACCAGCCTCGAGGGGGTTGGTGTGGTGGGTCAGACCCATTTCAGCATCCCGTTCCCTGGGGAGTGCCATCCTGGGGCAGCTTCCTTGGTTCTTATCCCGCTTCCAAAGCTCTTGAGGGGCTTCTTCCACCCAAATAGCTACCCCTGGGAGATGCTGTGGGTGGGGAGGAGGCCAGCACCCCAGCCTGGGCTGAGCCCTGCCAAACTCAGCTCATGAATGAGCGATGCCAGAGCTGGCTGGAGGCTGCTTTGCTACCTGGGTTGTGCAAAGGGTCACCTTGCTTTTTTTGGGAGACTCCCAGGGTGGAGAGAAGCTTTGGGGAGCCTGTCCTGCTGCCAGCCCCTGGCTGGGAGCAGAAGGCATCATGCAGCTTATTCTGCCCTTCCTAGGTGGGCAAGTGTGTCACCCAGTTGGCTACCACCACCAGCTCCCAAACTGGGAACGGTGGGATGGTGCTTCTCAGCTGGGGTGTCCCTTGCAGTGATGCTCTGGTTGGAGGTGGGGGAGGTTACTGGGGGGTTCTGGTGGCCACCAAAGCTGAGGGCTGTGGTCTCCCCACCACAGGGCGGGCCAGCCTGCACGACAAAGCCTCGCTGCGCATTGAGCAGGTCCGCTCCGAGGACCAGGGCTGGTACGAGTGCAAAGTGCTCATGCTGGACCAGCAGTACGACACCTTCCACAACGGCAGCTGGGTCCACCTCACGGTCAACGGTGAGCTGGGCAGGGGGGGAAAGGGGTCTACGGCATCGCCCAGGGGGGGCTGCAGCATCATCAGAGGGATGGTGGCATCACCGGGGGCTTCAACATCCTTCAGAGGTGGTGGCATCACTGGGGGGCTTCAGCATCCTTCAGAGGGATGGTGGCATCACCAGGGGCTGCAGCATCATTGGAGGGATGGTGGCATCACCGGGGGCTTCAACATCCTTCAGAGGTGGTGGCATCAGCCAGGGGCTTCAGAATCCTTCAGAGGGGGNTTTCGGCATCATTGGAGGGATGGTGGCATCACCGGGGGCTTCAACATCCTTCAGAGGGGGTGGCATCAGCCAGGGGCTACAGCATCATCCGAAGGATGGTGGCATCAGCCAGGAGGACATCAGCATCATTGGAGGGATGGTGGCATCACCAGGGGCTGCAGCATCATTGGAGGGATGGTGGCATCACCGGGGGCTTCAACATCCTTCAGAGGTGGTGGCATCAGCCAGGGGCTACAGCATCATCCGAAGGATGGTGGCATCAGCCAGGGGCTTCAGCATCCTTCAGAGGGATGGTGGCATCACTGAGGGGCTTCAGGATCATCAGAGGGATGGTGGCATCACCGGGGGGCTTCAGGATCATCAGAAGGATGGTGGCATCAGTGGTGGGCTGCAGCATCATCAGAGGGATGGTGGCATCACCAGGGGGTTTCGGCATCATTGGAGGGATGGTGGCATCACCGGGGGCCTGCAGCATCCCTCGGAGGTGGTGGCATCACCAGAGGGTTGCGTGCCATGCCACTGCCCAGACGGGTTCCTCTTTCATTTCTGATGGATGCTGGACCTTGATGGCATCTGAACCTGGAAGACAAGCGAGCCTGAGGCCATCCAGGGCCGGCTCTTCCAGCCAGGGTGTGACTTAAAAAGGGACAAACTTTTATTAGGGAGCCCTGGGTTTAATTACGTGGAGCTCCTTTGAAGGAGAGACATCAAGAAGGGGGGCTGGGGAGGAGCCTCCTCTTCCCAAACAGATCAGAAAATCCAATCTTTGCTTTCTTGAAATTCAGATTTGCCCAAATTACTTTTCCATTTTATTAAGGCTGCCTGTTCAGCTAATTAGCAAATTGTTGGTCTCCACGCATCGGGGAAAGGTCTTTATTTTTAGCCCAGCAGCCAGGCTGTGCCTCTCCTGCTGCAGCGGGGTGGGCTCCAGCAGCTTCTCCCTGGTCCTGCCTGACCTTGAGCAATTAATTTCACCTTTGGTTGGGGACGCCCGGGCTGTGGCAGGGAGCAGAGCCACCTAATTGAGCCCAATTAACAAGCAGGAGCTTTGCAAGCTGGGCTGAGCAGCCCATTGACCTCATCCCTGCCTTTTTGCTGCCTCCTTTCCCCTTATCTGCAAAAAAAGGGGGTGAGATGATGCCAGCAGCAATGTTTCCCAGCTTGGGAGGGCTTGGGAAGGAAGGCGAGAGGATGAGGATGGTGCCTTTTTCACCTCCACCTCGTGTAGGAATCCCACAAACTGCCAGCCCAAGGGCTGGAAGTGCCGTCATCACCCCGGGTGCCCTGTCCCCCACCCCACCTTGGCCTCCTTTGGGGAAAAAAATGGGATGAAATTGCCAACCTCCCTTCCTCCAAAGCGGGCTTTAACGACCTCTGGTAATTAGGGGTGGGCCGTGGCGCAATGTGACGTGGAGGGGACATGGGGACAGCTGATATTGTCCCTGTTCACCTTTGGGGGTCACCTACGGGGATGTGGTGCATCCCTGTGGCCCCCAACTATACCTGGGGGTGGAACGTGGGGGTGATGGTGGTCTCCCCCTGCCCCTACAGCTCCCCCCACCTTCACCGAGACGCCGCCGCAGTACGTAGAGGCCAAGGAAGGCAGCAGTGTCACCTTGACCTGCATGGCTTTCGGGAACCCCAAGCCCATCGTCACCTGGCTGAAAGAGGGAGAACTTTTGGGTGCCAGCAGCAAGTACCAGGTAGGTGGGTGGTGGGGGCTGCCGGGTTGGGGAGTGGAAAAAGGGGTCTCCAAGCTGGTGGGGATGGCATTGACCACCGTGGAGTGCCTCCTGGAGCTGTCGTGCTTTCTCAGCGCTTCTTGACAAGATCTTGCCCCCCTCCTTCTCCTCCTCCATCCCCTCCTCCTCCTCTTCCTCCATCTCTGGCACTTGGGTGCTGTAGACAGACCCCCCCCTCCCTGGGTTTTAGGGTAGCCCCCTTCCCTGCTGTGCCCACTTTGGGGGTGGGCTGGGGGCCACGGTGTCCCCAGGCAGGGCTGGATGCAACAGGGTTTGGGTAGGGGGGGCTTTATCCCACCCCCCAAGGATCCTTTTTGCATCCCAGAGGCTCCCGGGCAGAGGTTCCCCCCTGAGCTGTAATTGGTAAATCAGGCATTGGAATCAGCGCAGGCACTAATGAGAGTAATTAGGAATCATTTGTTACTAATTGAAATAGAAGGATGAGGCAGAATGGGGAGGGGGGGAATGTTTAAGAAGCCTGGCAGGGAGCAGGGCTGTGTTGGGGGGGGTGCTGCCACCCTGGGGGGTGACATTCCCTTGCTGTGTCCCCAAGGAGGATTTCAGCTGCGAGGTGGCCCTGGGGGGAGGACGGTGGGCAAGCTGGGGTGTCTCCCTCATAGCCCACCCCAGCGAGGTCCCTCAGAGGGGGAGCAGGGGATGCTCCGGGGAGTCATCCTGCTCTTTGCGGTGCTGGGTTTGGAGTCTGTCGCCTGCTATTCCCTTCTGCAGGAGATGAATACGTTGTGAGGGTTATTTATTTATTATTTTTCCCCCTTTTTCTTTTATTTTCCTTTTTTTTTTTTTTTTTTCCCTTCCCCTTGGCATCAAGCAGAGCCGTGTGTGTTGGTTTATTAATATCTCAAGTCTTGCAGAGCGGGGAAACCCGTTTCTCATCCAGCCCTCAAAAGCGCCGGCAGCTCTCCTCCGTGGGGAGCGGGGAGGGAGGGATGGATGGATGGAGGGAGGATGCTGGGATGGGGCTGGGGTCTCTACCCGTCCTCCAGGGTCTTCCTTTGCCCTCTCCAGGTGAGCGATGGGAGCCTGACGGTGCTCTCCATCACCCGGGAGGACAGAGGTGCCTACACCTGCCGGGCGTACAGCATCCAGGGGGAGGCTGTGCACACCACGCGCCTGCTCGTTCAAGGTGAGATCTTCCACACCTTCCTCGGCCACCAGAATTCCCAGGAGGCTGGCTGTCTCCCTCCCTGGATGTGGAATTCCATGCACCACAGAGCTGGTGGGGCCACCCCGGAGCGATCCACAAGCCCTGTGGGTCTGCATCCTGTTTGTGGGATGGAGGAATGTCCTTAATTGGGTCACGGTGGTGGCCGTGCCCATGGACAACCTCGGTGGCAGCTCGGTTTTGTTTGGGAAGCAGGGAAAAAAAGACTGAGGCTGTCACAAAACGCCTTGTCAGATAGCAGTGATGCATGGCAGCCCTCCCTGCTCCCTCTTTTATGAAATAAATCTTTAATTAGGTCAACAGCTACCGGCGGAGAGAGGAGCGTGGGGTGTCCTCTGCTCTGCTCTGGCCGTGGTGGCACGCTGGGGATGCTGGTTGCCAGCTCCTGGTGGTTTGCTCTTTTCCTCCTGGATTTTTCCCATGGGTGATGGGAAGCTGGGGATGAAGTGAGGTGTGAGCTCCTGTGGCCTGGGAGGAGCAGAGCCTGTATGCCATGGGAAAGGGGCATGATGAGGGGAAAGGGTTGGGAATAACAAGGCCACCGTGCTCCGTGAGGGATCCTTGCACCCCGTGATACTGAGGGATGGGGCCAGCTCTGCCCTAGAGCCCACCAGCTGATGGAGCTGAGCCTGAAGAACCTTAGTGGGGACAACCTGTACACCAGTGGGGGTGACACTTTGCTTTTCCTCCCTCCAGGACCTCCCTTCATTGTTTCCCCTCCGGAGAACATCACGGTCAACATCTCCCAGGATGCGCTCTTCACCTGCCAGGCCGAGGCCTACCCCGGGAACCTCACCTACCTGTGGTACTGGGAAGAGGAGAACGTCTACTTCAAGAAGTGAGTTTCTACCTGGCAGGGCTGCCTGTCCTCCTCATCTTCCTCCCGGATCATGCTGGGGCAGGCACTGCCCTGGATCTCCCCATAAACCTCCTCCTCTCTTCTCTCGCAGTGACTTGAAGTTGAGGGTGCGGATTCTGATCGATGGGACGCTGATCATTTTTCGGGTGAAGCCAGAGGATGCTGGAAAATACACCTGTATCCCTAGTAACAGCCTGGGCCGCTCGCCATCAGCCTCTGCCTACCTAACAGTGCAGTGTGAGTGCGGGCAGGGGGACCTGATCCCAAGGGGTGGGGCTGGGACTGATAATTCCTGGCTCTGAGGTGGCCCTGGGGACTCTGTTGTCCTGGTGGGATACCAGGAGGCCAGGGTTGATGCGATGAGCAGGGCACCATCCTCAGCAGAAGGCTGGTAGCATCCCACATGTGCTGGGAGAAAGCAGATAGCCTGAGCATCCTGGGTACCAGAGCTCAGCTGGGACCAGGATCCACCTTTGATCTGAGTGGTCTTGGATGAGGTGGGTGTCCACCTTTGACCCAAGTGGTCGTGGACGAGGTGGGTGTCCACCTTTGATCCAGGTGGTTTTGGGTGAGGTGGGTGTCCATTTTTGATACGAGTGGTCTTAGAGGAGATGGGTATCCACCTTTGATCCATGTGGTCTTGGAGGAGGTGGGCGTCCACCTTTTGATCCGAGAGGTCTTGGAGGAGGTGGGTGTCCACCTTTGATCCAAAGGGTCTTGGAGGAGGTGGGCATCCACTTTTTGATCTGAGAGGTCTTGGTCAAGGTGGGCGTCCACCTTTTGATCTGAGAGGTCTTGGAGGAGGTGGGTGTCCAACTTTGATCCAAGTAGTCTTGGAGGAGGTGGGGGTCCTTTNTTTGATCCAAGTGGTCTTGGAGGAGGTGGGCGTCCACCTTTCATCCAAGTGGTCTTGGAGGAGGTGGGTGTCCATTTTTGATACGAGTGATTTTGGACCAACTGGGTGTCGCCCTTTGATAGAAGTGCTTTTGGAGGAGGTGGGCATCTTCCCACCGCTGCCAGCACTCTGTCCTCATCAGCCACATCACGTTGGGCAGGGAAACACCAAATCAGAGCTCTCCCTCTCAACTACCTACTCCTATTTTCCCGTTATTTATTCCGGGGGCTCGTTCCTGCCGCGTGGTTATTTTCTGTGAGCTCAGTAGCTTTGCGTGCGGTGTTTTTTCAGGCAGTAACTGATCTAAACAAGCGGAGGAGAAAGGGGCTTGGTAGCAGGAGCCTTGCCCTTCCCACGCTTGTTCTTTTGGGCTCCCCGGGTGGTAATGGGTAGTGTGTGCCACCAGCATCCTGTGGTATTCCAGGGTAATGGCCTCAATTGCTGCCGCTGGCAATTGTGATATTGCTCTGCTTTAAAAAGGCAATTTGTAGTGAAAGACAGGCTGGAGGAAAGCAGGCTTTGGAAGATCCGTGGGAAGTCCCACGCCGGTGGAGAAAAAGGGCTGGGAAGTCCCCCTGGTTCCCTATAGGGGACGTGGGGACGGTGTGGCTGGTGCAGGGCTTGGATGTGGCCGGCTGGCTCTTGGGAAGCGTGGCTTCAGGCCATTAAATCTGCCCTCTCGCTAATCCAGGACCACTTGTCAAGGCTGATGGCTGTTAAAAATAGCTCCAATGGCAGGAAACACCCCCCCCAACGTTTGGACAATCTGTTGTTCAGATGGAAGAGCAGTGCCTGGCTTTTCCGTGCCACAAACCATGGCATCTTGTCCCTGGGGTGATGCCTGGGGGAAAGGGTGGCTTCCCACCCATTGAACGGGGGGGCACACATGGCTCTGGGTCATTATCGAGCCGAGCTGGCCCCCAGCCAGTGACCCAGTAGTGAAAGGCTGGATCCCATTAGCCTCTCCCGTGCTGCCAGAGCCCTTGATTACATTTCCAAAGAGGAGGAGTCAGGCGGAGGAGGTTAAAGCCAGCTCCATCTGCGGCGCTCCGGCAATCTGGGTTACGGTGCCATCGCCGGGGGGTGTGTGGTTTCAGGGGGCAGTCGGGGTGGTGTTTTGTCCTCCATCCCTTCCGCCTTGCCTTCACCCCCTCCCAGCTTTCTTGCATCCATGATTCCGGGGTGCTGCACCCCAAAAAACCCCACCTTCATCCCTTAATGCAGCGTAAACCCTGGCAGGATTTTCCCATCGCCTCGTGCTGCCGGTGTCTAGACGAGATTGTGGAAATACTCGCTCTTCTTATTAAAAGTAACTTTATTTTTTTTTTTTAAAAGGGAAAAAAAAAAAGAGCTTCTTATTAAAGAAAGTCTAGGTTCTCTCCAACCCACTCACACTTAATTAAAAAGCTCTTAGAAGCACTCTTAATGACACATTCTAGACTGGAGGATTGCGAGACGCCTCGCTGCATGGGTGGTGCAGCTCAGGGAGGGGTAAAGGGCGGGGTTTAGGTGTATATTTTGAGCTTTTGGAAAGGGTGGGGGTGGCTGATGCTCAACGTGACCCAGCCTCAACGAGATTCGGGCTGTGAGTACAAACAGGCAGGAGCTAAAGGGCTCAGGGCATCCCTTCTCCCGTCCTGGTTGCTGTGCTGTAAGGCTTGAGAGTTGAAATATTTCGTTCATTTCTTGGCCAAGGAGGCCAATGGCATCCTGGGGGTATGAGGAATAGTGTGGCCAGCATCCTACCCCTCTGCTCTGCCTTGGTGAGGCTCCATCTGGAGCACTGGGACCAGTTCTGGGCTCTCTGCTTTGAGAAGAACAGGGAATTGCTGGAGAGGGGACAGCAGAGGGCTGCAAAGATGATGAAGGGCCTGGAGCATCTCTCTGATGAGGAAAGGCTGAGGGACCTGGGGATTTTCAGTCTGGAGAAGAGAAGGCTGAGGGAGGATCTGATCAACACCTAGAAATACTTCAAGGGTGGGTGTCAGGAGGATGGACACAGGCTTTTTCCAGTGGTTCCTAGTGAGAGGACAAGAGGGAACAGGCACAAACTTGAACGTAAGGAGTTCCATCTAAACATGAGGAGGAACTTCTTCACTTTGAGAATGTCAGAGCCCTGGCAGAGGCTGTCCGGAGGGGTGGTGGAGTTTCTGTCCCTGGAGACATTCCAGCTCCTCCTGGACACGTTCCTGTGGGACCTGCTCTGGTTGGACCTCCTTTGGCGCAGGGGGTTTGGACTAGCTGATCTAGATCTCCAGAGGTCCCTTCCAACTCCGTATCATTCTGTGATTTCTGGGCTGTAACACCAGGCTGCAGGGCAGGAGGGTGGTTACTGGGTGTGCACCACACCAGGCATGTGTCCCAGAGGCTGAGCTTGATGGAACCACTTGGTTCTTCAGCAGGCCACAAGTTGGCATCGATGGGAGAAAAGGTTTATTGAGTGTTTCTGATACTTCAGCTTTTAATAAACCCCAGGTAGGAAGACCCTGGGCATGAGGAAAGCCTCCATGAAACTCTGGATTTGTGTGTAGCAAGCCTGGAGATAACGACCTGTGGAAGCCAAGGTGGTGGTGGGGCTTGAGATTCATTATAGAAGTGATGTAGATGTTCTTAAGGCAGGTGATGGGGGAGAGCTGGGATCCTTCCCTGTGCTGACCTGGTGTTGCTGCTCTCTTAGATCCTGCCCGTGTGGTGAACATGCCCCCTGTTATCTACGTTCCCATCGGGATACACGGATACATCCGCTGCCCGGTGGAGGCAGAGCCCCCGGTCACTCTGGTCAAGTGGAACAAAGACGGACGTCCCCTGCGGATCGAGAAGGTAAGGAAACCCCTGGGGAGGGAGATGTGGGAGCACAGAAGGTTACAGACCCTCATGTCCTCTGCAAACACTGGTGAGCATCACCGAGCACCCTGTGGGTCCAGCCCTCCGTCAGGAGAGAAGAAACCTCGTGGGTGGGATGCTGCTGCTTGTCCTTTTCAGCTGTGGGCAGAGTTAGTTCAGGTTCTTGGAGCCCAGGATGGCTGTAGATGCACTGTCTTCATCTCCTAATGCCTGTGTCCCTCTGGAGTGACCTCCTGATGGCCCCGTGGGTTTTTTTTCCCAATGGCAACTGACGGATAAAAGACCTTTTTAACAAGTCTCTCTCTTCCTGTAGTCGCGGTTTGATTATCTGAGCACGGATATTAGCCATTAAATATTTAAAAACACTCAGTGTTTGAAATTTTTGGCTTAAATATTAACGATCCCAAGTTTTAATTCCATTCAAACCTGTTGCTGTGGAGGATTCCTGGCCCTTGGTGCCCTCAGCTCCTGGGGTGGTGTTTTCTCCTTGGTGCCACCAGGATATTTTACTTCGGGTGGGATAGATTCTTGTGGTAAATGTTTTTGGGGTGCTGGAAGAAGCCTGGCTGTGTGTAGGGAAGGGAGAAGCAGCAAGATAAATCCGAGGTATCACTGGGAGCATTTGGATGGGCTGATCTTGTCCCCGTTTCCCCTCTCTGCAGTTGAGGAGATGACTCGGATGCTGGGAATTGAATTGGGCGTCCCTTGGGGGGATGCAGCAGCTGCCTTGGGCTTGGGTGAAGGGAAAACAACACGCCGTGGTGGGTGGAGGATAAATCAGCTCCCTCTTTCCCTCCAGTATTCCGGCTGGAACCTGCTGGAAGACGGGTCGATCCGGATAGAGGAGGCAACCGAAGATGCTCTCGGCACTTACACCTGTGTGCCTTATAACGCCCTGGGTACGATGGGCCAGTCTCCCCCTGCCCGACTGGTACTGAAGGTAACTCACCTGCTGAAACCCTTCCTCTAGATTTGCCCCAGGGTGGTGTCCTCTCCTGTCAGGAAGAGCTCCCGGGGTGGTGCGGGGTGCTGGAACCCCTGGATAGATGCTGTGCTTTGTGGAAGCATCTTAAACTCTAGCTGGGCATTTTTAACGTGGATTTTTCAGTGTGCATGTGCTTGCTTTCCCGTTCAGCACAGTGCTGCAGGGAGGGATGAGGTGAGGTGGGTTTTTATGGGTTTTTTTTCCCCATACCACCTATCTGGTTATTAATTCCGGGCAGGAATTCAGGTTTTTCTTGGCTTTTCCCTGCACTTCTCTACCAAGAGAGCTCAGGAAGGGCTCTGTGCCCCCAAAACTTGCCCACTTTTCTGCCAACGCTGCTCAATTTAGCAAAAACCTGTCGCCTTTTGCTCTGAGCCTTGTCTCTCTCTTCACTGTGCTGAGAAATGTGAGCCTGGGACTTCACGAGCATCCTTAAGGGGAACAGCAAGGCTCCAGCACGAAGGGTTGGAGGTGTGATTCCCACCAGGACAGGCAAACCTTGCCTGGTGCAGGTGGAAATACCCCACCGGAGTGGTGGCACAGGCTGGGTCGCAGTAGAAGGCTTTTGGTGGTGCTGGACCAGGGTGGTTGGAGGAAACACCTCTGGGGTGGCCTTTTTGCCAACAAAGCACTTAGCCTTGCTCACCAGGGCTTGGATTCAGGGAATAAAGGGAAGATTTGGGCTCTGGAGCCCAAGGAGTGCTGGGCTCCTGATGTGGCTGGGGTGGGAGCTGCTTTTTCTTCCTTCCCTGAGTGAAAAGTGCCCGTGTTTGTGAGCAGCAGTGATTCACAGTGTCTGGCTGAGCTTCACGTGATGACACTCTGTGTATCGTAGCTCAGGCGGCTGCAGCATCAATGAAATGGGGTTGATGCCTGATGCCACGTGGGTGGAGGGTTTTGTTCTTTCTTTTTCTTTCTTTTTTTCCCTTTTTCCATTCCTGTTTACCACCTTAAAAGCTTAAACAAGGTGCCCTGGTGCAGCAGCTCCTCGGGGTGTGTAATTTGGTGTACCGTGGAGCTTCCTTAGCACACGTTCTCCTTGTGATGCCTCTGCTTCTCCCAAAACTGGGTGATTCATTTGGTTTTTTGGGGAAATTGCTTGTTTTTTAGTGCTGGCTGGCCCAGGTTGATGCTCCTTGCCTTTTCCCTTGGCTGCAGGACCCCCCCTATTTCACGGTGCTACCAGGCTGGGAGTACAGACAGGAGGCAGGGAGGGAGCTGTTGATTCCTTGCGCTGCTGCCGGAGACCCCTTTCCCATCATCGCCTGGAGAAAGGTACCCGGCCTGCCAGACAAATCTGCAGTGCCTTTGGCTTTTGGTGAATATTGCAGACAGAGAAGCCACACTCTGTCCCGGTAAGAACAAACTGCAGGTACAGCTGCTTCGTTTTGGGCTGAGCCACTGCCGTCCCGTCCCGTCCTGTCCCCGCAGGCAGGTGGGTGGGGGAAACCCTCATCTTGTGGCCACCGAGTATTTTAACCCCCGTGAAAACCCTCAGGGCAGCAACTTGCAAAGCTGAGGGCTGCCCCTGGACCCCCTCCTCTTCCTCACCTGGAAGGATACCCTCTTCCTTGCCTGCCTGGTCACTGGCAACCCTGGCAATGATGTTGGACGTGCCACCGGAGTGTGTCCTGGGGTCTTGTGGCTGTGTTTTGGCAAGGGGCTGGCGTGGGCAGCGGCTGCTTGGCTGCCCCCTGACTTCGAGGACCCTGGGAAGAAGCTGTTTTAATGAAGCTGGACTGGACATAATGATTTTGGGATGTCCCTTTCTGTAGAGCAGAGTAGGATCCGGTGTGGTGGCACAGCCTGGGAGCATCCAGGGCTTTCCAGTCCTCCTCCAGCCTTCCCTTTGCTTTCCACCTGTAGGAAAGCCACCGAGCTCCTGGGCTCTTTGTCTCCTGGTCAGGAGCTTCTCTCCAAACCTCCTGTCCCCTTTTTAGGGCTCCTGAGAATGAACGAGGTCCCTCCATGGGCACCATCCTTGATCCTTGTGGTGTGAGATGCTGGATCTCTTTGAGTTCCTTGCCCCAGCTCGAGGAGAACTGTGACTTGCACAGATTGCAAGTGACCTACCTAAAACTGGTTGTCCTTTTAGTCTTTTTCTCCACCTTATTTTTCTTTAGCTGCCCCCTCCCTCACCATTCTTCTTCAGGTTTCTTTTCAGCCCTTCTTCTGCCTTGTGGTGGTCCTCCTCATGTCATGGCTTAGGGCTTATCCCCCTCAGTTTCCCAGTGGCAGAGGGAAGCTCCCTCACTCCCCGTAGCCCACCAGTGCTGGCCAGTTTCTTGAAGGGCTACTGAAGACTTGGGCTTGGCACTGGTACCCCATATGCCCCTCTGCTCCTCCCCTCATCCTACATGGGATCAAACTGTGGGTCCTGGCATCCATCAGCAGAGACCCTCTGGAGTGAAGAATAGCTTGAAGAAGACTCAAGACAACGTGGGATTTGCACAACTTTGATGGGCACAGACATGAGTTGTTACAAGATCCATATTTCTGCTCAACTTGAGATCTCCTGGGCCACCTCCTCACATTCCACCCTTCTGCATCCCTATGGGACCCTTCCTGCCCAAACTTCTGAACACTGAAGGGTCCTACCACTGGATGAGGGGCCGTTTGGGCATCTCCTGGGGCAGGCAGTGCCTTTCTCAGCCCGGGTGGGTGTTTGCTGGGGGTGACCATCGCCTTGAGGCGGTTTGGATGTTGGATGCTGGATGTTGAGCCCTGGGGACAGGGCTGGGTGTCTGTGGGAGTGCCCGCTTGTGTGTGAGACTTGAGCATCTCCCTCCCTGACCCGTTGCCTCTCGCGTTGCCCCGCCAGGTCCTCTCGAAAACGGGGGAACCGGCTGCCTTGCCGCGACCGGAGAGACCAGATCCCTTGCTGGTGGCCGGCGGTGTCCCCTGGGCCACACAGGTAGCTTAGTGACCCTGCTGCCGCCTCACCCTGCCACTCAACCCTCTTCTGAGTCGTGGTTTGTGTTTGTTTTTTGTTTCTTTTTTTCCTGTTTTTGCCCATTTTTTTCCCTCCCCACACCGCTCCTTGCCCAAGGTAGGGAAGCCCAGCAGGAGCAAGCACAACACGCTGCCCGGTGGCACCCTGCAGATCCGCTCCCTCGGCAAGGACGACCACGGCGAGTGGGAGTGCATCGCCACCAACGTCGTCGCAAGCATTACTGCCAGCACCCACCTCACCGTCGTAGGTACGGGCAGGGATGGGAGGATGGGATCCTCAGGGTTAAGGTCCCCCTAGACAGCCCGTTGGCAAGATGGGAACACTGGAAAGAACTTCTGAGGTGAAGGATCTGGGCGTCCTGGTGGACTGGAAACTCTCCGTGAGCCAGCAGTTGGCCCAAGAGGCCAATGGAATCCTGGGCTGTGTAGGGAAGAGGGTGGCCAGGAGGTGGAGGGAGGTCATTCTCCCCCTCTGCTCTGCACTGAGGAGGTCCCAACTGGAATCCTGCCTCCGGATCTGGGCTTCCCAGTTCAGGGAACTGCTGGAGAGGGTCCAGTGTAGGGCAACAGAGATGCTGCTGCATCTCCCTGAGGTGGAAAAGCTGAGAGAGCTGGGACTCTTGAGCCTGGAGGAGGCTGAGGGGAGACCTTATTAATGCTTATAAGTATCTGAAGGGTGGGTTGAAG
>VXBW01008097.1:80146-103552 GCA_013400375.1 Thinocorus orbignyianus | reverse complement strand
TTCTCTGGAGACCTTCAAGCCCCACCTGGATGCAGCCCTGAGTGATGCGCTCTGGCAGCCCTGCTTTGGCAGAGGAGTTGGACGGGATGATCTCTAGAGGTTCCTTCCAACTCAGACGATTCCCTGATTCCCGTGAAGAGCAGTGTCTCCTTTTAATCTCATTTACTGGTGGTGCTGCCTTTTTCTGCTCTGTTATTTTGGCCTTGGGCGAATGCCGCTCTCCAGCTGGAATTCCAGGTGCCAGAGGATTCCCTTTGGAAGCAGAGCCCTTCCAGCCCCTCTTTGCTGACCAGTTTGGGGGTCTTGCTCCCCTTCATCCCCTTTCTCTCTCTCTTTCTCCCCAGGCACAAGCCCTCACGCCCCGACCAGCGTGCACGTTGTGGCCGCCATGACCTCGGCCAACGTCTCCTGGGAGCCCGGCTACGACGGTGGATACGAGCAGACTTTCTCAGTTTGGTACGGCCCTCTGTGAGTCATCCTGGCATGCTTTGCTCTCTGCTTCTTTTCCTTCCTAGCCGACCCGAGCTTCGAGGAGGAGTGGGTGGGATGGAGGGTGGTGGGGGTAGCCCGTGGACATCATAGAGCTGAGCTCCCGTGCGATCCTTTAGGGGAGAGATGGGTGGTGGTGGGATCACATAGGTCTCCTGTTTGGTCTCCTTCTTGAGCCAGCCAGTACCTCCCTCTGCCCCAGCAGGTTTTTTATTCTGCTGGTGGTGTGAGGGAGACGCTTTGCATTCCTGTGACTTTGCCTCTGGCATCTAATTTCAAGATAAACTGTTTATGAAGCTCAACAGCCGGGGAGAGAGGGTTGGAAAACACAACCTTTACAGAGAGCATCCTGGAGGAGCTGTGACTAAGCAGAAATGATCTCTCCTTGCTCTGCGGCTCCCTGGAGGTGGTTAAATCCCGGCTGAGTTTGCCACCAGCTGCCGGGAGATGCCAACCAGGGTCTGAGCTTCGTGGGGCTTTGCTCCCCATCGCTCCTGCCCTACCCAGTACCCAAATCCATCCTGCCTTCCCGCACCGGGGCTCAGCTCTGTGGCTTTCCTCTGGGGCAGGGGAGGGTGAAACGTAGCTGCAGCGAGGTTGGGTTTTTCTCTGTGCTTGCTCTTGCCTTCTTCTGGAAACACAGAGGGGATGGTGCCTTCCCTTCCCAATTCTGGGGCTGGCACTCTTCAGCCTTTCTTCTCTGCTCTCTTCTTTCCTTCCTTGCCTTGGTTTCCTCCGGTGGAGGCTGTGGATGGATTGGAGAGAGGGTAGATGCTGCCTGTAATGATTTTGTCTCTCCAGCCCGAGGCTGGGCACTGGTGGGGTGGGGCTGAGCAGTGTGTTGGGGGATGGAAAGAAGAAGAAATGAAGGCAACAGAGGAGAAAAACGAGGGAGTAAGGGAAGAGTGGCTGCCAGGCTGATGAAAATGTCCCTGGGAAGGAGTGGTTAAACCTCTCTGCTCTGGAGATGCCTCACCTCAGAGGGAGGTGGCAGTGGCTGCTTCTGCGGGGTTCCTGCATCTTCTGGACCCCGTGGTGGGCAGAGCAGCAGCAGGGAAGGGTGTTTGTGCCAAGCTTGCCTTAGGGAATTCACAGGGAGCTGGGAGGACCCTGGGATAGGGAGGCAGAGACCTGCCTTGCCCTGGCTGCAGGGTGTGAGTCTGGGGGCTGTGCTGCTCCCTGGGATGGGGACCCCGGGAGTGGTGGACGGTGCTGGATCATCTAGAGCTGGCCAGCTGGAGGGTGTGCGTTTTCCTCCCTGCCTGTGGCTACGGGATGCTGGAGCCATCCTCCTCCTGTGGAGTCCTCTCTATTCTCCTGCTTCTGTGGCTGTGGATGCTGGAAATGCAAACCCTGCTCCCCAGGGAGGGCCGAGGCCACCGCAGCATCCTGCCTCCCTCCTCCTCCTCAGCAAAGGCGCTCTGGAGATGATCAGTGCTGCTTTTACCCTCTGCTCTCCCCACCCTCAGCCCCTTGCAGCATCGCTGGGGAGAAGGGGATGGGATTAAATGCTGCAGGGAAACCTGCTCGGGGCTCAGATGCCCTCCATGCCTCCGCTGCGGCGTTGGTGGGAGATCCTGGGAGCTGTAATCCCTGCTGGAGAGACGGTGATCCAGAGGTTTTGCGGGCAGCCAGGCAGTTTGGTGGAGGCACGCTGCAGGATGCATGGCTCTCCACCAACACGCTCGTTTCCATAGCTTGCTGCTGCTTCTCCCACCTCACCTTTGCCTCCCTTGTTTTTTTTCTTTTCTCCATCTCTTCCGTGCTGCTCGGTGGGTTTTCCTGGCTGTAGATATTGCCCGGTTAGCTATGATGCAGTAATCCTTCCCAAATCCCCCGTGGACAGCCCAGAAACCTGCAGCTGGGGACTGGGATTCGCTAGAGCATCCCCAACTCAAGCACAGATGCTGCTTTGGGATGTGGGGCTCTTTCACCATGGGGCTTCCCGGTGGGGTTATGGCTTATGGAGGTGGCTACAGGCTCTTGTGGGCTGGGGTCGTGCTGGGATGGCTCCCAGTGGCCCCCAGTTGGGCAAATATGGCCCAAAATGGTGATTTGGGTAAATATCTTGTGTGGGATTGCATGTACAGGGCTACAGCGGAGGGAAAACTTGGCTCTGGCTTGGGGGCTGTGGGAATGGGAAAAGGCCCTACTCCAGCTGTCCCCTTTGCAGCACTCTCTGGGGTAAAATTGGGCCAACTTCCATGTTTTCTCATGGAGATAAGCTCAGAGCAGGGCTCTTGGCACTGCTTTTGTCCCTCGCCCTGTCCAGGTGGTGCTCAGCAGAGGGTGGGGGGGGCTGGTGGCTGTGTCCCTATGAGCCAGGGGGGATACTGGTGTGGCACAAGGGGACAGTGTCCCATGCCTGGTGGTCCTCACGTCCCTGAGCCAGCTCGGGGGTGGCAAGTGGCTGCCCCATGTCCATACACATCACTGCTGTCAAACCAACCCATCACTCGGGAAAGCTCCATTTTTGCTCCAGAATTTACTGCTGCCTCTTTGTCCTCCCTGTCGAAGGTACTTTTCCCTGAGGATGCTCCCTTCTCTCTCGGCAGGATGAAGAGAGCCCAGTTTGGCCCCCACGACTGGCTGTCTCTCCCTGTGCCAGCTGGTTCCAGTTGGCTACTGGTGGATACCTTAGAACCAGAGACTGCCTACCAGTTCAGTGTCTTGGCTCAAAACAAGCTGGGTACCAGCTCCTTCAGTGAGGTGGTCACTGTGAACACTCTAGGTAGGTCCTCCAAGGCCACAAGGGGAAGAGAAGGAAGGGATTTGGGAGGTCCATGGGGAGAAGTGGCCCTTTGCCTTGGTCCATGTGTCCTATCTGCTGGGGATGGAGATGGTGATCGGGTCCATGTTGTCCTATCTGCTGGGATGGAGATGGAGATCAGGTCCCTGTGTCCTATCTGCTGGGGACAGAGATGGAGATCAGGTCCATGTGTCCTATCTGCTGGGGACGGAGATGGTGATCAGGTCCATGTTGTCCTATCTGCTGGGGATGGAGATGGTAATCAGGTCCATGTGTCCTATCTGCTGGGGACGGAGGGGGGGATCAGGTCCATGTTGTCCTATCTGNGGATGGAGATGGAGATCAGGTCCCTGTGTCCTATCTGCTGGGGACAGAGATGGAGATCAGGTCCATGTGTCCTATCTGCTGGGGACGGAGATGGTGATCAGGTCCATGTTGTCCTATCTGCTGGGGATGGAGATGGTAATCAGGTCCATGTGTCCTATCTGCTGGGGACGGAGGTGGAGATCAGGTCCTTGTTGTCCTATCTGCTGGGGACGGAGGTGGAGATCAGGTCCATGTTGTCCTATCTGCTGGGGATGGAGATGGTGATCAGCAGCAGTAGTTTCCAGCCACGTGTAGTTCGTGGTGGGTCCTGGATGAAGCTTGTGGGCTTTGCTGGGAGCCTGAGGTTCCTGAAAGCTCATCCGAAGAGACAGCGTGGGAGAGCTGTATTGTACTAGTCCCTTTATCAGATCTTCCTGAAGTTCAGCTGGGGTCAGGAGGCATTAATAGAGCACAAAATCACTTGCGTGCGGCTCAGAGCTTGAGCTACCACAAAAAGCCCTTGTGCTGGTACCTGCCTTGGGGCTGTCTCGGGCAGAGGTGGGAGGAAGCAGGAGCTTTTCTATCACTGTGCCTAGAGTCACTGCATCGTTAGTCCCCTGCTTTTTGGAAAACCATTTTCCGTGTCTCTGAGATGAGAAAGCTCATACCCAAGACATGCCTTCAACTCCTGGGAGGTGGGACCTGCCCCTGCCATGGTGGTTCCTCAACCACCGTGTGGAGAGGAGCGTGCTTCTCCTCACCCCATCTCAAAGGTGGCCCTGTCCCATCTGTGTCTCTCTTCAGCATTCCCTGTAACAACTCCAGAACCTCTGGTGTTGGTTACCCCACCGAGGTGCCTAACAGCCAACCGGACACAGCAAGGCGTCCTCCTGTCGTGGCTTCCTCCTGCTAACCACAGCTTCCCCATTGACCGCTACATCATGGAATTCCGCGTCGCCGAGAGGTGGGAAATCCTGGACGATGGCATCCTGGGGACCGAGAGCGAGTTTTTTGCCAAGGACTTGTCCCAGGTGAGCAGGAGCTGCCCATACCATCCCTCTGGTGTCGTTGTAGCTCTGGGGAAGCTTTTGGGGTGGCTCGGTCACCACGTTGGGGGATCTTTGAGGAGCTGGGTGAGGTTGGAGGCTGCAACAGGTGACCTGAAGGATGTTCTTGGTTTTTCAGGATACCTGGTACGAGTTCCGTGTCCTTGCTGTCATGCAGGATCTCATCAGCGAACCCAGCAACGTTGCTGGCGTGTCCAGTACAGGTGAGGGGCGGCTCCTTCTTCTGTCCCGTGGCTGTGGGATCTCTGTTTCTTCTCTGTAATGTGTCAGTAGGATGGTGGTGGGCTGGTTTGGGGCTTTTTCCTGAGCTGGGCTGCCTGGTGCAAGGTTAGGATCAAAGGGAGCAGTGATGCTGGGAGCAGGCGAGGACAAACCGCCCTGTTTTAATAGTCCTTCCCGTCAGCAGCACATCTCAAAACCACGGGGTGCCCGGGGAACAAAGCTCTGACCGGGCACTGCAGAGCCTGGAAATGGGAATGAAAGGTGCAGAGTTAGGGGGGGGGAAATAAATGCAGCACTGCAGTGCGGAGTCTGAGGAGGTGGGGGAAGCTTTGCAGGAGGAGGCTGCCACATGCTGCAGCTTCTGCACCTACCTTCTGCATCCTAGTCCAGCTCGGAGGATGCTCCTTGGTCCAACAAGGGGTAGAGGGAGGGCGGGTGGTTGTGCTGGGGAAGGCAGAGGTGGAAGGAGGAAATGGGGATGCGGTGAAACCTTGCTTTTTATGGCTTTGGTGGAAAAACTAAGGAGCCACCCAGCTCTGCTGAGCGCAGGAATGCTGCGGTCTCTCTCTGCCCCCAAGTGGTGCCTGTGCCGTGCAGACAGCCTGCCTGATTCCTCTCGCAGGATTTTTTTTCTCTTGATGGGGTTTGGCAGGGCTTGCGTGTGCCCTGACCCCAGGCAGCTGCCCTCCCCGGCTGGAAACCAGTGCTCCCAGCAGGATCTACTGGTGCGTGCGGGGTTTGCATCCCCAAAGGGCTGCTTGTGGTTAGTGAAGGGGCATCACGAGGATTCAAAGCCCTTCAAAGTCGATGAAAAGCTGAAATGAAGCACTGAGAAACCGGGTAAAATTCCTTGTGATGCTGCAGCAGGAGATGCAGGGATGACTGTAGGTTTGTGTGTATTTGTGGGGTACAGAAGTTTATTCCTTCAGTGTCCATCAGCCAAGGTGAGAAGGTTTATCTGGTGTGAGGTCCCTAAATCCCTTGGCAGTAGCAGAAGCGCTGACTGCTCTCCCCAGGTGGGCTGGGATGGAGGCAGGAGATTGTCATTCCTGGTGCCAGTTGCCTTCGTGGTGGGTCCCGGGGGTAGGCAGCAGGCAGAGGGAACCTACAGGAGAGCTGGAGAGGGACTCTTGGTCAGGGAGTGGAGTGACAGGACAAGAGGGAATGGTTTTAAATTGGAAGAGGGGAGATTTAGACTGGATATCAGGAAGAGCTTCTTTTCTGTGAGGGTGGTGAGGCAGTGGAACAGGTTGCCCAGAGAAGCTGTGGCTGCCCCGTCCCTGGAGGGGTTCAGGGCCAGGCTGGATGGGGCTTGGAGCAACTTGATGTGGTGGGAGGTGTCCCTGCCCAGGGCAGGGGGGTTGGAACTTGATGATCTTTAAGGCCCCTTCCAACTCTAACCACTCTATGATTCTATGATAACACCTAATTGTTGTGGGTTTTCTTTTCCCCAGACGTATTCCCTCAGCCTGACCTGACGGACGAGGGTCTAGCCCGCCCGGTGCTGGCTGGCATCGTTGCCACCATCTGCTTCCTGGCTGCTGCCATCCTCTTCAGCACACTCGCCGCCTGCTTCGTCAACAAGCAACGCAAACGCAAGCTCAAGCGCAAGAAAGGTGAGCCCACCCCGTCCCCGCCGGGGCTTCCTTCCTCCCTCTGTCTCCTCCTCCTCCTGCTCCTCCTCCTTTCTCCTCCCTGGTTGTGTTGTGGTGGTAACTGTCTTCCCTGTCTGTCTGTCTGTCTGTCTCTTCTTCCGTCCGTGCGCGTCCTCAGGTGAAACCCTGACTTCATCCCTCGGCCGTGCCTGAAAGCGCCCGTGCTCGGGAGCGGGAGAGGCAGGGTGGGTGAAGAGGAGACAGAGAAACTAGCCCTGGGATTTCCGAGCGTGGTGATAACTCCTAGAGCCCGGGGGGGTGGATTTAGGGCTTGGGGGTGTCCTTTGGGACAGAGAATGGGGTGGGGACACGGCTCACCTCCTGGAGGTCCCCCCGGAGCTGGGTTCTCCAGCTGCCTCCTGCCCAGCCCGCAGCGGGCAGTGCCCAGTGGCCACACTAGGCTAGAGGAGACCCCCACGAGGAGACCCTGCAGCTCTGCTTCCCGAAAACCGGGACTGCAGCAGGGATGAGGGCGGCTGGGGAGCCGGAGAGGGCAGGGGAATCAGCTCCTTCTCCTCTCGCCTGCGAGAGCGCGGCAGCAGGACCCTGTGACGGGAGCTGTTTGTTGTCAGCAACCATTAAAGCTGGAGCAATGAAACCTCGGCCTCTTGTTGAGTGTCTTTTTGTTGTCTGGATGTTGGGTTTTGTCTTGTCTCTCTGTGGTGTTGCGCCTCCTTAGCGTTCTCTCTTCTTTCCCCTTTTTATTCTCTTCCAGACCCTCCTCTCTCGATAACCCACTGCAGGAAGAGTTTGGAGTCCCCGTAAGTATCTTAGATGTGGCACCAGGTTGGGGGTCTTCAAGGTGCCTCCTTCCTAAAGTCGTTGCAAGGCTCAAATTGAAGTGTTTGACCTTATCTGGTTGCTTCTGAGGAGTTGTTTTGGGTGTTCCTTGAATTCGTGGGAATACAGTGGTTTACGAGAGACAAAGGGGCTTTGGAGCAGAAAGCAGCAGGGACAATTGCGGCAAACTTTGAGCTAAGAGAGGACTCCGTTGGATCTATGGACCTTGACCAAAGCTGGAGTTGACTGGTGGAACTCAGTTATACACCCAGCTTCTCCTTAGGAGAAGGGCTCGCCTGCTACGTGCACCTTCATGCAAGCTCAGTGTAGTTTTAGAGTCATTCTTTGTTGGCTCTCATTTTTCTTGGGAAATTCAGAGAATCTTACACCCCTATCTTTTTCTTTTCCCGTGGAGAGTGCCCCGCTGAAGCCTCTTTCCATGTGTGCCCAAAGGTGGTGGATCGTGGTGCTGCAGTAGCCACAGCTTCTTGCAGAGCCCACCAAAAGCTTTTATAGCTGCTAATTAGCAGGGGGAGCATCTTCTCTGTTGGATCTTAATCTTGCTATTTTTGGGTTTTTCCGCTGCTGAAGTAACCACACTCTCTCTATTGGATCTGCTACCTTTGGCCTTTCCATCCTGTTTGTCTGAGGCTTCCTGCATAGGGATGAGTGAACTATCCTGATGCTCTCTGCCTTTTGAGGCTCTCAGCCTTAAGTCTGAGTGTTGAGAATGGGGGGAAAGGTTGAAATGATCCATCAGCATCTCCAAGTGAGGTGCTAAGTTCTGCAGGAGGGGACGTTTGCCTGATGTCCCTCCTTATGGGGGCTTTCCCAGCTCAAGTGAATGTAGGAAACCTTTGAAGGAGTTGGATCTGTCTTTCATCCTGCTGGGGCAAGGTGTTGGTGGAGCTTATTGTGAGGGGCTGGCGTTGAGGTGCCTGCTAAAAGTTCTGAGCTCTGCTCCTGAGGAGCTGGGATGATGTGCTCTGCTGGTGGTCCTCTGGCTTGTGCAAGACTCCACCATCCTGGTTACCCCCAGCAAATTTCTCCCGGCAGTTCCTCTGTTGAGAGCTCATAGGATGTTGTTTGCCAGATCTGGCCGGTGGTTCTTCAGGGCGAGAAGACCTTCTTTCCTCTCCAGGTGACCTCTCTTGGTGTTTTTTTTTACCCTTCTATGGTCCAGGTTGTCTTCCGGCAAGGTGAGTCCCGAGAGCATCCGCACACTCCGTCCCCCCTCAGAGTCCTCTGACGACCAGGGCCCACAGGCCAAGCGGATGCTGAGCCCCACCAAAGAGAAGGAGCTCTCCCTTTACAAGAAGACCAAGCGAGCCATCAGCAGCAAGAAGTACAGCGTCTCCAAGGCGGAGGCCGAAGCCGAGGCCACCACCCCCATCGAGCTCATCAGCCGCGGGCCCGATGGCCGCTTCGTCATGGACCCGGCGGAGATGGAGCCCTCCCTGAAGACGCGGCGGATCGAGGGCTTCCCCTTCGTGGAGGAGACGGACATGTACCCCGAGTTCAGGCAGTCGGATGAGGAGAACGACGACCCCGTCGTCCCCACCTCCGTCACCGCTCTGAAAGCCCAGCTCACCCCTCTCTCCTCCAGCCAGGAGTCCTACCTTCAGCCACCAGCATACAGCCCCAGGTTCCACCGGGCTCTGGAGGGTCCTGGAGCCCTGCAGCCCACCGGCCAGGCCCGCCCGCCGGCCCCCAGGGCTTTCCACCACCAGTTTTACGGTTACCTCAGCAGCAGCAGCCCCGGGGAGGTGGACCCACCACCCTTCTACATGCCAGAAGTCAGCCCGCTGAGCTCGGTCATGTCCTCCCCGCCGCTGCCCCCCGAGGGGCCCTTCGGACACCCCACCATCCCCGAGGAGAACGGGGAGAACGCTTCCAACAGCACGTTGCCCCTGGCCCAGACCCCCACGGGGGGCCGGTCCCCCGAGCCCTGGGGTAGGGCAGAGTTCCCCTTCGGTGGCCTGGACCCAGCCCCGGCACCGTTCCCCCACCAGCTCCAGCCCAGCGAGGCCACCGATTGCTCCCAGCCCAGCGGTTGCCTTCCTCGGGGACCACCACCCTCCTCCCTCCAGGTGGTCCCCTCCTCCTACCCGGGCATCTTGCCCTTGGAGGCACCAAAGAGCTGGAGCGGCAAGTCACCCGGCCGGGGCCAGTCTTCTGTGGCCACCACCACCACCGCCACCACCACCAAGTGGCAGGAGAAACCTATGCAACCCATGGGATGTCAAGGGCAGCTAAGACATACCAGCCAAGGTATGGGCATACCCGTGTTGCCTTACCACGAACCGTCCGAGCCCGTCGGCCCCAGCGGCACAAGCACATTCAGCCTGGACACCAGGTGGTACGAGCCCCAACCCCGACCTCGGCCCAGCCCTCGGCAGGTCAGGAGGGCTGAGCCCAGTTTACATCAGGTGGTGCTACAACCTTCGAGGCTTTCTCCTCTCACCCAAAGCCCCCTCAGCTCCCGAAACAGCTCCCCGGAGCTGACGGCCCGCGCCCGGCCCCGGCCGAGCCTCATCCAGCAGGCGGAGGTGTCGGAGATCACCCTGCAGCCCCCAGCGGCCGTCAGCTTCTCCCGAAAATCCACGCCGTCCTCCACGGGATCCCCGGCGCCCAGCAGCCGGGGAGGCAGCCCCAGTTTCCGACCTGCCGCCGCCTTCGCCTCCCTGGCCGCCGGCTTCTCCACCTCCCAGGGTTCCTCCTTACCCGTGGACACCATGGATGTTTTCGGAGACATTCCGTCCCCGAGGAGGGCTGGCGAGGAGATTCTCCAACCGGAGACGACATCCACCACGGTAGCCGCCACGGGGTAAGTGCTTGAACCCCCCACTCGCTCCCTTCCGTGGTGAAACCCCAAAATCCTTGCCCCTTTCCCGGCTTCCCCCACCCTGCCTCACCCACTCCCTCTGATTCCCTTCCCTGCCATCGCCATCCCAACTGGTAGGGTCTCTCCGGGCGCACTGCAGCATCCCTTTTGGAGATGGCATCCCGCGGGCTTTTTTGCTTAGGAAGAAGCTTTTGGCCACGGGGTTGCATGGCCGCTGCCCCAGAAGAGCTGTGGGCTTTTTTTTTTAGGAGGCAGGCGACCTTTCCCTCTTGCCTTCCTCCCCGGGGGGATTTGGGAATGCTGTGACTTGGGATATGGGTCTCCCAAAGAGCTGGGCATCCCCGGCTGGCGTAGGTAAGTTTGTCCTGGTGTCACTGGCGGTTCTTTCCTCTTCTAGCTGCTGGCTCTTGGCTTTCTTCGAACGTTAGGGCCGCCGCCACCGCCGCCGCCGCGCCTCTGTCTTCCTCCTCCTCCTCCTCCTCTTCCTCCTCCTCCTCTTCTTCCTTCCCGTCGAGTCTAGAGAGCTTTAATGCATGAGAGAAACAGCTAATCACGGCCACCGCCCCACCTGCAAAAGGGATGCTGCAGCCCCGGGACGCGGGCAGGGAGAGATCCAGGACTTTTAGCCACACCAGCAGCGTGTCAGGAGAGGAGGAAAAAAGGAAAAAAAACCAAAAAAAGATAAAACAATAAAAATAATAAACTAAGCCCAGCGGAGATCGGGAAGCTGCCGGCACGCTCAGATCCTGCCCTAAAGAGGGATGTGGCTGCAGTAGAGAGTAGCGGCTGGTTTTCCAGGTACCAGGGTTGCTCCAGGCAAAAAAAAATAAGCGTCTCTCTCTCTCTCTTTCTCTCTCTTTCTTTCTCTCTGTATTTCTCCTCTTTCCTTCCCTCCCTCCGTCTTTCACAGCACCTCAGACCCACCCCGTAGCCGTGCTTTCGTCCCATCCTTTCGTCTCGCTTCATTTTGGCTTATTGTCTGGCGGGGTTCGAACCACATCCCTCCCACCCCCCTAACACCCCCCTTTTGCCCTCTGGCTGGTGGCAGAGAGGATTTTGGGGGGGTCTGGGGTGCCCCAGCCCCACGGAGCCGGCGCGGTCGGAGGCGTACGGAGAAGAGGCGTGTGTTTTGGGGAGGGGGGAGGCAGCGTTCCACCCCGCAGCGCCCTCCGCATTTCACTCCCCACCCTCTGGTACCTGGAAGCGTTATGGCCTTAGGAACTAAAAGTGAAATAAGTGGAAAAACCAGGGGGAGAAGGAAGGAGGGCTCGGGGAGGGAGAGGATGGGGTGGGAGAGGAGCTGAACGAGCCTGAAAGGACTTCTCTGTGCCTCTGGAAAACAGCTACGGAGCCATGCAGTGAAGCACCTTAGATGTAGGTCCATGTCTCCAAGCCAGGGCAACCCCAAGGAGACCCAGCTCCAGGAGAGATCCGTGTTAGCTCAGCACCGTTGTCCGTGCTTTTACGCAGTGTCTTCATTCGCTTTGTTGATTATTATCAGTTTTGTTTCTTCTTTTTTTTTTTTTCTTTTTTCCTTTTCTGTTTCTTTCCCCCTTTCTTCTCCAGCCTCGTTTCGTTTTGTGTTTTGGTTTGGTTTCTTTCTTTCTTTCCCTCCTTTTTTCCTTTTTGGAGTTGTTGACGTGCTGATGTGTTGCGGAGCTCGGCTCCTTGCGGGTGTTGATAACTGCTTTGTTTTTGATTAATCTCAGCTATCTGGGCAGTGTTGTCGAGACAAGCTTCTCCTCAGCTCAATAGGTAAGGGTGATCCATGTCCGAAAGGATGGTGTGGGCGCTGTGGAGGGTGGCCGGGAGCGGGGCATGAGAGGGGACACGGAAGGGGCTTTTCCAATACCATCTCTTCCTTTAAAGGGGAATAAGGAATCCGAAAACACTAGGAAACACCTCTGGACGCGCAGCCTCTGTGGCTTTTGGGTTTCCCCTCGAGCAGCACGCTGCTGCTCCCCTGCCTTGGGGCTGGAGAACCTGGTTGGTGGCCACCGTGTCGTCATGTTGGGGTTTGAGATGAGCCAAGCTGCTGTCTCCCCGTGGCCACCCATCCTTCCTTCCTTCCTTGGAGGATGGTGACACGTGGCACCCTCCGGCAGGGCTTGTGTGGTGTTAGGGGGGTGTTGAGTTGGGCTTGTCCTGGACAATCCAAACCAGGAGGAGCTCATGGCTACCCCCTGGAGCCAGGCAAAACAGCCACACGTGGAGCAACCAGCTGCAGGTGGTGTTTTTGGAACCGGGCTCCAAAAATCAGCCTCCAGATGGAGTCCATGGTCCTGGAGAATTTTGTTCCCGTCAGTCTGTTTTCTTTTTTCCCAAGTCTCCTCAGTTGTGGAAAATGGGACAAGTCTTTCTTTCAAGAGGGACTGTAGGGTTGGCTGCAGCATAACCACAGTTTCAGGCTGCCGGTGAGGTGTCTCATTGTTCCCATCACAAGTGTAGTTCTAGTAAAAACCCTCCCTCTCTGAAATACTCCTTGGAGAAATCCTTTAGGCTTCTTTTGACCCAGCTGTAATTAAACAGCCCTGAGTAAATCTTGAAAGACTCTACCAAGAAAATACCTCTCGGGCTGCCTTCATGAGGCCAGTTTCCTAGATGGCCACGGGCATCCCTGGAACTGGGACGGAGTAATCGAGAGATGGTTTTTCAGACCTTAGAGGCAGAAAATGTCACTAAAACTGGTGAAGTCAGATGAGATAATGATCATTCCTGAGCCTGAGGACTGGGAACACTGACCCCTTTGGCTGTCGACCAGGCTGGTTATGAAAGGAGAGGTGGGATTGCAGACAGGGCCTGGCTGTCCCCAAGCTTCCTTAGGTCTTACAAAAATCTAAGCTTAAGGCAAGAATCAGGATCCTATCCAATGCTCTCCTAAATGCCTGAGGAGCTTCATTGGACTGGAAGAACCTCATGAGAAGGAGATGAGATGCCTAGAGACATCAGGGAGGTGTTTCCAGGAGAGGGGAAGTCCTCTGGCTGATGTGGAGGGTTGTCTCCATGAGGAGAGAGGAGGAATGGGTGTTGAGTCCCTGGTGATGGGAGCAAGTACAGGAGGAGTCATTCTTTTGGCATGGCAAAAGCCCCTCCAGTTCGTGCCTTCCAGCCTCCGAAGCTCTTAAACGCTTGGCCACCTTCTTCTCTTTCCCCCTGCTGATCCAGAGCGAGGTGTCCCATGAGGAGCAAAGCTATCGCCAAGGTCTGGTGACATCTGGGCTGTGCCAGGCTTATTGAGAAATGGGGAAGCCCTCAGCGAGGATGTGGCTGTTAGCTCTATTCTTTTTCCCCCCATGCTTCCCAGCTCCAGGAGCGTTGGGAACAGGAGTGAAGGTGGCTTTGGCACAGCAGAGGTGAGTCCAGGGACACTTCAGAGTCTGATGTGGCTCTTGCATGGATCCAGGCTGGCTCCTGTCACAGATGCTGGTTGTCACGGGCTAGTGGGGTTTGAGGAGCATCCCGTGTCCAGCAGGACACTTGCTGAGGAGCATCCATGCATCCAACTCTGAGATGCTGCAGGGGTTGGAGTCGCAGGAGTGACTCCAGAGTCATTTCCCCCCCACAAAAAGGGGAAGCCAGAAGAATAAATCTTGCTTTAATAAGGGAGGAATCCTGTAAAGAGCCCAGCCGAGTAATTTCTTGATGATTGGGGGGTCATAAAATTGTCAGTGCGTGCAGAGCACAGGGATTTGGTACCAGACCAGCTGGATTTTTCCACTGCAGTAATAAAACCTGGGAAAAGGAGAGGAGGGGAGGCAGTTTGCGGGCTGGGTGGTGGCTGCAGCACGGTGGCTTTCTCTGGGTGAAGATCAGGTAGATTTTCCCAACGGGCAGGGATAAATAATGCCAGAACAGAGTCGGCACGTTCCCATCATCTTCTCTTCGGATGCAGTGCGCATCTCCTCATGGGGAAGAGGGGGCTGCCGTCTCCCTGCAGAGGGAAACCCAAAAACCACAGACAAGGCACCAAGCCCCCCTGCCCCTCGGCACCCCAGCCTGCCCTGGGTGGTCCCCCAGCACCCCTTTGCCAGGGCAGGGTTGGCAATGCCAGGAGCTCGGGGGCTTGGCCACAGCGTAGCGTTGGGTGACGAAGGGATGTCGGCGCCAGGCGTGCGGGAGGAGGAGCAGCCCTCGCTCCCCGCTTGAAAGAAAACAGGTTCCCCTTTAAAGACTGTCCATGTGCTGATCCTCTGCATGTGTTCCATGCCTCCTCCCGCTTGGAGAAGTTGTGAGTCCGCTTGTCTGAGTGCGTTTTTCTTTCCTTTCTTAATTATTATGTTTTTTTATTTATTATTTTTTTCTTTTCAGTCGCTTTGATTTACTTATATATTTTCTCACTCCTGTTTTTTCATTTATCTTCCTCTCTTCCCCCCCCCTTTCCCCATGACTGTATCCCCCAATTCCTCTCCAGTCCGGCCCCTTTTCCCTCGCCCTCTCTCCTCCCCGCTCCTCTCCTGTCAGCATGGTGAAGTCCGTTGTGTAGGTGAGTTGTGGTGTCTTCAGACCTGTAGAAGGGACCCCCTTCTCCGATGTGCCTCCCCCCTGGCTGTGACCAACCCCTTCCTCCCTCATTGTGGTGCCTTAGCAGCAGCAGCAGCTCCAGGGCCATTCCCATGGTGTTTCTCTGGCACTTCTCGTGCTGAAGGACCTCAAGCGATGCACCGCGGCATCCCAGGATGGTGGCAGCAGCCTTGGAGCAGAGGGGAAATTCCAGCTTGTGGGACGTCTCATGGGATCCTGCAGGACTTGAGCCTGAGATGGAGCCTTGTGTAGGCCAGTTGAGCTCTTTGGCTGAGGAGGATGAAGAGATGAAGGACACAGTGGGCGCTGGTCCAAGTGGATGCTCAGACTGGTCCAAGTGGATGCTCTGACACATCTGACCTATTCCTGGAGGATCTTAACGTCTTGAACTCGAGGAGAGGAGGTGGCAGAGAACATGTCTTGAGACCTCCACAGGGTGAAATACATGTCTTGTGCCCTTGTATCTCCTGCACCCTTCCTTTATACGGGTTGTCCCTTTTGGGTGGCAAGAGGCTAGTGATGCTTTCATGGGCCTTTTCCCTTGCATCTTTTCTTCATATGTGGAAGGATGTTTGAAGATGAGCAGCTGAGATGTACGTTGGGTTGGGTAGCTCTTCTCCCCAAGCTACCTCCTCCTGTCCTGGGACTCCCTGAGGTCCCTCAGTACCTTTGTGGCCTCTCCAGTACCTCTCTGTCCATGCAGTTCAAACCCTTGCTTGTTCAGAAGGGTTGTCCTTGAGGACTTGAGGAACATCGCTGCTCTGGGTGTCTGTGGTGTCTCGCAGAAGACTTGTGTGAGGAATTCACATGTGCTTCTTGAAGCTCCTTTGCTTGGCTCTACGCAGAAGTCTCTAGAAGACGTTCACCCGCCTCCCCGAACCTCTCATCTGTTGGTGTTCAAGACATCTGTCGTGCACGGGCGGCTGTCCAAAATGCTAACTCTGGGGGCAGGATGAGGCATTTTGGCTGGGCTTAAGATGAAAATTGGTTTGAAAGAACCGGAGTCCTTTGAAGGAATTAAAGGGTGGGTAGAGCAGATAAAATTTGGCTGGTGAGTAGCAGCGTTTCGTCCTCCTCTGTAGCTCTTCCTTGCCAGAGGTCAGACAGTATTTATGGTGACGCATGGGTTTGGGTTCAGCACGCTGGCTGTTTATGTTTGTGTGTATAAATACCAGTCCAATTACAGAGAACTAGTGGAAATGAGCTTCAGGCAATTTCCTCATAATCCCTTGCGTAAATCTGTCTAATTCTGTCAACATGCCACAGTAGCATCTTCTTAGAAAGGGAGGAAAAAAACAAAAAAGAATGGAAAGAGTAAGAACCTTCTACCAGTTGAGTTTTAATGGTATCAGCAGAGTTGTCTGGGTGGTGGGGACAGGAGGTGGAAGGCAGGACGGTGACAGGATGGCTGAGTTTGCCGGCATCCAAGGCTTGGCAGACATGAGCTCTGTGGGAGATGGACTGGGGCTTGGAGCAGTTGAGGTCACCGTTGGCCAAGTACCTGCGTGAATGTGAACTGTTGCTTGGATCACAGGATGGTGGATATAAATGGGAAAAGCCTGTTATGGACCGCTTGAGCAGGAATTACTGCAAAAATGTGCCATGCTCTTGGCCCTGAGGGTCACTGTGGTCTTACACAGCGTTGGTGCAGCTCAGTGGGCAGTGTCCCACCAGAGCTCAGAGCTGATTCTCACAGCACCCCTCATGAGAAGCATTTGGGAAGAAGGTGTTTAAGCACTGAAGCTCTACAGGATTGTAAATGTCATCTTTCCTACAAGGGAGAGCTCTCACTTGGATCCAGCCAGCAGGACTACCAGCTTGGCTAATGAGGTGCTTCATCTTCAGCTGATGTGCTGCTCCGCTGGGAGCTGGAACAGAGGCTCTCCAGGAGCTCATCCACACCTTGATGTCTCTGTCACGATGGGAAACATGAAAAGGGGCTTTTTTTTATACCAAGTATTCGGGTTTCTGTTGCATCTGCTGCGCCCCAGCTGCTTCATCAATTCACACTGCACTTCTCCTGGTGTTCTCCGACGCTGCTGGCGGAACTGAGAAGCTTTACAGTCCCACACATCTTCCAAAACAACCCCTCCTGCTCCCCAGGGAGGGGAAACAATCCCTTGGGAGCCCTTCCCCTGTGCCACTCCAGCTGAAGTATCACCGCTCCGGCAGCCACTTGGGATCTCAGACGTAAAACCTAGTGTCACGCCATGGTGACACACGTGGGGACTCACAAGGGTGTTTCCAGTGCCAGAGGGGGCTCCACCTGGAACCAAAGGGAGAGGAGAAGCTCCAAATTCACCATAGGTAGACACACTCTTGTGCCACAGTCTGGATGCAGTGGAGCTTTTGTGCTCGAGCCCATGTCCTTGCCCATTCCCTGGTGTTCCTACTGCCACCAGCAACATTTTTGCAGTGACAGATGGGTCATCTCTTCCTGACAGACCAGATCAAGGTCCACCAAGGTGGATGAGTTCAGCCACGGCTTTTTGGTGACAAAACAGGAGTTGGAATGCAGTGATGTCAGTCGAGGTGACTCTTCCACCCGCCTGTCCTGCTGCCTGGTGACTTTGTTGCTCTTCGTCCCAAGACACGGATGCCTGAAGATGCAGGAGCTGCCATCAGCGCTCTCCTCAACGTGGCTGTTGGAAACAGGTTTGGTTGCTGACCTCTGGTGACCGAGTTGTGAGAGCCAGGAGAGTGTCACCTCTTCCTTTGAAGGGCAGGACAGGCTTGTTGGAGTTTTTAACTCTCCAGGCTTTTCTCTCTGGAGCCTGGCTTCAAGCATTGGCTTTATTGCGATGAAAGGCGCTTTTGTGGATTCTTCTCCTGTCATCTCTGGGCACCCCCGTGGGCAGGTTGCCCTCCCGTGACTCGAGTTGATGCCAGGTCATTACCTGTGGCCTCTGCTGCCTTGACTCAGACCTCTCCTCCTGCAGCGTGAGGGGTTGGTGCACCTTGGAGGGACATGAAAGTAAAACGGAGAAGGGGAAGGAAGTGGGGAAGCAGCAAGAGGGGGAGGGATGCTGTGATGTGAAAAGAGATGAGAGCAGGACCAACCTATCTCCTGAGGAGAAGGCTTTCCTTTGCTGCCCTGCTCTCCTCCGCAGTCCTCCTGTCCCATCCTTGGATGGGAAAACCAGGTACAGTGAAGAAAATAGAGAAAAACAACCCCAAACCCAACCTCTGCAAAGGGGAGACCACTTAACCTTGAGCTGGTTCCTGTAGAAGAGGGGGGCTAAGGCTGGAAAACTCTCACAACTGCTGGGTCTCCTGCAGGAAACCCCCCCCATTTGCAAATCCCCTCCTTATCCCTCGCAATAAAACCTTGTCAAGTGTTTTCGTTTCCATGTCCTGTCCCACCAGGGCAAGAAAACCCAGCTCCCAGCTTTAGGGTGTAGATGCTCCCGTGCTGTTGCCTTTCTGTTGTCGCTTATAGCAGGGACCTGGGAACGTGGTACCGCTCCCGGCGTGTGACTTTATGTCCCTGTCTGTCGTGTGGCTCCTGGATTTGTATATTTTTTGGCTGTGGGAGCAGGGCCGGGCAGGATCCTGCCTCCCTGCCGTTTGTGGCGCCGGTGTTGTCCTCCCAGGGTGGCTCGTGGTGCCCGTCTCGACGCTGCCGTGATGCTTCTACCTGTCTCTACCTCTCTCTCTCTGTCTCTCTCTCCATCCCAGAGGGGTTTCCCTACCACTTCCCAAAAATACCTTATCGGACATAGGATCTGCCCCGTCCTTTTTGGTTTTTTGGTTTGTTTAGCAGTGCTGGCATGGCAGGCAGGCGAGCTGGGGGTGCCGGCAGCATCTCTGTCTCTCTCTCTCTCTCTTGGGGCCAACCTTGGACGTTGCCGGTGGGACTGGCCGGTTTCACGTGGAGGAGATACAGGGGGACAGCGGGGACACCCCGCTCCCTTGGCCCTGGGTTTCTCCCTTTTTCCCTTTCCCACGGCAGAGCTGGCTGGGGCCAACCAGCGTCCGGAGGCCCGAGCATGGCCGGGAGCCGCTGACGGCCGCCTTCTCTGCTTTTTTCCCTTCCTAGAAAACGTCCATCTCCGCCCGGGGACGCTGCTGCACCTGAGAGGCTCGAAGCTCTGAAATACCAGCGGATAAAGAAGCCCAAAAAGTCATCCAAGGGCTCCTCGAAATCCAGAAAACAATCCAGTGAGTGCGAGGACACCGCGGTCCCTAACAGCATCCCCTCTGGGCAGAGCTCAGCTCCGGTGCCGGCAGGGGTCTCCAAGGCCATTCCTAGATGCTGCCCTCACCCCCTGCACCCGAAAGGGATGGCTCACCCACAGGATGTCCCTCCCCTGCCTCCAAACTGCATTCCTCTTCCATCCATCTCCCATCTCTTGTGATTTGGTTTTGATTTATTATTTTTCTTCTTTGTCATGAGCGTTAATTTAATTTTTCCCGATGCCTGATAGGCTCCCTTCTTGCCGGGTTGGGGGCCAGGCTTTCCCTAACCTCCCTTTTCTGGCTCCTGGTCCTATCTGCCTTCTGAATTTTGTCTTCCTCTCTTTCCAGATGGCTCTGCCTCCCAGGTTCAGCACCTTCCCAGCTCTCAGGTACTGTCTCCTGACGAAGCTGTCTGCCTCCGCAAGAAGAAGAGACACCCTCGTCAGGACCCCTTCGCCCGCCTCTCGGCTCTGAAGGATGACCTCTGCCACCGGCAGCTCCCCGAGGACCAGACAGCCATTCTCAACAGCGTGGACCACGACGACACCAGCGGCCACGCCACCTTGCTTTAACCTAGCAGCCCACCCGAGAAGGTTAAACAGGAGGGGGGTGGAGGGGACATCGCGCCGCCGGGGGACGGAGGTGACAGGGAAGAGCTGGGGGGACACACCCCAACGCTGCCACCTCTGCCCCCAAGGGGGTTTGGTGGCTCGTGGTGGGGACAAGCTGAGCGGGGGGACACACCTTGGGGGGACGAGGAGGATGCCCCGGGGCTGGGATGCTCCTGGGATCTGCTTCATCCCCCCCGCCCCTGGGTGGCTTTTGGTGGGGTGGGGAAGAGGGAGGGGATGGGATGTTGCACCTCAGTTTTGGGAAAGGTCTCTAGGCTTAAAAGGCGTGGACGGGGCTTTTGACATCTGCTTCTGCAGCACGTGGGTAGGGGGGAAGTGTGGAATCGAGCAGCTGGCCCTCAATCGCCGGAAGAAATTAAATGACACAGGGTGTATGTAATTAATTGACAAGAAACTAACAACCCAGACGGGGAACTGGTAATCCCACGAATCTGATTCTGATAAAACCACAACCAAATAATCCCAGGAAAGCTGTAATTGTGAAAATCTCCCTGCCTCCCCCTCCCCAGCCTCCTTTTTCGTGAAGATAACAGCAGCATAACCATCCGTGACATCTTCCCTTACCTATCTCTGAAAGAGGAAAAAAAACAACCCCAAAAACCAACACCCAGAAGGACCCTGAGCCTTCAAATTGGTTTGAGATGTGAGAAATCACCGTTTGCCTGTGATTTAAACCTTGTTAAACCTGTAGGGATGGGACTGGTTTTATCTGAGGGTGGTTTTTCCTTTCCCCCCCCCATCCCCTACCCCATGTATGGTGTGTGTCAGCTTTGCCGAGGGGGGTTTTGATATTTTTGATATTCCTGATGCTCTGTGTATCCCTGGCGAACGTTCTTCAGCCTTTGTCTGTGCTCCTGTGATTTCTTGGTAACGTTTGTCATCTCTATCCGTAACTGCAAACAAGGGGAAGAACGTGTGAGCCCAGGGGTGGGAATTTTGGCTGCCTGGTCTCCAAAAGCTTCCGTCGGTGGATGCTGAGCCTGGGAAAAAGCAGCTGGAAAAAACAAAACGCAAACAAACAAACCAAACCCCTTCCAGCTCTGCGGATGGAGAGGGATGTGGATGGATGGAGCGACCTTGCAGAGCTAAGGCCCGGCGTTTTCGTGTTGCTGCTGGTTTCACTCTTTCCCCCCCTCTTTTTTTCATATCTTTGTGTGTGTGTGGTTTGTTTTCTCTTTAGTTTTTTTCTTCCCCTCTCCAGCCCGCCGGGGTTGTGTCCCTCCCTTTGCTCCGTCCGAGGAGACCCGCTGTCCCCCTCTCCGTAATGCTGTTCTAACTCTTCACCAGAATGTATTTCCTCTTCAAAATACTTAGGGTAGGTTTGGCGGCCGGTGGTTTTTCTGGATTGCAAAGGCCTTTTTACTTTATTTTCTCTTTATTTCCAAGCAGGAGAGGTGTTAGCCCGCCCCGGGAACAGCCGGGCTGGCTCTATATCTCTCTCTTTCTCTCTCTCTCCTGCTCTGCCTCCACTCTCTGACTGCGTGGCCTTGGGCAAGTCACTCAACCTCTCTGTGCCTCAGTTCTCCCATCTGTAAAATGGGGATAAGACATATTGGAGCACTTGGAGACGAGCACTGCCAGCGCTACATAAACGCTGAGTGCTGATACCGAGTGAGCCCTACCTTGAAAATATTTAGCCCTTTCTTTTTTTGTTGTTTTCTTTTCTTTTTTTCTTTTGTGAAGCGGTGAAACCAACCGCTGCATCCAGGTTTGCACACTTCTTCCTCTGCGGTTCAAGTGCTAAACCCTCCAAACCTGCCTGGGAATAAAACCAGCCAGCGTTTCATGTGGATGTTCTTGCTTTGAGGCTGTCAGGAGAGTCGGAAGAGCCCGCAGGCATGGGGTTTTTTTGCCCCGGGCTCTCCGTTTGCATATGAAACTTTCCATTTATTCCCAGGTAGAATTGCCAAGAGATTCTCTGCAATCTCGCCTTTAATTCTGCTTTGCCTTGGTTGTTGCTCTTGCTGCTGGTCCAACCTCGAAGGGCTTAGATGTTTGGAGAAAAGACATGAGCTCTCGGCCGGGATCCGGCTCTCCGGCCGCGCCACGCTCCCCGGCAGCTTTTAAGGTCAGAGCCTTTTTACAGCTCTACCTGGAAGTACCCCGTTTTAGAGGTTGTGCTTTCCCTTTTCCAGCGGGATGCTTGGAAACCTGCCACCAAAAAAACCCCCAAAACAAAACACCAAAACAACCACAAAACCAACCCCGAAACAAGCAAAAGCAGAGCGCCACCGCGTCTTTTCCAGCCTCCAAGCCCTGCCTTTAGGTTGGAACCGCTTGACGACGAATCCTCTCGATCCATAACCAGATATTTCTGAGCTTTAACAACTTCGTGTAGGTGGGCTTCAAACCGTGAGCAGATTTGTCTGGGGAAGGAGGGGAGGGTCTCCCTAGAAATGCCTCTCTCTCTCTTTCCAGCCTGCACCAGGGCTTTTTTTTTTTATATTGAGTACCTGACAATGTTAAGACCCTCGACTATCAGAGGGAGAATTCGACTTTGCTAACAGTGTGACTGGGAAAATTTCTGTTATTTGAGTGTGTTTTTAGGGTTTTTATCCCTAGAACCCGCTCGGATCTGCATTGATTTAATGCCATTCGCCCCCTCGGCAGCGGGGCAGGAGGGGAATAAACCACCCCAAACTCTGGCCTGGCTGAACCTTCAGCTCACCGGTAACTTCAGCAGTGGGGTGAGCTGGGCTGCCCCCCACGGACAGGTGACATTCGGGGCCGGGGGGACACCCTGGTTTTGGCGGGGTGGGGTGGGGGGAGGGCAGCGTGGAGGCTTTGTGGCTCATCCTTTGGCTCTGGTTGCCCCAACCTCTCTCTAACAGAAGGTTGGTCGTGTTTTTGTTGTTGTTGTTGTTGTTGTTGTTGTTGCTGCTGTTTTACTTTTCATTTGAGCGCTTCCCAAACTATTTCTGAGGCCCGTTCTTACAGGCCAAGGTGGTGTCTTCAGGCTCTTGAGGTCCCCCCCCATCCCATCTCGAGGAGCTCTAGAGGATTTTGGAGTGCAGGGAAGGTTGACGGAGCACGCCGGCTTGCTGGGTCAGTCTTTTGAGAGTTGTTTTCCTTTTGCAGGTGTTTTGAGCCGCTGGGCCCTCCCTGCTTTTCATGGTCTTCGACCTTTAGAGGCTGGAGCTGCAGCCCCTCTCTCTTTCAGCCACGCTGCTGGAGTGGGAAATCCCGCCCGGGCGCCTCATGGAAGCGGCTCTTCCCTAAAAAAAAAACCACATCCTTAACTCCTTTCCCCGCTAGACCGAGTTACCTTCCGATAGACTCAGGCCGTGCTTTGGCAGACGGGCTCTCACCACCTCTTGCTTTGGCAACCTCCTCGCTTCTCCCAACCCTCTGGTTTCCATGCCCTGCAGGGGGGTCGCTCCTCTCTCTCTCCTCCCGCGGACCTGGGACATCGAAGCCATGTCAGACGATGCCAAACGCTTCCCCCATTCCATCCCTCTCCGAACTCCGTTCCGCTTTGGTGGTTTGCAAACACAGTTGCTGCTGCTGCTTCATTATTCTTATTTTTAATTTCTTTTACTTTTTTCTCCTTTTTTTTTTTTTCTTTTTTCCTTTCACGCTGCAAAATATATCTTGATTTTTATCTTCCTGGACCAAAACTCTCTCATTTTTATAAGCTTGTCTGAGGTAGACGGCTCTTGCTTTGATCAGTAAGGACACGATTCCTCCGTGCGTGGCTCAAGTTTCCAAGCAGGTCCCTTGGAGAAAAATCTTGGGCCACGAAGTGGTGGTGGTGGTGGTGGGTTGGGGGGAAAAATGCCGCCGGATCTCAAGAACATTTGTCCCTGGGCTCCTCCAAGGTGTCACCGTGGTGGGCACCAGGTGGTCCTGGCGAGGTGGGGATGCTCCAGCGCCGTTTTTGTGCCGCCGTGGGTGGGAGGGGGATTTATAGGATTTGGCCACCCCAAATTGGGGTGGTAATGTGGAGAGGTAGGTATGGGGG
>VXBW01008097.1:55603-71652 GCA_013400375.1 Thinocorus orbignyianus | reverse complement strand
GAGATGCTGGCACCCACTCTCTGCCCTCCCACATGCACTTTAAGGCCAAATTTCTCCTTTTTTTTTATCTCCGTGGGCCTGCAGAGAGCAGGCAAAGGATGCTCCCCTGGCCCTGGGAGCAAGGGTGGGGGGGATGCAGGACCTTCCATATGGCTGTGTGGACTCCGGTCCCTTTGCGTTTTCCTCGTGGGAAAGCCCTCTAGAAATCCTCCTGGAAACACCTCCGTTGCCATAGGTTTCTTGAGCCATCCTTAGGGCGTGCCAGCTCCCAGGGGAGCATCCCCTGGATCCCTCGGGAAGTATTCCCAGCTCTCTCAGGGGAGCATCCCTGCATCCCTCGGGAAGAGCATCCTTGATCCTTCAGGGGAGCATCCCTGGATCCCCTGGGGAGAGCACCTCTGGATCCCCCGGGGCAGAGCATCCCTGGGTCCTTTTGGGGGATGCAGCATCCCTGCATCCCTCGGGGAAGCATCCCCAGCTCTCCCAGGGGGAGCCCAGACTTTTTAACCCCCTTTGATAGGTTTGTAGAATCTCTGAACCCTCGTGGACCTCCGTAGGTAGCTCTTGATTTAATTCCTCCCTAACTCCATAGTGGTTTTCCCCTTAAGGCAGGATTTTTTTCGGGACCCAAGCGGTCTCTGGTTGCGTGGGACAACTTTTTCCTCCTTTTTTTTAGAAGAAGAATTCCTTGCCTATGGATATAAAACTAGATCATCCAACCTCGTGTCCATCTCTTGAATGTCAAGTATTCCAGTGTTATAACACATATTAGGGTGCTCTTTGGTGCTGTTTCAACCAGTGGAACTGGCTTTTTTTTAAAAAAATAACAATAACAATAAAGGAAACTTTAGGTACCGCTGGTTCCATAACGTTTGTTGTGACTTTTTTTAGATCTTACTCTTTTTTTTGGGGGTTTTTGGGTTGTTATTTCTTCTTTTTTTCTTATTTTTTACTAAAAACTCAGTAGCTATCAGCTGCTGAATCTCTGTGGTGTTGATTTCCCTGACTCTGTGTCACCGGGTCGCTGGGACTTGGCTTGGAGTCTCTTTGGTTTTTCAAACTGCACACAGCAGCAAAAAGAAAAATAATCCAAAAAAAAAAAAAAAATAGCATTTGGATGGAGGGAGGAGCTCAGACGGCAACTAGAGGGTTAATTTTTGAACTTCAGGTATGTTCCTCAAAAGAAGGGAATAAAATAAAATATAAAAAAAAAAATGAAAAAAAATAATAAGAGAAACAAACCACTATTTTTTCAGTAAGCTTTTTTTTTTCTGTAAAGGATTTACAAATAAATCTGACCTGATGGTGCTGTACCAAAGCCTTACATGAAACTTATTCCGTGCTCTATATAATCTCTCTGTATCTGTATTGTTGCTCTTGGTGCTCGGAAAAGCCGCTAAAATGCCAGCAGGAGGGACCGGAGGGTGGCATCCCTGGGAATGGCCGGCTTCCTGCCCGGAGCTGCTCTGGATCCACGGGGAGGGGAAGCCAAATTTCAGCATCACTGCCTCCCCCTCTCCCCACCATCACCCCCACCCCGAGGTGTGCGATGAGGGGCAACAAATAGGGGGGTCCCTCACCCCCAAACTCTCCTTCCGACTGGGTGCTAGCCTGCCCTGGGGCAGGGAACTGAGACCTCCTGGCCCCTCCAGGGGCAACCTCAGAGCTCATCTCTAAGGGGATAACCACCCTCTGAATCCACCCAGCACCCCCCTTCAACTGGGGGGTGTCTTACATCTTCCAGTGCTTGGCCAAGGGAAGACCCTGCGAGCCCCGTGTCCCTCCTCATCCTCCCCCCGGGGCTGAAGCTGGGTCTGCTTTGATAGCTCTAAGCAATAATCCCACTCTGCCAAGAAAGTTCTGGGTCCCTTTGGCTCTCGGACTGTTGTCGGTTGATGAGGAAATGCTAAAAAAGCCAA
The DNA here is from genome assembly GCA_013400375.1 of Thinocorus orbignyianus. Lineage (NCBI taxonomy): Eukaryota > Metazoa > Chordata > Aves > Ciconiiformes > Thinocoridae > Thinocorus > Thinocorus orbignyianus. Next base: position 69,733 of record VXBW01008097.1, on the reverse strand, counting down.
CAAAAAACGGGAAGAAATGAGTTTGAAGCCCTGCCTTACTGGGAGTAGCCGGTCCCTCGGTCTCTGCCTGTTGGGATTTTCAGGCTTGCTGAGTACTTAACAATTTATTGCCGGTAACATTGCATGTTTGAAGATTCTTCTTTTTATTTTTATTATTTTTGGGGTTGTTTTGGGTTAGTTTTTTGGTTTTTTTAATTTGATTTTGATGTACCCACTCTTAAGAAATTCTGGCAGTGTTGCAATGTTACGTACGAACTAGCCATGCTGTAGGAGAGCGATGGATTTTGGAATCGATTAACTTGCTCCTCATGTAACATGACCCTGCTTCAGAAATGTTTTGTATTTTGATATAAATAAACATTTGCTACAAAAAAAATTAACGTTTTTTTGGCTATTTCATTGATTTGGAATTGGGGAGGGTGTTTTTGGGGAGGAGGTGGGTTGCTCCTAAGGATGCTTGCGGAGAGGATGCTTCTCCCTTGGGGTTGGGGGAGGATGCTGGGCTTTTCTCTGCCCTGAGCATCCCATGGGATGCCCTCTCGTGCCTCAGGCTGCTCCAAGGTGGGTCCTCCTGGTGGGTTTCCATGAGCTACGTAGCCACGTGGGGCTTCTTACTGGGTCTTTCCAGCTTTCAGCAGCACTTCTTGGTGTCCCATAAAGTCACAGGTCACACGGAAGGGGACAAAACCCCCTGTGGAAGCTGCATCCTGTAGCTGGGTGCTCCTGTGGGTGCCCTGAATTGGGATGTGCTCTCCCCAGCCCTTCGTTGTCCCCGTTGCTTGGGGACACGGCTGCTGCAGCACGGGTTCCATCACCAACACAATAATGCTTGGGGACATCGGTGGTGCCACCGGCGGGCACCCAGGATGATCATTTCCACATGGCTGGTGTACCTCCTGGCACGGAAAGGAGTCGGTGATCCCAACACCTCTCCCAGGAACCCAGTAAGCGGTGGGATGGGGAATGGGCTTTGTTGGTGGCCAGTAGGGACAAGAGGGGTTCAGTGGCCACCTCTCTTCCAGGGTAGCACTGTGGACGAGGTGGAAAAGGTCTCCCTGATGGACCGTTGGCGCCGCAAGGTGAGGCTGAGGCGGGTGGATGCCGATGCCAACCCAGGGGAGCCCGGGATTTAAATCCAGGGAGCTCTTCCCAGGACAGGATTTCGTGCCTGGCAGGGGGTCAGGATGCAACAGATGGTCCTCCCCAAGGGTGGGTGCCTGCAGTTGATGGTGGCTTTGCTGGCATTGCAGATCAAAGATGAGACCTGTGGGTTCTTCAGGTTGATGGTGGATTGCCCAATAGCACAGCGGCCAAAGTCAGTGTCGGCTCCTACCGCGTCACCTCCTCCCACGTCGCCTCCTCCCACATCACCTCCTCCCGAATCCATGGACACCGAACCCCCCGAGCCAGAGTCACAGGTTGATGAGACGCAGGAGGTGAGCTTCTGGGAGCTCAGCAAGGTGCAGCTGGGAGGTGATGGGGCTGGAAGAGGTCCTGGGGGATGAGAAACCTTCCCTTGGAGGTTCAGAGCTTCGGTCACCCTGTATCCATGCCATGACTTGGGTCTGTCCACCCCATGGCTCCTCGTGCCAAGGTCCCCCAACACCTCATCCCTCTCTGCTTTTAGGAAGAGAACACATCTCTCCCTGGGCAACCTCTGCGTCGCTCCCTCAGCCAGTCCTACCTGCAGAGCACCACCACCATCAAGATCTTGAAGCAGAGGTAAAGCCCCCGTGGTGCCCACAGGGGACTGGCTGGGGACAGGGTGGGACATGCCACCACCTGAGGAACCGGGTGGTGGTGGCTGCAGCTCCTGAGAGGGACTGGTGGGGCTGGTTGGGGACAGGGTGGGACATGCCACCACCTGAGGAACCGGGTGGTGGTGGCTGCAGCTCCTGAGAGGGACTGGTGGGGCTGGTTGGGGACAGGGTGGGACATGCCACCACCTGAGGAACCGGGTGGTGGTGGCTGCAGCTCCTGAGAGGGACTGGTGGGGCTGGTTGGGGACAGGGTGGGACATGCCACCACCTGAGGAACCGGGTGGTGGTGGCTGCAGCTCCTGAGAGGGACTGGTGGGGCTGGTTGGGGACAGGGTGGGACATGCCACCACGTGAGGAACCGGGTGGTGGTGGCTGCAGCTCCTGAGAGGGACCGGTGGGGTTCTTCCAGCCAAACCCGGGTCCTGGTGCTGAACATGCCAACGGACGAGGCGGCGCAGGAAGGGCTGGAGCAAATGGAGAACCGGTGAGCATCATCCCCTGCCAGCCCCAGCACAGCCTTTTGGAGGGACCTGCCACATTCCCTGGAGCTCCCCTCGCCCAGGGGTTTCCGTGCAGCCCCCCTAATCTTGGCTTGCTGCAGCATGTCCCAGCTGGTGGACGAATCTGACCCAGACAAGGAGGGGGACACCGATGTCCCAGCCCTGCTGCAGAGAGACACTTAGGAGGTAAGAGAGTCCTGACCCTAATCCCACAGGGACAAGGCTGGGTCCCTCCTCATCTCCCCGGAGGCCAGGGATCCTGCTCCATCTGCTGCATCATCCCTTTCTCCACCCGCTCTTTTATCCAGGTGACCAGCTCTCCATTCCCCTTTGAAGGTTTTTCCTACCTTTTTGGTGCTGATTCATCCAGAAGCAGCTCTCCCACTAATAAAATCTGTGTACATCACTGGAGGATGTCCCTTGTCCGGTGTGTGGTGCCACACTGGTGGCCTCACCAGTGGCCATGCCACGAGGTGGCGTTCGTTGCCAGCTCAGCAGCTCCTGAGAAGATTCCCCATGGAGAAGAGGCTGTCCCAACCACCTCCAGCACCCCTGCCCTCCATGGGATGGAGGATGCAGGGTCTTTTGGGGAGTTCAGCATCCTTGGGTACCAGTTTTGGGGCTTCCCAGTCAAGCCCCCTTCAGTGGGGCAGGGATGCTGAGAAAAGCCACTTGCAGCTCTCTTGCCCCTTCTCCACGCACTGCTCCCCAAAATCAGCCGTGGAGGACAGCCCCTTGCCTTTCCTGATTTTTCCTGGGTATTCCCACCTGGATCACGCAGCCTCTGCTCCACACATGAAGGAGCTGAGGACCCTCCTGCTTTTGGGGTCCAAGATGCCCCAACCCAGGTTTGCTCCATGCTGGATGAAGCCCTGTGAGAAGGCAGAGGGGTGAAGTGGACCCCTCTTCCCAGCTGGATCCTGTGTTTCGGGGATGGAATGGATTTATACTGCCTTATAGAGGGAAATGAATGACAAACATGAGGTTGTTGGGCTGTGACCAAGGTTCAGTGATGCTGTGGGAGCTCATCAAGGGGTGTGAGGGTCACGGGTTGGAGGGGCAGGGTGTCACAGGGCTAAGGGATGCTAAGGGATGCTCAGTGGTACCCCCAGTACTCCCAGTACCCCCAGTGCAGGTGGGAGGCTCAGCTGTGCTGATGGAGCTGGGGTGGGGGACCACACAGGTGTCCCTCAGCAGGGATTTTAAGCCCTGCAGGGAGAGATAGTGTTTCCTGGGGGTGGTTTGGGCTTTCTCTGAGGGTACAGGAGGAACACCTGGGCTGTGGGCACCACCAAGCCAAGGAGTTATTTAATCTCCCATCTCCTGGAGGGCTCTGGGTCTGGTCCCTGGCTCTTTCCCAGCCCCAAAAGGGGGACCAAACCTCCTTTGCTGGGATGAGTGATGCCAGCAGGGAGAAAGGGGGTTGCAGCAAGGTGAGGGGATATCCTCCCACCCCAGTGACCACCGTGGGTAGGTCTGGCTGGAGGCACAGAGCTTATCAGTGAATTATTGATTGGAGTTACTGCTACAGCTCTGACAACACCATTACAGGCTTTGACTTCATGTTTAAATCATCACTCCAATAGCTCTGAAAAGATGCCATCTTTTATTGAAAATGCACTGGGTGGCTCCTTCTGATCCCTTTGGCTCGGCTGTGCTGCTGGGGAGGGGAGGGAGCACTGGGTCTGTGCTGGTGGGAACTCAGTCCCCTGCAAGAAGGGCTTCAGGGACGCTCAAGGTCACTGGTGGCTGATGTCCCTCCTCTGGGAGCTGTGCTGGGAGGCTTTGGGGGGGTCCCTGCTGTGTTAGAGAGGGGGTGTCTCTAAGCCAAGCCCCCAGGCAGGCTCTGAGGGGTCCTATTCTTATTCCTACATCCCCATCTTTCCTTGTCTGAGCTGGCAGGGAAGCTGGTCCCTGGTGTCCTGCAGCAGGGGCTGGGGTTGTCTCCACATGCCTCACTTCTCCCTGCTGGGAAATGGGATTCGAGTGGTTCCTGGGACAGTGTGGGGCATGGCAGGGGGTGAGGGAAGCTCCTTGTATCCCAGAGTGGCAGTGCTGTGCTGGATTTCTGCATCAGGTGCTGGCTGTGCCTTTGCTGCCAGCTCCCTCGCTCCAGGAGAGCTTGTGGAAGATGTCAGCTGGGATCACCATCCCTGCAGGAAGAGCTGTATTCCCTCCTCCATCTGATTCCATCCCCACCAGGATGCAGGAGCTTTCCTTTGATGAAGGCAGGAGAAAAGAAACTTCCATCTTTCAGGTGAAAGCCAACAGGTAACTGGGGAAGGGGAAGAGCTGCAGATGCTTTGCCATCCCCTCTGCACCTCTCCTGTCTTCTCCTCCACCTTCAGCTCCAGCCCTGCATCCCTGCAGATGATGGAGCCAAGTGGTGGCCACCTCCAGCGCTTGAGGTGTCCCCATCCTCCTGCTGCTCTCCCTGTCCCCTGTGCACCCCAAGCCTTGATGCTGGCCATTGTGCCTCCATGGCTTCTCTCCACCACGAGCTGGCTCTGGGATGTCCACTGCTTCTCTGGGGATGCAGGTTTGGGGCCAAAATTCACCCCCTGTGGCAAGCTATGGAGCTTTTTGGGATGTCCCACGCCATCTCCAGCCTGGGAAGCAGGCGGGTGGCTGCGCTGCTTGCCCCTTCCTGCAGCCCTGTGTGGAGGCAGCCCCCGTGATGTTTTTATCAGCGTTCCCATCCAATATTCCCTGGCTGCTTTGTCTTTGCTTTACATTTATCAATATTACCAGCTGATCCTCCAGTCCCCTTCCATGGGTTTATTAATATTGCCCTCTGATCTGCGGGAGGCAGCCGTGCTTTATATTCCAGCCCCATCCCCAGCTCCTCCAAACCCCGACACCATGTTTAATTAGATTTTATGTTGGTTTTTTTTTTCCCTCCTTGGCTCAGGCAAACACAAATTGAGCTCCTGGTATCTCTCTCCCACGCTGGAGATGGTGCCTGGCCGAGGAGGACAGCATCTTCATCACATTAATATGCTGGTGCCATCCAGGGTTGGTGCACATCTCGTGGGGTGGCTGTGGTCTGGGGGGGGGTTGCCTGGGGGAGGTGATTTTTTAATCCCCAAAACCCCTGTTTCATGTGGATGGCATTTAACCTGGCAAGGAAAGATGTTTGCCCGTGGGGTTTGGGGTGCTGGCTGCTGATTAGGAAGCAACCTGGGGGTCTCTGGACCAGAAATCAGAAGCTGAGCTCCAGGGCAGGTGCTGAGGAACCTTCTCCCGTTGCTCTTGGGCCATAAATGTCATTTCTCCAGGGGTTCTTCTGGATTTGGCTTCCTCCAAGCTGGGGTGCTGGGGATGGTGCTGGCCTCTCTTGCAGCTGGGTGGCAGGTTTTCCAGATCAGAGGGAAAGAAAATTGTTTATGCAAAGTTTGTCGGCTCCTCCAGGCATGAAGGGAAGCGCTGATTGTTCTCCAGCTATCTCAAATCTTTTGCCAATTTCCAAGATTAAAAATTTCTCCCCGCGCCTTGCTGACATATTTGGTTGTTGGCGCTTTGATTTCCAGCCTCACTGTCCAGCAGATGCTCAATTGGGTTGTTTTTTTTTTAATTATTATTATTATTTTATTGCTTTTACTCTGGATTTGTCCTCCTGCCACAGTCTCACCCTCTGTGTGTTTCTCCTAGGGAATCACAGGATGGGATTTGCACAAGGGATGCTCCTGAGGATGCTCAGGTGGGGACCAGAAGCCCCTCCTGGGGCTGGATCCTCCTTTTTTGGCCAACCTGTGATTCCACGGGGCAAAAACCTTTTTAACCCAGCTTGGTGGCAGTTTGCTGCCCTCCCCTTGTGCAGCAAGATGCTCTCCCCCCAGGGTTTTACTGCCTAGCTGCTGCCTGAGGAGTGTGTTTGCTTGAGTCAATAGAAAGCTAATTAAGCTATTTATCTGGGAAAAGCAGCCACTCCTGGTAAGGATGAGGGAGAAAAAGGCACAGAGATGGACTGGGAAAGGCAGTGGTGAGGAAAGGCTGGGAGTGGGGAGGGGGAAAAGCTCAGTTGGGAGCACCCCTGGGGGCTGAGGAAGGTGGGGACCACCTGCAGCATCCCCAGCTGGAGTCCCTGCATCCCCTGTGCTGCCTGAAACACATCCTTGATGATGCTGTGATGCACAGATGACTAATAAAGTACTTCTTTCATTTGAGAAGTCAGTGTTCTTTTATATTTAAGCCCATGAAGAATGGCATTTGCCCACAGGGAAAGCAGAACTCAGTGCTGCCCCACATGAGGGACCCAGACCCCCTTTCCCACCCCCAAATTCTCCTCTCTGGCCAGCCCAGGTTTGCTGTTTGCAGATCCACGGGCTCTCCAGCCAAGCAGGCTGTGCTCTAACTTGAAATCGACTTTTCTTAGCCAAGCCCTGGGAGGTTTTTCTGAGGCGTGTGCTCTATTCTTTGGGGCTTTAACAAGCTTTTAGTAGCTTAAGATGGTACTAAGTTTGCTCTATTCTCTCATACAGCACGTAGCTTTTCCTGCCCTTCTGCTGCATCAAGGTTTTAGCCGGGCGCTTGCCTCCGCTGTTGTGTTTGTCTCCGAGATTGGAGGGAAATACTTCCCAAATCCTCCTCTTTAAAAAGGCAAATCCTGGGATGGAACCCATGGGTGGGGGTTGGGGGGAGAGATGGGCTCCCTGGGATGGGGGATGTTATCCTAGATATATTTTTGGGGGGGGCTATAAATCTTCCTGGTTTCACAAGACAGTGGCACCCCTAAAGCTCTTGTGCTGGATCATCCCCGAACCCTCCCTTCTTCCAGGGCAACAGGGGCAGTGTGAAAATGTGGGGAAAAGTGTATTTCTCCAGGAAAAATAGCAGTAACCCAGCAGGGATAAGGGCTGGGGGGATGAGCAGCTCGTGTCTGCTGGGGGTGAGTGGGCTGATGGATGGTGGGGCGTTAGACACATATCCAGGGTTTTATATATTCCATAATTATAATTTATAGTTATTTATATTATATATATTTATATATCACACAAACATAATTATAAACTATATTTATTATATATATTAGAGTTTTTCAGGCTGTAGCTGGGGTTTATTTTCAGGGACATCAGTAGAAATGGCTTTGGAAGGGGGTGGTGGCTGAGAAGGGGAGCTCTGAGCTCAGCTGAGCTCAGCAAAAATTGCTTCCCCCCCTACAATTTTTGTGGGTGTTTCTTCAAACCTACCCTGTGCCTGGGTTTCCAGTCTCTTCCAGACCTTAAGTTGCTCCTGGATCACTCTCTGGTGAGGTTATAGTGGGATGGGAGGACTTCAAACCCCAAAAGGAGGACTTTTGCAGCCAGGGTAGCCTGGTCCTGCTAGATATGACCCCCCCACATCCCAGCAGCATCACATGGAGGTCAGAGTATGAGGAGGGGATATTTTTTCCCCCCAAACGATGAGGAACACAACCACCAGACCAGAACCTGCAACTTTCCCCCACCTAAGGTGATGGCTCTGCACCCCAGCCCCACACACGATGTTGGGGCTCAGCATCCCTCACCCTTTTGGCACAGTTTGGCACTCTTTTGGCACAGTTTGGCACCCTTTCCATCCCCCCCAAGGTGGTGGGAGCTGGGCTGTTTGTATATTACCAGGGAAGTTATGAATTATGCAGCCACCACGGCACGTCCAGAAAAATCAGCTGCAACATGCAAGAGCTGAAGAGCATATTTATCTTCGTGTCTTATTGATTTATTTTTCTTCTCTCACTTTTTTTTTCTTTTTCTTTTCAAGCTCGGGCAGCTGCAGGGAGGGAAATCCAGCCCAGGTGGCTGGGAAGTTGCTGCAGGTGGATGGTGTCCCCCCATCCCGGCCAAGTGGTCCCTTTGGGTCTCTCCATGCTTTGTAGGATGAAACCACAAAGTCCTGTTTTAATAGGAAGAGACAAACATCTTCTGATGCTTCTTTTGGTGGAGCAGGAGGCTGGGAATATTTCAGAGAGGGGGTAATAATTTTTGGAGATGGCAAGGATGCTCCTCAAGGGGGTCCTGGACCACAGTGGGTGGTGACTGTGGGCTGCTGGGTGAAAGCAACTGGGATCCGGGAAAGTCATCGGCAAGTGGTTTAGGGAGCTGGGGTCTGCCCTGGTTTGCCAGCCTCAGGCTGGGGGGAGATGCCTGGCATGGCTGTGCCACCTCAGAGGAACCAGAGCCCTCTCCTCCTCGCTTTCCTGGTAGCATCACTAGCTCCTGAAGAGGAGCCAGGCCATGAGGAGACATCAGCACGTTTGTCCTCATCTGGGTGGAAGTGCAACCATCCGTTGCTGCATTTTCTCCTCTGTCTCTTTGTCCATCCATCTACCCTTTCCGTTCATTAATTCCACCATCTGCTCCTTCATTTATCTGCTGTCCCCCACCAATAAATCATCCCCTTCCTCTGCCTTCCCCAATCCCTCCACGGGTGGGAGAGGTACCCCTGGGTCCCCTCCTCACCCCAGACCCTGTTTCTGAGCTTGAAATTGAGACCTCCATCCAGAGGGAAGTCCCCTGAGGCTTTATTTTACCTCTTAGGATGGCCCCAAAAAGCTCAGGGAAGGGAAAGGGACCTGCTCCATCCCTGGTGTGATGGGTTGTGGGTACCACTCGCATCCACGCTCCTCCTGCATCCGTGGAAGCATCCCTGGCTCTGCCCTTCTCCCCGCTGGCTGGAAAGGTTAGGGGAGATCACACAGCCAGCCGGCTGCCCAGATTCCTGCTCCCTGGGGCTAATTATGGAACAACATTAGATAAAAGTCAACATATGTTGTAAAAGGCACTATGTATCACTGCCTGACAGCTCCTAACAATGTGCTCATGTAACAGCTGTCAGGCGGCGACGCTCGAAAATGAGTAATATGTTGATTTATGGATATCAGGACCTGCCCTCACGTTCCCCAACTGCAGCCCCTGCAGCAGCTCCCGTTCCGCTGGTTCCCCGCAAGGCTTGGCTCAGCTTCCCTGCTGGCTCCGGAGATGCTGCCTTTCCAGATGTGGCTCTTTCCAGATGTGGCTCCGTACGCTCAGCTGCTCGGGCACAGAGCTGTCACCTCTCCTGCAGGGTGCCACCAGCAGCTGAAGGAACTGTGTCCCCCCTCTGCCCCCTCTCTGGGCTCAGATAGGACTGAAGTTCATTTCCATGCTTAACTAGTATTCATCAATACATAAAATTAATAAAAATAAATTAAAAAGTTAAAATAACATAAAATAAAATTGCCCCCACCTTCCCTTCCCTGTTTCAGATTTGATTAAACCAAGTGCTGGATGGTTTCAAAGCCCCCAAATCCCCCCTCCCCACCCCCAAGATGAGATGCCATCCCTGCAACTGGGGTGACCTGGTGACCCCTGGGAGCCCCCTCCAAATGCTGGGACCCCAGCCCCAGCTACTGCCAGGGACTCGTTAGTGGTTTCCTCTAATCAGCTTTGCTGGGGAACAGGGGGGGAAATTCCTCCTCACCTTCATTAGGCATGTTCAGAGGAGTCCTTTCAAGTATGGCTGTGGGAAGTCTTGTTTCTGGGATAGTTCATCTTGGATCTATGGGTTTTTTTGGGGGCAAAGAACGAGTTTTAGGTAGGATTTCTTTGCTGGGTTCAACTGGAGCTGCTGGGAAATAAAAGGGATGTGGTGAGACTGATGCTGGAGAGCTGCTGGCTCCTGCTCGGCGTGATAAAATAGCCCCAAACTCATGTAATTTAAAATATATGTATTTTTTTAACTTGTTTTCAGCAAACCTCAATGCACTGGGTGGCTTTGGTGAAGGCTGGGTTTTGCCCCCTCCCCTCACTGCAGAGGGTGGCTGGGGGGGTGTTGGGGTGACCCAGGGGAGTGTTTGGGGAGGTTTTGGGGGGTGCAGTGTGACTCTGGGACAGGTTTTAAACAACCCAGCTTGTTGGGAAAGGCAGAGGATCCGAAGTGAGTTTGAGGTGGGGAGGGGGATGTGTTTTCAGCTCTTAATGTCAAGGCTCATCATTTTTATTTTGCTTTTCCAACTGGTGGTTTCTTGCAGGATTTGCATCCCCCTCTTCGATGTATTCCAGCTCACAAAATGTGCTTTTCCAACCTCTTCGTGTGGCTGTGGTATTTTTTTTTCATGTGGATTTTGACAAATATGAATAAAGATATCAGCTGTGTCTGCTTTGGCTCGTCTTAATTTGTTTTTCTTTGGTGCTGAGGTCTCCCAGCCCTTAAGATTCACCCTTTGCAGGGGAAGGGATAAATCCCAGGGAAAAGATCTTGAAAAGATTAATAAAACCAGTTATGCTCTTTTGTAAGAAGTAATATAAAAAAAAAAGAAGGTAAAAGGAAGGTTAATGTCCTGCCTCAACTGGCAGCCTGTGTTTTTTAATCTGCAAAACAATAATGGAAAACTCCCATTTATGGAGCTGCTGAGTGGGTTGGACTGAGCCTTCCCAAAACCTCACATAAGACTAAATAAACTAAGGCTTCACTGCAATTTGCTCTTCATACACTGATATTTACGAGCCTAGCAACTACTCTGCTTTCAAAGTGAATATATTTTGTTCCTTTTCTTTTCTTTTCTAATACATATTCATTATTTACAAACTTGTTTCCACTTAAATTTTTGTGTGTGTGCGTGATTTCTCGTGGGGATTCTTTTAATATGCAGATTTCAGACTAAATAGTTGAGATATTGATATTTTGGCTCTGCAATTAAGGGGTCCCATTGTGTTTTATGCCAAATATAACTTTTAAATTCCCTGGGGGGAGAATCTATTCCCTGTTTTTCCCTCCTGGGGAAGTTGTATTGCCCACAGCTGTGTGTGTGTGGGGTGGGACGTGATTACACTCCCCTCCTTGGGAAGGTGAGAACTGATGATGTTTCACAGGTGATGGTAGGATGACTTTGAGCTGGCTGGAGATGCTCTCCTCCCACATCCTTTTTGGGAGAAATCATGGTTTTTGGGACCAGCTGATGGGGAAAGCATCCCATTGAGGCAAGTCAAACCAGTTTGGTGCCCACCGTTGTCCGGTTTCAGTGGGAGGATGGGGGAAGCTGAAGAATCCCAGCTCCAGCCTGGTGTAGAAGACAACTTTTCTGCTGGGTTTAGAGGTGGTGGGAAGGTTTGCAGAAGGAAAAGCCATCCCTGCTGTGTGAGAGAGGTCCTGGTAGACCCCTGGGTGCTGTTGCCTGCAAGCAGATGGGCTTGCCCCTCAATTCCTGTAGTAACTGGGGAGAATTTGGGGGTGCTGGAGGGATGTGTAAGACAGACATGAGCTCTGAGTGTGTGTCTGGCAGAGCATCCCCTCCAACTTGGCTTGGAGGGACGATTTCAGCACACATGACCATAGTTCTTCCCCAAGGCATGGATTTAACTCCTGAATCTGCTGCAAGAAAACACTTGAAGCACTGACCAAAGCCAAGGAAGGGTGGTCTGAGCCACCACCTTCTCCAACACCAGGTTTTTGTGCCCCAGCAATGAGAGGAGAAGGTAGGAAAGCAGCTCCAGGCTAATTCCCTTGCCGTAGAGTCCCCATAAAACTCTTTGACAGCCACTCTTGGGGAGGAAGGTGAACTGGTGACCACTGGTGGAGCCAGAAGGTTTCTTCTCCAGCAGGGTGAAAACAAGCTGGTGTTAAGGGGTTTTGGCCAGCCAGCCTGCAGTTCATCAGGACTGGACCAAAAGCTCTCTGGCATTTGTAATGCAAATCACCCAGCCATGCCTTAATCATTACCACCGGGAGACAATTAGGGTTAAAATATAGATTTCTCCACAACAAGGGCAAACAATAGAGAAATAAAAAGAAGAAAGGCTCGATATGATTCATTTATACCATCAGCCTGTTGCTCTGAGCCTTTAGGATGACCCGGAGGGGCTGCAGCTGGGATGCTTCTGCTGGGAAAACACCCTCAACCCAATATTTCTGCCCCAATGCGGGGGCTATTTTGAGGAGAAAAGCCAAATTTGGGTGGTTTCCCCTCAGTTTTGGGGGGCAGGGCTGGCTGTTTCTGCAGTGATTCCCCTCCTGGGTGAGAGCCCAGCAGCAAAAACTGGGTTAGAAGCAGGGAAATGGATCAGCTCTTCCAGACTCTGATCCAAAGTGCAAAATTAAAGGATGAAGGAGGTGAAGAGAAAACAGCATTTTTTTTTTTCTTTGCATTTTTATAATCTTGTGGGTTTTATGGTCAAGGTAAACTTAATAAGGTGGGAGAAGAGCCTTACTCAGCACTGCCCTGAGGTTATGGAGCAGGTGAGAGCAAGGAGAAAGGGTTTGGGAAGGGGGTGTGGATGCACAGGGAGTGCTGCTGGGACCTCCAGCATTTAGGATTCTTCTTCTCCTTTTGCCCCCCTTGCCCTTCTGCAGGATTTTATCCATACCAACCCTCCTGATTGTCTGAAACTTCATGAAACACTATTTTTGGGGTACTGGTGAGAGGAGAAGGAGGAGGGAGGGGAAGAAAAGGGCTGATTTTACACATTATTCCTAATGACACCCCCCTGGGGTATCTCCTCCCAGGGTGGGACCCTATCCCCACAACTATTTTCTCTGCTTTTTACCTTCCTTTTGCTCCCCACTTCCCCAAAATGAGCCAGAAGCAGCATGTTCTGCCCCAGATCTGCCCCCCTTGCCATGCCCTTTCCAAAACCAAATGCTGTGGGCCCCCCAGAACTTCATATCACACCAAGGCCATGCAGAAGACTGTCCCCAAGGGGAAAACCCCCCACCACCAGAGCTCTAATCTTTCATTAGAGAGTTAATTAGCCCTCAGTAACCATATACTGCATTGTGAGGGGGTGGTTGGACATGGGATGAAGCTGCTTTGGGGGTGCAATAAAGGACAGAGACCTTTCTTTTTTGCTGATGCTGGTTTTAATTAATTAATTAATCTTTTTGCCTTCTTCTTGAGCTCCAAACACCAGAACCTTGCAGAAATTTGCTTCATTTACATATTTACATAGGTTGTGAGTACCCCAGCTGAGGATGTTCCTCAGCCTTTCTCCGAATGTTGGGTGGGGGAAGGTGGACTGGGTGAGGGGGGTAACTGGTCCCACCTGGGGGAGGAGGCTCAGGGAGAGGAGAGCTCCCTCCAAAATTAAAAAATACCCCAAATATTTAGGGCAATTGCAGTGATTTGCAGCAGGAGAAGGTTTGAATCTACAGCAACAGTGAGAAAAACATGTAACCCCCTTGGAGCTCATGGAACTCATCCCACAAAAGCACAATAATTTCAGTTTTAAACCAAAAAACATCATAATTTCTGTTTTTAAAGCTATGGTAACAACAGCAATGAGCCATCCCCCTACCTACTTGCTCCGGGCACCCACCCTGTCCCCAGTTGGGGTGTGCAACACCGTGCCATCACTCCCTGTCCTCCCACAGCCAAAATAATCCAGTTTAATCTCTAAACCACATGGATCCTGTCCCCACCCCCTGTCCTGTGTCACCAATCCTGTCCCCAAGGATGGCTCCCAGCCCAAATCCACCTCTCTGCTCCCTGCTGGGAGCTGTGGGTGATGGTTTTTGTGGTGGTGGTGGGGTGTCTGGGCATCACAGTGACCCAGTGCCAGCCAGCAGCAGATACTGGGGTGACTGGGGGTGACAGGGGCTGATGCCACCTGTGACACTAATAGTAAGCAAAGAAGGTGTGAGGATGCCCCGGGGTGGTGTAGGGAGGGGGGTAAGCTTAGTACCATGCACTGTACACAACACCCCCCACCTGGAGATGGGGTGCAGCGAGGTGGGGGGATGCTGGGCCCCAAGGAGATGGGGTGGGGAGGTGGGGGGTACAGAGAATCTCTATTTCCCGGACCAGCAGGATGGAATTTTGGCCAGTTGGGGGTGCGCTTGGATTAGAAATCCCTCAACCCAGCCTTTTGCCTTGCTTGAACTGCAATCCCACCCCCCCTTACTCTCCCTTCATCCCCCCA
>VXBW01008097.1:439-48739 GCA_013400375.1 Thinocorus orbignyianus | reverse complement strand
GCAAGTGCTTCCCTTTGGTAGGGGGATGCTTTCTGCCTGGTTTTATTTTTAGATTCTCTGGCTGTTTGACTTTTGAAGTTTGAAAAGCAGTGTTTTGCATTTTAAAAGAGGGAAAGCAGAGAGTCACGGTGAGCAAAACTGGGATTTTGTTTCTTTTTTCCTTGCGGAGGATGCTGGAAGGGGCAGTTTGGCTGGGGAAAAGCTCAGATTGTTTAATTTTTCCATTTCCCTTTGGCCATTTGGTCCTGCACCGCCGTGTCCTGGTGCTTCAAGTCGCTCCTGAGCCCCCCCAGTGCTTATTTCCAAGAGAAACTGGTGGTTAATGGTTTTCTGGATGATGCCTGGATGGTGGCCAGCACCTCGCAGCCCCTCGGATCCGCTTTTTCACATCTCCCCACCTTTCCCCGGGGGCTGAACCCAAACCTAAACACGTGCTGGGTGGGAATGGTGGGGAAAACTGGAGCGGGGTGGCTTTGACAAGCAGATTCCACCACCCATCCTCACCTTCCCCACAAGCATTTGTTGCTGGCGGCGGCTGCGGGGGGCCGGCGGTGCCCGTGCCCACCCCGTCGCAGAAGGCTGGAGCCTGGATTTGAATAATGAATTCTGTTTAAGACTGAAAGCTCGGAGATCCATCTGTAACAAGACTCGAAATAATTACAGCTGATGATTGCCTGGTACCTCAGCCAGAAAAAACAGAACAGATTTTGGCCGCCAGCAATTACAAGCAGCACCCGCTCGAGCACGGGGAGAACTTTCTGAGCGAATTCATGAATACATTTGCGGGGGATCGGGAGCCATGGGGAGGCTGGTTTTGGGGTGCAGGGCCGTGGGGAGTGGGGGTGTGGGTTCACAAGGCTCCCAGACCCCTTTTAGGGGGTGGTGGTGGTGGCACGAGTGTCCCTTTGGGGTGTGTATGGCACCCCCTTGCCCCCCTGGGGCTGGGAGAAGCAGGGCATCCATGCTTGGACCAGTGCTGTTGGAACATGCTGGGATGAGGTGGGCAAGTGGGGAAATAGGAGGAAAAACTGGGAAAAGCATGGTTGGGATGGGAAAAGCATGGCTGAGGTGAGGTTCCTGGGACCAGTGGTGCGCTCGGAGGGGGAGATAAATTTGGGACCTGACTCTGCCAACCGTTTGCCCTCTTCTTTGCTTATGTCTTGAGGTTCACAGGCACTAGCAGAGGGCAGAAGGAGGGTTTCTCCACCCGCTGTGGTGGTGATGCCCTTTGGTGGCTGCCGAAAACATGTGTGCCATCCCCAGCAGCCCTCCGTCTCTCCCGGGCTCGGAGTTGCTCTCCGGATAATGGGGCTAATTTACCAAATAGTGAATAATATGCTTTCCTCCTTCCATGTCTCTTCCACGTATCATTTCAAGCGGCTGAAAATTGTCAAATTAGACTATTTTCTTTGACTGTTCCATTTAGGAGCAGGGGGAGCTGAAGGCTTTGATAATTGGGCTGCGCGCTCCGCCGGTGTCTTGGAAAATAAGCAGGGAGTAAAAATGTTAGTGCCCGAGCTTTGAGGAATGCCCTCCCGGGTAAAGCCTGGGCTTTTTCTCCCAAATTTAGACGCTGATGGGTTTTGAAAACTCTTCTTTTCTTTTCTTTTCTGGTGGGGGGAAACCTTGGTGTCGCAGCTCGCTCGGGGACTGTGAGTACATTGTGCTATCGCTTCTTCCCATCTGCCAAAATTGCATGTGCTTGGAATTGTCCTGGTGTAATGCGCCTAGATTCATCATTGCTCCCTTATCTTGTTCGCCTCCAATCTACAAGGATCTGCTTAGTTCTCCTCTGCACCTTAAATTCTCTTTTATCTCTGCTGGTGTCACCGCCGAGCCTGCAGACAGCTGTAGCGTCTTGCAGCTGGAAAAATGTATGTGGGGACTCCCTGCTCCGTCCCCATCCCTAGTTTTTCCATGGGATGTTGTAGAGCCTGCTTGGACTCTCTTTAAGGAGGATGTGATGGTCCGTTGTGCAGGGATGCCTCTGTTTTGGAGCCGTCCTTGTGGCCCTGTGTGATCCTGGTGGGAGGGATGGTGTGAGAGCCTGGTGCCAAAAGAAACGGTGTGATGGGGGAACTGGGTGCTCCACGGAGATTTTTCCTTCCCCATCTGTTTCTGGCAATGAGTTTACCTGGGAAGAGGGAAGACAAAAAGCTCTTGAAGCTTGGAGAGCTGATGCATCCCTGGGTATTGCTGTATCTGGGGTGTTCTTCCTTGGGGAATCTCTTGCACTTGTACTTCCCATCCAAGCTAAGATGAATGCAAAACCAGAAAGCATTTTATTTAATTCCCAAGCAGTCTGCCAGTCCCAGTACATGCACAAGGAGATTTTGCAGCTCCTTCCTTATGTTATCTTCTATATCCAATGTATTTTTTTCTGGTCTTTTATTTTTACTGGTGTTGAGATGGGAGGTATTAAGATGTTGGTATTAAGATAGGAGGCATTAAGGTGTCGCTACTAAGATGGGAAGGTTTCTTCTTCACTGATTTTCTTCCCTTTATCACTGGACCTGGTTAAATAAAACAAAATAACGAGTGACTCTGGGTGCTGGGTTTGAATTAAACCTAAAATACCCCATTCTGTCTCTCTGCACCATCCTGTTTGGGGATGAAAAGCGAAGCTCTGGGTGTGTCATCCCAAAATGATGCACTTCCCTGAGCCTCTCCTAGAAATCTCCATGTAATCCCTGCTCCTTCCCACAATACAGGAGCAGTTTGGGCAATATAGAGACTGCAGAGCATCGCTTAACAGGGACCCAGATAAAGGGAACAGCTGGTTAATCAGTTCAAGTGGCTGGGAACCAGTTTACCGTGTATTAAGTGTTCTTTGATTCTGTTTAATTGGGACATTGCAGAGACCCTGACGTCCAGTAATAGGGACAGTGGGAAGCTGATCAGACAGCTCGTTAACACTCAATTAATGGCTCTCTGTACAGCACAGCAGTAACTTTTAAAAAATGTCTGGGGAGTGTGTGTGTGTGTGTGTGCACGTGTGTGGGATGGAGTCGTGATGGCAATTTCCTCGAGCACTGAGGTTGCCACATGGCCTTGGTGCAGGGGGTGTGTAGTTGAAGTGGAATTAAAAGTTGAAGTGGAATTAAAAGTTGAAGTGGAATTAAAAGCTGAAGTGCATATTTTATGTTATTTTATTGTATTTATTTTTTAAGGTGAACTCAAGTCACTTTACGCAGTGCAGAACGAGTTAATTTTTAATTCATAGGTGCAATTAAAGTGCACCAAGAATAATAAATCTTCAGCTAACTGACTGTGATTCTTCCAAAAACTCTTTTTTGTGCCCCCTGATGCAGGAGGAACGATGTGGGCACCTGGTGTGCCTGGAATAATAATGGTAGCCAGCTATTCCCCTTCGCCCTTTTCCTTGTCAATCCTATGCTGCTTTTTTTAATCTTACCTAGATGTGCCCTTGCCATGCCTCCGTGCTTCCTTTGCACCTGTGGTTCCTAGAAAGGCTCAGCAAGAGGTTTAGATGTTGAGTTTTGGCTGGGTGACCTGAGCCGTGGGGGTGAATTTCTGCCCGTGGCATTCCTTCAGATGCAGGAAGAGGGCACGGGATGCCAGGAGCCATCCTTCGCCTACCCCCTTTGCTCACTCTGAGAGGCAGAGGGGCAAAGGGACACGTCCCTGGGTGTCTTGGGGATGAGACCAGTGGTTGTGGCCATACTGGGTGCCCTGGAGAGTTGTGTTGACTGGTGAAGGAAGCTCATGTACTTCTCTGGCTCTTGGAACAGTGTCTTGGTCTCTAACAGGGTCCGTGTTCAGCTTTCCTCTCTCCCAGTTGCTTTCCCATTATTTCCTCGCCGGCCGGACTGCGTCCACGCTTGGCATAGCATGGCTGGAGGGGTAATTGCCATCTCTTCATTTCCCTAATGAGCTCTGGGCCTGCTAATGAGCCTATTGCTCCGTGGCAAAGCGGGTCCAACAGAGAAGCTCTGCTCCGAGGGGGGCACAGCTTTGATCAGGGGATGCTGCTTGTCCCCTGCGTGGTCGGAGGGGGACAATTCCCTACCGGCCGCTTTGTCCCTCTGCTCCCTCCATCTATTCATCTCTGTCAGTCACGGATTCATTTAAGGGTCTGATTCCCCCCTCCCTCCTCTTTTTTCTTTTCTTCCTTTCTTTTTTTTTATTACATCTGCACACTCAGTCATGCAAAAAATTACACGATTTCAGAGATTCAGCTGACTCCGGTCTGGGATCGCCAGGGCTGCTTAGTACCGCCATCACCATTCAATTAGCCCTGCCACACAAAAGAAGACGTGCCGAAATAACACAGCCTTTAGCTAAAAAAGACACTCTTATCCTGAGCAGAGGGCTCCCTGAGGAGCATCGGTGCTTTCCCAGCCGTGGGACACGTGCTTGTCCTCGATCTTCATCCTCCACTCGCATCCATCGGGTCCATGAGGTTGGGTCCAGTTGGAGCGTGTTGGGAGATGCAGCAAGGGGGGAATTTAGGTCTTCAGTGCTGGTTTCCGTCCAGGCACTTTGGTTTTGCTGCAAAATCCAGGGTGGATGCAACCCTTCTGAGCATCTTCATCCTCCCAGCGGGACAAAGCAGCCGGTCCCCCGTGTGTTGGGGCTGGAGAAGCTCTGGCACTCACTCCTTCATCATCATCCTCAGCAATTTGATGTGCCCCAGGGGATGCTGAGGTGTGGGAAGGGCCCCAAGCTTCTCGCCTTCTCCCCCTGCAACCCATAGCTTCATCTTCCTCCTGCCTTTGGCAGCGTTCACGGGTGGGCTGCTGGAGACGGGGGTGAGATTAAACACATGGCTGGAGCCAGCCTGGGGAGGCGGCGTGAGATTTTTCCTTGCAGTTTATAGACGACAAAGAACCCGCCTTTCCGACACTTTCCCTCCTCTTTGCTGCCAAAACCCTCCGTTCTGCTGGTAAAACGTGGTTTGCAGGTGCCTGGCACTGAGCACACGTGCCCATCCCGGGACCAAAGAAGAGCATCTTCTCCTTCCCCAGGCAGTGTTGCCGTTGGGAATCCAAAATCCTGCATTTTTAGGATGGTGGGGACTAAAAGTAAATATGTTGCTTTGAAAAGAGAGGGGCAGAGGAACAAGTTCTTTCTTTCCTTCCACCTCTGGTCTTGCTGATAAAAAGCCAAAGGCAGGTCTCTGCTCTGCCAGGAGAGCAGACTCCACTCCGGCTTTCCCTGGGAGCCCTGTGGATAAAATATTAAGCACTGGGAATGGAGCGGCGTTGGGTACAGCAGGCGCAATCAGATGAGTAGCTAAAGGTCTGGCTACTTTGGGGATGTGTGTGATTGATGTGTGTGATTGATCAGCCCTTGCAAGAATAAATAGCCCGGCCCTTTAGATCTATGTAGCAATTTTAAATTTTTAATAAATCCGTATGGATGGTGAAGGATAAGTCGTCACCCTGCACTCTGGGATGCTCTGGGTGAATTTATGATGCTCTCCTTTTTGGAAGGACTTCAGATCCCATCTTTATCTTGCTGAGGTGTAGGTACCAACCTGGCTGAGGATGCTCTGACTCTCAATGGGAAGAGGAGGAGCCCCAAAATGTGATGTGTTGTGGTTTGGGCTGGGCTGGCCACTAACCAGGGCGTGGTAAAACTGGGTTTGCTGGCCCGTGGTGGCCCTGGGTTTGCAGAAGGAGGAGGGAGAGGACCTGAAGTGTGGCAGCATCCTCGATGTGCTGCTCTGCCTGCCACGAGGTGGCCGGTGCCGGGCTGGGAGGCAGGATGAGGAGCTGAGCATCACTAAAGAGGGTTGCAGATGGCAGGGCTGGCTCTTGCCCTGCTCCAACAGGGAGCAGATGGTCCAGGCAGGAGAATGCCCCCGGCTTCCCCCAGCTCTTGGGCTCTCTCCATCCACCTGCCTGCTCAGGGTCGGGGTGTGAGGGGTCAGTGCAGCCCAGCAGAGCTCATCAGGCCCTGTTGGGGACCTGTTTTGCCCCTCTGTGAGCGTGGAGGTGGAGGCAGAAGGATGCAGATGCAGCTGAGTTGCACGTTTGGGAAGCACAGGACGTGTCTGAAGGTGAAATGTGCCTTTCCCATGGCTTCCCATGGGGCTGCTGCCTTGCTGTGGAGACCACAGAGGGTTCAAGAAGGAGTGGCAGAGCTCCCCTGGCATTGCCAAAGCTTTGCAAAAGATTTTTGGCACTTCTGTGCCATGCAGCTATCCAGTGGCATCCCGTTCTGCCCCGGGTGAACGTAGCTCTGGAGTCAAAGCTCACCCCTAAGCATGCAGAGGGTCTGTCACCCTCTGTAGCTTTTCCAAACCGATGGTGTAGGAGCCTTTCTTAGAGCAGAGGATGAGGTTTCCCAGGTGCCCCCATCCTGGTGGGAGAACATCTGCCCTGCCATGCCAGGGCTCCCATCTCGGGACATGCCTGCTCTCCCTGGGAGGAGATACTGTTCAAAGAGCATTATCCCAGCTTGGAGATACAAACTCCACGCTGAGCAGGGAGGTGAGTCTGAGCTCAGAAAGGTTTTGGGGTTTCATTTTCACCATTGCTGTGGGAAAGCCTGTATGATCTCCAGAGCCATGGTAACGTGGATGCTGTCGTTTCCCCGCGCTCGGCAGCGCTGACATCTCTCCATGTGTCATCTGCACAGAGCCCCAGCTCCTGCTGGAAGCTCTCAGTGGCTGCAATTAGCTTGTACTTAAGCCCAGATAGTTAATATCAGGAGCCTCTGGAGCAGGAGGTGTGTGCCTGCTGCCTCACTGATGCTCTCAGCAGAGGCTCACCGTGGCTGCAGATACTCGGAGAAGGCAGGAGGAGGGTACCTGAGGTTGGAAACCGTCTCCTGCTCCCTTCATAACGTGCCTGGGTACCAGTGATGGATCTGGGAATTGCACGGGGGAGATGCTCGGAATCACTTCTTCCATGGTGTGAAGGAATCTGGGAGATGCAGGAGGAGATAACCTGTGATGTTGGAGGGATGGTCTGGCATCTTGCGCCGATGGGCAGCCAGGGAGGGACCTCTCCTTTGCAGAAGATCCCTCCTTCTGCCATGGCATGAACGCTGCCTGGCTTAAACACAGCTCTCACCAGCAACAAATAGAGCCCAAGGCTGTTTGCAGGCACCCAGCCAGTCACCCTGGGGACAGGGGACAGCATTCACAGCGCGGTGACAGGCAGAGGGAGCCCCAGGCTGGAAAGGAAGGAAAATGAACAGGGAAAGGTGTCCAAGCCATCCAGGGAGCAGAGGAACTCCACGCTGGCCCCACTGCGGTGGTCCCAGCCTGGCAGAGCTGTGATATCCATCCTTCTTATCAAAAGCAAACATCTCCTGCCCCTGCAGGAGCTGGGAGTGATCTCTGGAGCTGCAGGATGCTCTTGAAAGCCTGATGGGGGAGGAGGGAGGGTGGAAGAGCGTGAGGATGAAGGCCAGCCAGCGAGTTTAGGAGAGTATTCAGGCAGGTTTGCCTTGGGCATCCTGGCAGGCAGGCAGCCTCCGGGTTCTCTGGGTGGGAGGATGCTGACACCCAGTTTGTCATCTCCTTTTGCTTCCTGATGGCATCTTTAACCTTCCAGAGGCTGGGAAAGCAGCGGTGAGGATGGGCTGCATGTGCTTTGGGTCCATTAGGTCACGTATGGTGGGTTTTTTTCCCCTCCATCGCCCTCCAAGCCCTGGTGCTGTTCTCTCTGCTACAGCTGAATGAGATGTGAGACACCCAGGAGCCAGGGGACTTGCCCTGGGGGGAGTTTAGCCCCTTCCCATGGATTTTTAAATGCTCTCAATCAGCAGAGCCCAGATCTGGCAGCTAGATTCCTCGTGCAGGTTTAAATGAGGGATTGCATCCCTCCTGTGCTCTGTTTGTTGTCTCAATTTCTCTGATCACCAGCAAAGATGAATTTTTTTAGGTTTTTTTTTAGGCATCCTGTTTCTTGCAGATAATACTCTTCTCCTTGAGCACTCCTGCTTGGATTTACATAAGTGGGGTAGAGTTTGCTGAGCTGCTCCGTGGTGAAGGTGTGGAGGACCCCAAAATACTGCTCCTGAGAGCAGAAGGACCTTCACAGAGTGAGGAGGTTGCTGAAGATGATGATTAGGGGAAGGCAATGGGGAGGAAGGCAGCCTGATGTCACCCCATGGAGGAGGCGAGTGATTCCTGAGCATCCCCCTGCCATGGTTTCTCCCTACTTTTTTGGGTGTCACTGTGGTTTTGGGCAGGTTTTTGCTCTGCTGCAGCCCCTGGAAGCTGTTACCCAAATTGTCTCGGCCGAAATCATGGCATGAGTGGCATCTGATGCTCTCTCCTCTCCTCTCAGCATCCTTCCTCTCGTGACTGTATGTAAAAGCCACTTTCATCTCCTGCCTCCTTTAGCATTCTCCCTCCTATTCTTTTTTATTTTTTTATATTTTTTCCCTTTTTTTTCCATAAAAAGCAAAATTTTTGGAAATGAAGTGAGGCGGAGGGAGGAAAAAAAGGAAGCCCAGATGCAAGTTTCTTGCTCATGAAAGGGAAAGCACGGAATACAACAAATTAAATAGCCACCCGGGGAGAAAAAAGGGAGCGAAGTGAAAAATGGAGAGAGGGGGGATGAAAACCCAGATGAAAAAAAAAAGGCAGGCTGGCTCTGGAAGATGCCAGACAGGCCTGGGAATAGAGGCATAGCATGGTGGTAAAATAATTGTGCCCCTTCAGCTGAAGTCCAGCACTTGCTTTCTGCCTCGCTAACCCAAGCCTGCTATCCTCCGTTAGCTCCTGCAATATTTTAGCTGCCAGCTCGGGCTCTGTTTCACCGGCGGTGGAGAGGACTAGATTAATTAGGAGAGATCTCTTTTTACCCAGCCAGCCTGGCTCTGCGGGGGGAAGGCTGGGAACTATTTAAAGGGATGAAGATGTACTGCAGCAGCTGCCACTTCTCTGGCTGGTAATGTGCTCGCTCACCTAGTTGAGAATTCGTCTCCTTTTGCCCTCTGCCAGTTAATTCCCAGCAAATAAAAGCAAAGCGAGCTCCGAGGCTGGGGCACGGTGTGTGGCTGGGTGAGAGGAGGCAAATACAAGGAAAGGGGAGCAGGATTATTCCTGGAGGAAGCCTGGGACCTTGCAAAAGTCCCGCGTGTTCCTCTTGTTTGTTATATCGCTCTCCGTAGGAATGGAGTTTTGGGTTTTCCCACCTCCAGGACGGACCCAGCCGTCTTGGGGGGGTGGTTGGAGGGTTGCTTCCCACTTTTTTCTGCTCATTAAGGTCCAGCCTTGCCTTCGGGTGACACAGGTAATGAATCCTCTGCAGGGTGCCTGCTGGCTTTAATAAACTGGAGTGAACTGGGGGAAGAGAATTAACCTGGCGGGATTAGCTGGCTCTGCAGCGGGATGCTGGGGATGTCTCTTCCTGGGCCGTGCCGGGAATCTTAACACCTCTCCCGTGCTCTTCTTAATGCATCCAGCAGCTTCTCAGGGTGGGGAGCGGGCAGGAGAGGCAGCCCCCTTGCTTGGAGAGGATGCTCTCCTGCCTCTTTAACCCTGGAACGCAGGGAGAGGAGCGATCCCGGTGGGTTTTCGGCATCCCCTGGATGCGCAGCATCCCGGCCAGGCTGACTTCCCTCCCACTGCCTCTTCCCACCAGTTTTCCTCCTCCTCCGGAGAAGGAGGGGAGCGGGTAGGATTGAAGAAGCTGTGTATTTTGCTCAGGAGGTGTTTCAGGCTGGTTTTGGCCAGGGCTCCTGAAGCCTGGTTTCTCACCGCCGCTGCTCTGCCGGAGTCAGAGAGCCTCGCGCTTGAAAACCCTGCAATTACGGGTGCATTTGCTTGGGTCTCCTGGCTTTTTATTTTCAGTAAATGGCTTTGTGATGCAGCCCCCCTGCTGGGCACGCTCCACGGGGCAGGAAGCGTGCTTTATATCCTAAAAACCAGGCGGTGGGACATTCGTCTGGCTGCTCGGGGGCTGCAGCTGCGCCGGAGCTCCCAGCATCATGCCAGGGATGCCCTGGAAAGGGGGCACCACATCCTCATTTTATTTAACACAGGGGATGTGTGGGGAGAAGCTTTCCTGCAATGATACATATCCCTCCACGCCATAGATCCCTAGGAGAATCCTGTTGTGGGTGCCCAGGTGCTTTGGGATCTCTGGGCAAGAGCCCCATGGATGCAACCCATCTGCTTTGGAGTACGAGGGTTGGATTGATGCAGGGCAGAGGGATGCGGGAAGGGAAGGGATGGATCAGGAAGGGAAGGGATGGATCGGGAAGGGAAGGGATGGATGGCCCCACTCGTCTGCCAGCCCCCATAGCCCAGGGATCCCTGCTTTTTGCCAGGCTGCTTCCCAGCCGGCATGATCCTCAGTGGGCATGGTGCACGCATACTAATGTGCTCTTCCTGCGGTAGAGGAGCCTTTCCCTGACAGATCCTCCTGAGAACAGAGGTGGATTTTGCAAAAATCCTTGATGGCACTGCTTGTAATTATAATGTAATGGGTGTAATTGAGAGCCCAGGGGCTGATTTGCATCTTCTTCATGGTATAGTGAGGCTCCTGGGGTTATCCCCCCCGGCCTGCGTTTGTAGGGGGTTTGGGAATGCTGGGGTTGGGTCCTTCCTCCTGCCCATCGATGGGGAGATGAGGGGGGATGAGGTTTGGAAGTGTGGAGAGATTGTGGCACCGCAGTCTGGGTTTGAGGGCCACCAGAGCCATCCATAATTGATAACACCCAGGCTGTAATGAGCTCCCAGTCCGGGTGAAGAAATCATTTGCAAGCTGATCTGGATTTCCACGGAACGGGGCTAGTTCTCCAAAGGGTGTTTTCAAGCTTCTGGCTAATATTCAGAGCATGAGCAAGGCAGAAGGTGATGTTTCTGCCTCTGGGTGGATGGTGGGGGTGAGTTTTAGTGAGTTGGAGGGTGGACACTATGTGCCAAGGGTATCTAGGCTGGGACTGAGCTCCTGTCCCTTGGCATGGGCACAGGGATGGTGGCAACCACCACCTCTCACACTGGGGCTGTAGAAACTAAGCTCAGGCTTGAAGCTGGAAGTGGAGAGAGCCTGAAGAGAATCATAGAATGGTTGGAATTGGAAGGGATCTTAATGATCCTCTCATTCCATGGGCAGGAACGCCTCCCATTAGAGCAGGTTGCTCAAAGCTCCATGATTTATGGCGAGTGGAGAGGGCTTGCCACTGCTCCCAGAGCTGCTGTTCTCCAAGGAAAAATGCGGGTGAAGTGCGAGGTTAGAGGTGTGATACAGAAACCAGAGCCAGACTGCACGTCAGGTTGGGCAGGGTGACTCCACTTGGCCCCCTTTAACCTTAAAACCTGGTACCTGGCCATGGGGATACGGTCTGTGCCAAGAAAAACAGGGAGTTTTATTCCCATGGAGGATTCGGGGGAGTTGTGGGGAGGTGTCTGCTTTTCTCTTCCAGTCCCGTCTGTGGAAGAAGAAAAACAATCAAAGCAAAGCAGGGAGGGTGATGCTCTTAAATCCGCTGGGGCTTTGGGAGGATATTGTTTGTGCTTCTTGAATAATGGCTTTTGATATGTAATAATATATTGTGCAGTTTTTGATGGCCAATATTACATTTATTTGAAATGATATAATCAGCCCTCGGCGTCTCAGTTGATTTAGTCAATTAAGTTTTTAACCTCATGTCTTCAATCTCATCTGTGAGTCATTTAAATGTGGGGATTTTAATGAAAGTACATCTACCTGTTCATTTATCCAGACATAGCATTGCCCTTTGGATCTCTGGTGGTGGGGACCGGAGATGCTTTTTCTCTTCTGCGTGGAAATGTTTACCAGGGGTGAGGAGACAATAAATTGATTGGCATTAGGGACTTGTTGGGTTTTTGTTCTTTCTTTCTTTATTTGTTCTTTCCAGAGCAATCCAAATGTAATAGATGCAGTGATTTCTGAAGAGAAGTGACAGGTACATTAAGGATTTTAGGGAGGATGGTGGGCTTGCCTCTAATTCTGGGGTTGGCTTTAATCCCAAGAGGAGATGGCAGTAATTAACCACAGCAGCCCTCAGACACCCATGAAAATCAATAAATATGCAGATTGCCCTGGCAATTAGGGCAACTGCAGAAGGCTTTTGGGGGAGTGGGCACTGCCAGGGCTGAGATTCAACCCCAGACCCCTTTCCCACTGCTTTCTGGGCTGGGAAACTTAGAGCAGCAGGAATTGATGCTGGGTTTGGGATGCAGGATGGTACCCAGGGAAGTGCCAAGCTGCTGCGGTCCCTCTCGTTGCCCCCTGTGTTGCTCCTTGTTTTAACCTCGTGCTAAATCCACGCCCAGAAAACAAAGCTGAGCTTTTCTACCCTTGACTGGTGTTGCTAAGAGAAATCAAGATAAATGATCTGGGGCTCCTTGGTGGATGTTTTTGCCTGCTCCTGGGCACGCTCTCTCCTCACCATGGCATTTTTTTGGCTGGGCAGTGAGTGCTCTGCAGCCCCTGGCGTGGGGTGGGTGGCGGGGATCACACTGTGGGCACAGACCTGGGTCCCTGGGAGAGATGGCTGCTCCCAGGGAGTTGTCTGCAGTAAAGTCATCTAAAACCAAGCTCAGGAACACTGGTATTGGCTTTTTGTTCTCATCTTGTAGGCTGACATTCCTAAAATACATTTTCTGCCGGTTTTTTGAAGTAAAAATACTCCGAAGAGTTATTATATGTGGCTTTCTTACAGAAGACAACCTGCCTCCCCCTGAAAATACTTGTTTTAAAATTTTCAGTGGAAAACGCGAACAGTTTTTGATAAAAGCATTTCTATTCATGAGCTGTAGCTCATAGAGATTTGCAAGAAATAAATAGGTTTTGGCAGCATGAAAAGTCTCTGTCGAACAAGGGGATGGGGAAGGTTTGAAACTTGATTTGGTGTAGTCTGCCTGTGGAATCTCAGCAAAAGTTCCCCAGCACAAGCGGTCAGGGGATGTTTTCCCATCAAAACCCAAGCCCAAATCTCCTGATGCTGGGGAGAGCCTGTGACATTCTCCCGTTAATGATTTTCTCCTTGGCTTGCAATGCTTCACTCTTTGGAGACTTCTGTCCATTTCACCCTGGGACATATTTATTTCACAGTTCCATTGCTGATGTTCCATCTTCTCTTGACCTGGGATGAAGGTCCTCGGGGCAGGGAGAGTTGTTGCTCTCTCCTGTGGGACACTGCCTGGTGTGAATGGTCGATACTGGGTGGCTGAAGGTAAATAAGTGATTAGGTCCAGTAGCATCTTCTTCCTTCCATTTCCTCTTGTCCTGTCCCTGGGCACCACCAAAAAAAGCCTGGCCCCATCCTCCTGACACCCACCCTTGAAGGATTTCTAGGTGTTGATCAGATCCCCCCTCAGTCTTGTCTTCTCCAGACTAAAAAGCCCCGCGTCCCTCAGTCTTTCCTCCTCAGAGAGATGCTCCAGGCCCCTCAGCATCTTTGTAGCCCTCTGCTGTCCCCTCTCCAGCAGTTCCCTGTCCTTCTGGAACTGGGGAGTCTGGTTATTTTCATCTTTGGTAGGGATCGCTAGGAGCCAGGAATGTTCGGAGCTGCCTTACTCCCTCCAGCTCTTCCCCCAGATCCTTGTGGATACCTGTTCCACTGTATGGGAGATGGGAGGAGAGGTGCCCACCCCGCTTTCCTTTAAGCAGAGATACAGCCGTGGCTCTGAAAACAGAATTAGAGGTAGGGTTTAATCATGCAAACTCTGGAAATATGGTAGGTTAAATCTTTTTAAGGAGGGCAGCTAAACATTTTATTTGCTGTGCAGGAATCTTCAGGGGGTCAGAGAACAGAGAACTGGGTTTAAAGCTTTTAAATTATCTTTTTTTTCCTTTTTTTTCCCAAAAAAATGATTCTTTCACTCCGCACGGTTGGACAGGCAAGATTTTAAAGTGACAGGTAAAAAAAAAAAAAACACCCAGAGAGAGAAGGATGGGTGGAATGGAGACACATGTCAAAAATAGACATTAATAATGTTGTGTAGAGTTGTCCAGCCACATTTAATCCTCAAAGTGCGGGGCTGCTCTGGGAAAGTGATTTTTTTTTTTTGTGTGGGGGAGGGAGACCTTTCAGACCTTTTGTGTTGTTTCTCATTGCTTTTGAGGGCAAATTTACTCCCTGGAGGAATGCTGTGGGTCTTTGCTAGTCCTTATCCCTTCTCCTGTCTACAACTGGAGATGGTTGTGGATGCTGGCAGTGCTGGGTGCTGGCAGACCCCTTAATTTGGGGTCCAGGGGTGATGTTTAAACCAAGATTTGTGTTCTGGCTGGAATTGGGGTTGGTTTTTTCCCAGCTAAGCGCTGCCTGCCAGCTCCCTGCGCCTCGCCTGGGGGGAGCTGGTCCCGTTCGGTTGCCTCTCAGACAGCCCGCTCGGGGACGTTCACTTGTGTTTATCTTGCATTTTTCTTAATTTCACGGAGCTGAGGAGATCGATGGGAAGGTAGGCTTGGGATTTAAGGCTGCCTATAGCATGGCTCCATGACTGATGACCCCAGCTCTGCTGCTGCTCTCGGGGCTGGGAGCTTGCAGGGCTACTGGTGCCGGCTACAAGCTGGGGGCTTGGTGCTCCAAGAAGGGTGACATCCCCAGGAGGGATGCTGTGTCCTTCCCATGCATGATCTTGCCTGGAGACTGAGGGATACCCAACGTGATGCTGTGACAACCCCAGGCGAGGAGTGATAAGTTGGTGTTGAAACCTCTCAAGGGCTGAACTCAGCCCTGGGAGTCCCACCTGGAGCTGTGGAGCAAGGAGAACCGGTGGGACCGTGGCCTCCTGTGTCAGCAGAGCGGTTCTGGAGTCTCGGTGGTGGTTATATCGGAGATGCTTGTTGCCATGGAAACGCTCTGTGGCAATGCACTTATTTGGAGGGAGGTGGCACTTGTATGTTGGCAGGAGCCCGGTGTGGACACAGTGTGTATGGGGTCATGATGCGCTTTTCCGACCTGTTGCACGTGTTTGTGGACACTTGGTGGGGTGTGTGTGTGGGATGGAAGGATTTGACTTGGGCTGCAGTGGCCAAACCCTGAAGATGGTGAAGGAGACAGGGAGAAGGTCACTTCTGGTGGTGCTCTGACATTCTCCTCACTGCAGGCAGCGACTAGGCAGGGTGTTCCCACTCTTTTTGGTCTGAAGGCTGCATCACGCTGTTAAAATCATTTGTGTAGCCTCAGCTATCCCTGGGGAGAACCTTCTCCATCCCTCCAGCAGCGTGGCAGCTTCTGCAGACCCCCCATCCTGAGACCCCCCTCCAACCCTTCCTTTTAATGGCCCACTTCCACTGAGCAAATGAGGCAGAGCCACCGTTCCCTCCCCTCGATCTGCCAGTGAATTAGCACTCCATTAACTTAATGAGGGCTCTCCTGGCTGCCCAGGACATGGACATGGTGTGCCGTGCTCCCAGTTGAGGAGCCAGGCTTGGCTGGACCCAGGAGCTGGAGCAGAGCCCTTGCAACTGGGCATGGAGGGCTTCATCCAGGGGTTTTGAGGGTGCTGAGGCTTCTCGGGTCTGGGATGAGGATGACCAGTAGGGAGTGCAGGATGTAGGTTGTGATGCTGCGTGGGCTGGGATCCTCCAGCATCCTTCCCATCCCAGTCTGGACCATTGCCCCACGGCCAAGGGGCACCCAGTGGGGTTCAGAGGAGGTCCCCCCCCAACCTCAGGGGGTACCCAGGCAGCACGACAGCCCTGCCTCAGGCAGCGCCAGCGCCCTGCCAGAGCTTTGTTTGTTGACAGAGTTAAATTTGCAATTTCATGGTTTGGTTACAATGAGTTTAGTTTATAAAATTCATGAGCTGTTGGGAGGAGGGATGGAGGGGACGGCGCGTGAGAAGAACGCGCCTGTGAGTCAGCAGGCAGAGGGGATGCTGCTGGCACGTGTTGGTGTGGGTCTGCACACCCTGGTGGCTCTCCCCACTTTGGGGACAGTGTGGGGCTCAGAGATGGGGTGATAAGAACCTCATACAGGGGGGCAGAGGGGCAGATCCCCACTAGAGGAGTGATGATTGCTTCCTCTGGTGACACTGACCATGTTTTGACCTGCTCATTGGGTTGGAAAGTCTGTAGAGCGCTGTGATCTTCTTGGGTGGCTTTCAAACAGGAATCCTTTCCAGGATGGAGCCCATAGAGTAATTTAGATTGGAAAAGACCTTAAAGACCATCTCATTCTAAACCCCCTGCACTGGGCAGGGACACCTCCCACCACACCAGGTTGCTCCAAGCCCCATCCAGCCTGGCCTTGAACCCCTCCAGGGATGGGGCAGCCACAGCTTCTCTGGGCAACCTGTTCCAGGGTCTCACCACCCTCAGAGTGAAAAACCACACCGGGGCTGCTGATGTGCTGCATCAGGAATCAAAAGGCAAAGTGTCAGGAACGATCTAAACAAATATTAGCCCATTAATATTTCATGCCAGGGAGCTCAGAGGGAGGAGGAAGGGGAGGCTTCACCAGAAGATGCAAAACCATGCGGTACCTGTCCTGCATGGCAATGGCCACGAGCCCCATGCGGCACGAGCAGGAGCCAACAGCTTGTGTGTGGCTGGGGTTGATGTTTCCATGATGTTAAGAGGAGCCTAAGATATTTCCAGCTTCCTCACCACTCAGAAAACACCACTGGACTCCTCTGGAAATGCTAAGCTGTTGATTTTCCGTGTTCCTCAAAAGAAACTCGTTATTAGTCACTGCGTGGCCTGTCACTCTGTGTGGTTGTTTGTAGATGCAGACCGTAAATAGACACCAAAACTCCTTTTTCCTCCAGTGGATGTGGACTCCCCAGGGTGTGCCATCTCAAAGGCTCAGCAGCATCCATGACGCCTTTTTATGGATGTGGTAAACGGAGCCCAGAAGTTGTTGGTGGAGATTGAAGTGTAGAGGGAGTTGGGCAGCTAGATCTCCCCACGATCTCCAAGATATCCCAAACCTGTACAGGGAGATGATCCCAAGGCATCGATCTTATTGTGGTGACCTCTCCAGCAGTGCTGTTCACAGAGAAACCCTGCAGCTGCTCTCTGTGTCGATTTACCATTGCTTTTGGGTAGTAATTAGAGCCCTCTGAGCTTGGTGAACCTCTCCGTTTGCAGCCATTCACCATGTGAACGTCTCCAGGTGAAGCCACTGGGCTTTCCGGAGATCCTCACATCTTAATCATAGGGTTTCTCTTTCTAGGGTGTACGTGATGTAGGTTGATATATAAAACTCAGGACCCAAGTGGGGTTCGTGGTCCTTTGACTTGTGGTGGGGTCAACATGGCTGGAACCTCTGTGGATGGAGCCGGCGGGGTCTCAGTCTCCCACTTTGCTAGCGGTGCACGTATTTTCCATCCAAAGTGTTTAATCACCCAATTTGTGTAAAGGAGCATCGGATTTGGGTTTCCAGCTGTGCCAACACAGAAGATGCTACCTTGTTAATGAATCTCGGACTTGAAAACGTCTGGTGTGCATACAAGAGGACATGAAAGCCCAGGGAGGGGAGAAGACTTCAAGGTTCCTCAGGAAACTGGGGGCAAGGGCAGGACCGAGCGAAGCGACGAGACCACCCGCGGATCAGGCCGCGTTGTGTTCCATCCAGTATCCAAATTTTAGTCTTTTTAAGAGGATTATCAGGTGTCTGTTTGAATTACTCCGACATGAACAGCCAGTCAGAAAATGTACATTCATTTGAAAGGTCAAGTGCATCTGCTTTCTGCATTTGGTATGCGGGGGCTTATCCTTTCAACTCTCCCTTCCTTAATGAGATTCTTGTTTCAAAGTGTCTGCGCTGCGAGCACAGGGTTTGATGAAGTCAAGAGTTTTTGTGAACGTGTTTACCCTTTCATCTGCCCGCCTTTTGAAAGCCCCATGGCAGACAATGAGGATGCGGCGGGATGGCCAACCCCGGGGCCGTGTTTGCCAGCCAAATGAGCCTTTTTTGGGAGGAGAGATGGAGATACCGATGAATTGGGATTCGTGCATGGGAAGGAATGTGAATGGAGAGGCTTTGAGAAGCCCCTTGGCCACCCCGGGGGGTTGGGAAGTCAACAGGGTGTCAGCAGAAACGGTGGTGGAAGTAACGCTGACTTTGGCCTGGCCTGACAGAATAGTGTTCCTTGATTAAATTAATGTGTATTGATATTTCTCCTGTTGTTTTGACTTCACAGGCTGTTTAAATTCAGGCTTTTCACAACAAAATACAAAGGAGGTTGCTCAGAGATTGATTTTTTTATTTTTTTTTTTCCTTTAATCCTGTCTGTGACGAAGAGTATTTTAAATTTATTATTATTTTTTTTTTCCCCTGCTACTACTTCCAGGTTGACAGCCAGAGAAGGCTGCAAATGTTCAAACTGTTGTGCAAATAATTATGTTAAAACGCCGAGCATACATTATGGAGGAAGGTGCTCCTTGATTGTAAAGTACGAATCAATTTCCTGCGTCACAAAATTACCAACATCAGAGTTTGCTTTGGTGATTTATTCCCCCGAATGACGATTTTGTGACTGCCAGCCTACTTTCCCCAGAGAGTGCTTGTTGGTTGTTGGTTTTTGTTTTTAAATTTTTGATGGGTGAAGCTTTGGTCTCCTCTTTGTTGTCATCTCTGTCTCCTCCCAGCTCGCGCGACGGTCCCCTCCGGTTCGTAAAAATAGAGCTTTTTATGCAGGCTGCGTCCCCAAAACGCTCCGCCAAGTTAAATAATGTAGTCACAAAACCAAATATTGAATAATGACTGAGGAAAGGATTAAGGGAGACAGTCAAGGAACAAAAGAGAGATTCTCAAAGTGTTTTGAACACAAAATTGAGAAGACAGAGATGCACAGGAGGCTTTTTCTCCGCGGCCAAAGAGGACGCGGATTAGAGGGGGCCGCCCAGGACCATCCTCCCGCAGCTGGCCTGGGCTGCAGGATGCCTATATCTCGCCTAAATCCAACCTTTTCAACAAGCTTGAGGGGTTTCTGTTGGAAATTGTTTTTTAAAAGAGAGTCTGAGGAAAACATACTCATTTTCTATTTGCTTCTAGGCTCACTGTTGGGGAAGCAAACATCGGTTTTCTCCTGTTCCTTTGGAAGGCTGCAGCCCAGGCGGTGCCATCGACCCTAATTCTTTACTCAACTCCAGTTTGGTGGGAAGATTTAGCTAAAAAATGCCAGGGTGGGGGAAAAAAAATATGAAAAAATCACAGGCGTGTAATTTCTCATGCGATTCGTGAGTTTTTTTTTTCTCGTCCACCTCTAAGCTGTTGAGTTGCAGTAAGCATGTGGTGGGTAGTTGGTTGTGGTGAGAGAGAAATAGGCTGAAGGAAGGAGCGTCTGATGTTGCACCAAAAACTTATGTAAATGCCTTTTGTATAACTTGAAGCAAATCTAGGTCTCCTCTGAAATCTAAGAGTTGGAAATGCAGCTGGGAAGCCATAAATCACTGCATGTCTTTACTGCAATAAATTCAAGCTGTTGGCCAGGGAAGAAGCATCCACCTTTAACCGGGGCAGAAGGGGTTACTGGACCTTTTGCTGGTTTCTGTTTTTCTCTGGTGGTCTGGAATAGGTTGAAATGTAGCTTAGGATAAATTGTGAGGTGATGATTTACATGGCAGGTGACACTGGAAAGCACATTATTCTAGGAGGAAGCATGAGGTGGGATGTATTTACTGCCTGTCTGGGCAAATTATCCACTCTGGGGTGTCTGGCATGTGCTTGTGTAGAAAATGCCCGTGTCCAAAATACCTGATAAAGTGGAGGCAGAGAATAACAGTTAATAAATGCAGCCCCCCCATGGCCATTGCCTTGTCACTCTGAACTCTCTTTTAACTCTCTCTTTGGAGAAACTGATGCTGGAGATGATCTGAAGCTGGTTTGGAGCTAGCAGCCACAGGGACAAATTTCATTCCTGCCATGGAGGTGAGGGGACCAGAGCTTTTGCTGGGAAAAGGAGGAGGATCTGTATTTGTGGGGCCAAGTGATATTGGAGCTGCAGAGGCCAACTCCTGGTCTCACCTCTCTCACTTACTGGGGTTATAAAGTCCCATCCCACCAGGGAAACTCCTCATTTGAGATCAAGCAAATTACCCTGGGCTGGCTGCTGCTATTTCTCGGGTTTCTCAACCTGGCTGTGATTTACTCTTCATGTTTATCCCTCCTCGCCTGATATTTCTTGCTGATGAAGAAATAAACCCAAACCCCTGCAAAATAATGAAGTGGAGGTGGCAAACTCTTAATCTCGTGCTGTTCCAGGAGTTGGGTTGGGAATTGAAATGGGGTTTTCCAGGCTTCTCCAATGCCTGCTGGTGACTTCATCCTGGGAGCTTGATATGATTCTGTATATATTATATCTATTATCAT
The DNA here is from genome assembly GCA_013400375.1 of Thinocorus orbignyianus. Lineage (NCBI taxonomy): Eukaryota > Metazoa > Chordata > Aves > Ciconiiformes > Thinocoridae > Thinocorus > Thinocorus orbignyianus. Next base: position 28,516 of record VXBW01008097.1, on the reverse strand, counting down.
TATTTTCTTCTTGTTGGTTTTAATGTTAATACTTCATTAAATTAATTTAGTTCATTCTAAACTTCTAAATCTCCTTATCTCTTCCTCTCCTCTCTTTTTTGGGGATGATGGGACAGGGCAGGGGCAGGTCAGACCATCTGTCATTCTGATTTTAGGTCAATTTGGCTGAAACCACCACAGACCTCCACTGCTTTAGTTGTTGGTGACCCTTCACGTAGGGATTGCTTGAGGCTGTATCTGTTATGGATAAACTGCCTCTGTTTCCAGAAGGCTTCTTTTTTCCCTGTCTTCCCCCCAGGGTGGGTTGCAGGATGACTGCTTTTTATTTGTGTGTGTGCTGATGGAGAGCTCGGGATCTCATCTGGCTTTTAAGTGTATACTTCTGTTATCTAGCAGGTATTGTAGGTGGATGTGTAAATTAGTATGTGTCTGTTTACATAGAAATGAATGTATAGTATAAAAACAATTTGCTTGTAAAAGACTCATCCTGCCTCCGGAATGTGTTTGAATCTTAACACGAGACAAAGTAATTTAATCCCCCCAAACCCATACGTTGTTTGCCTCTTATTTTTTTCCAGCAAATTTTACCTTCATAAAAAGATAAATCAATTTGTAGCAGCTATTGGCAGCTATTTAAGCTGGCGAATTGAACATCTTAATTAGGGGAAGTATATTAAAGGATCTGAGAGATGCTAACCCCTTCGGTGCTTCCTCTTGAGTTCTCCACCCTATAGCAGCATCTGGGATTCTGTCGGGACTTGAACCTTTATTCTGTTCCAAAAATTGGGGGTTTTTCATTTAAATGAGAGCAATAGTGTTCTGTTTTTTGTTTTTATTACTGGCGGGCTCTTCTTAAAGCACCCAGCATCTGTGAGCATCCCTGTCCCTACCAGAGCAAGAGATGTAGTCATGGGCTCATGGTTGGCACCACACCCAAATAAATGGGATAGAAATGAAGAGAAATAGAATTTCCCAAACATCCCTTCCCGTTTGGCTCTGTTCATATTTGGTGTTTGCACTTTGAAGTAGAGGCGAGGAGGAGGAGGTGGGGAAGAAAGGCACTGGGTAGAAGTGCAGACCGTGTGAGTCAGGCTGAATCTGCTGGTTGTGCCTGCTTCTTCCCCGTTAACAAATACCATGGACGAGTGTGTGGGGAGGTGGGTATCCCCACATTCCTAAATAACAGCTTCTTCCTGAGCTAAATTCATTAGTAGTGCTGCTCTGACGAAGGCTCCCCAGCCTTCCAGTCTTGCTCAGTCGGTGCCGAGAGCTCCTGCCTGGCATCCTGGTCTCTCCCGCAGATCCCAGAGTGGCTGCCCTCAGTCTTTTCAGTGCTAAGATGAGAATTCCTCTCTCCTGGACCCGTGTTGGTGGGAGAAAGATGCTGGGGAAACCTGCTCTAGTGGGAGGTGTCCCTGCCAATGGCAGGGGGGTTAGAACTTGGTTCTCTTTTAGGTTCCTTCCAGCACTAACCATTCTATGTATTAGAAAGTGGATTTTTGGGAGGGGTTTCAGCATGCTTCCCAAACCTGACTTCTCTCTAGGGCTCTTCCTTGGGCTGGCTGGATGCAGGATACCTAGGGATGAGAAGGCTGTGGGGCTGGCTTCAGCAAAGAAGATGTTTTTCTTGCAAAGGCTGAGAATTCACGGAGCTGAACTCTGCTTTTAGCGTGTGGGATGGTGGTGAGTTACAACAAAAAAAACCCCAATGTTTGGTTAATTTAAGCTTCGACTTGAGGTGCTCAGCTAGAATAGGGTTGATATCAGGATAGTCTCGCTTAAAAAGAAGCGTATTGTCAGTGCAGACCGAAGCGTTCTCCATCTGTTCCTGAAGCTGCTAAGAGCCAATATTAGATATCTCCACTGCAGCCTGGGAATCCTTAAGTGAGCGCTCATGGCAAAAGCTTCACGTGGGAAGATTCTTCTCCTCTTTGCCTTGCTGGAGGTTAGCTCACACCCAAACCATCCCAGCTTTGCAAAACTAATTGGTCCTGGCGATGTCTAGTGCTCCTTTTAACATCCTTCACTTCTCCCTGAGCTGAAGAAGAAGGCAAAACATCCACTGGAGAATCTTGAAACTCTCCTGAGAACCCAAGAGGTGCTTTACTTGCTCTTGGAGCTTCTCAGGAATGACAAACCTTGAGGTTTTGTCTTCTCCCACCTCATGTTTTTAGGGTTTTTTTGTGCTCCACAGCAACGGAGACGGCAAAGTTTTACTGCTGAGCAAAATGATGCGACTTAGAAAACGAGAGGAGGTCTTGTGGCAGGCTAACACCTCAGGTTGCTTCGAACTTGGTATTAAAATACATATATATAAAAAACACACAAAATTTGATGTTTTCATTGCAGATGGCTTATTCCCGGGTAGTGTGTGCGTGTCGGTGTGCCACGCGTGTGTGTGTGCACGTGGATGTGTGGACATGCAGAGTTATTCTTGCCTCAGCACAACGATTTCCTAACGATCTCTTACCCATCCAAGACAGATTGCTTTTCATGGTTCAGCGGTCGCAGCTCAGGCATCCATTTTAATCAATAAAACAGTCAAAAGAGAGAATAGATTTACTTGTTTCTGGTTTTTTACATTTAATTGAAAATTTTCGAGTGATTACAAACATAGATATTGTATAGATTGCGGAGTTTAGAAGACAATAAGTGCCGAAAGAAAAATCTCCCTGGAGCTTTGCCTCTTCTCCTGTCGCCGTGCACAATGGATGTCGGTGGGTTGTGTCCTTTCTTTTCCTTTCTTGTGCCTTGTAAAAACTGGGATGGATTTAATGGGGTTTCACCTGCACTGGGCTGTGATGAATACCATTAAATCCCCTTACCTGTGACGGGGGAGACTCTCCTCCACCATATAAATATATATAAAATATATAACATATAAGGACCTAGTGAAATGCAGAGATGCCATCATCCCGTAAACATATGTGAGGACCATAGAAACCCTCCAAATCATACAAAAAAAGGTTTAATTTTACTGAGAGCTGCTTGAGAAGCAGTTTCAGACAGCTTTTGATCATCAATAGGGGAAAATATGTGTGTTTTCCCTTGAGTTTTCAGCAATCCTTCCAACCTGAGATGTCAAACCCCTTCTCCAGAGGGGAACCATGAGAATAAACAGCTGGTGAATGAGAGGGCAGCGAGAGGATTGGGGATGCAAATACCAAAGATATTTGCTATTACCTGAATGTGGATGTGGAATATCACCTTTAATTATTTAATCTTTTCCCTCTTGTCAATCTTAGGATGTGGAGTTTGCTGAGATTCCACGTATATAATAAATTTCTTGAGATTTGAATGAATTTGGGAGCAATATCAATCTGTTTTGTTGTGTGGTCTTGGGTAACAGATCTTCTGGACCCCCGTGGTTTCCTTGCTTGCGGCTCGGAATGAAGCCCAAGAAACTTTGCCTTTCTTCTGCGGGGTGTGTGTGTGGGGGGGGTGTTTTTGGGAAACATAACGAGCCGTCTTGCCTCTCTGGTTGTAAATTTAATAAAATTGGGAGCTGCACAGCAGCCGAACGTATAAAAGTCATAGGCTGTTAACTCGCATGCGGGAAAAACTTCAAAAATAGTCATCAAGACCCCTGCGCTCTCTGCGAGATGAGATCTGCTTTCTCTTTAAGTTGTTTTTAATAGCTGGAATTGCCGAGGACTGGTGTTTACCAGTTAATATGTTTGTGAGTGAGCTGCCTGGTTGGTGCCCATGGTGATATCATTTACTCTGGTATTCATGCGATAATCTCTCCGGCGCGCGGGTCTCCTCGCAAATTAAAGTTGAACCTTATGTGCCGGGTGCGCTCCGGCTCCCCGACGGAGAATTTCCTGGATACTTTTATTGTCATCTCCGATTTACTCATCCTCGTCGCCTGCTGGAAGCATATTTGTTCCAGCGTGGGCCAAGATGTGACTCCGGAGGAGCGGCTGTCATCCTCGATCTAGTCAAGGGCAGCCGTGCCCCGGTCTTGCTGGCAGCTTGCAGTAAGCGTGGCTATGTCCCTGTCACTCCGAAACCAGGGTGTGGATCTTAGGAAGGAGATGCCAGCTTCCAAAAGGAGGTGATAGGAAGGTTTGGGGAGTCCTTTGGAGAAGAAAAATGGGTCTTGGGGTGGTTTTGTTCACGTAACGTGGCATTTTCATCTTGCTTATCCCTGGTGAGATGGTGTCAGCTGGAGATTCCCAGTGCAATGAGCGGTGATATACAAACACCTCCAGTCAAAACAATTCCAATTTGACATGCCCCCCAAATAAAGCTGGTGATGGGAAGGTTTGGTGAGTTGTTCGGAGAAGAAAAATGGTTCTTGGGGTGGTTTTGTTCACGTAACATGGCATTTTCCTCTTGCTTATCCTTTTTGTGATTCTCCTTTCGAACGCAAATTCTCCTTGTGGAAAAAGCTTCAAATGGAAAACTCTGACCAGCCTAAATTGGGGAGGGGAGGGGGGGGAACTTAATTTACTATGGTAAAACACTTTTGAGAACTGCAGATGAAAACTGCAATTTAAGAGCCTAATATTATAATTATATACTGATGCGTTTTATTAATGGGATTCAATGCTCATAGCTTTGTAGTAATGAGCTTTTTTGAAGATCCATGTAATAGAGTTTTCTGATGGTAAGGACCCCAGCGTGCTGTTCCCTCTAAAAAGCACCTCGAAACTCATGGAGTAGCTGGGGACAGGGTTAATTTGTTGATTTGAGTAGTAATTAGTCGCCCGTCTCCTGGAGGAGCCCTTCTCGGAGGGGAAGAGGAACCCAAACCTCTTGTTTGAGGATGATGTGGAATCTTACTGTGGTGGGACGAGTGACTCTCGAGCAAATGAAGTGTTTTGGGAACCCTGGAGATGAAAGGTATCACGTTGACAAATTAGCACTTAGGAGATTGCTAGTATTAATGATCCGTGGGTTTGAACAGTGTCTACATTTGGTCCTTCCTAACTCAGGAGAAGAAATAATTTTCCCCTCCTGTAACACCATTGTGGATGCATTTCTGATGATGAGTGGGTGCCAAAAAATATAAAATAATAATCCAAACCTTGAGTGTTTTCATGGGCCAGGGTTAGTTGGAATGGTGCATGCTTACAGCTTGCATATTCCATCTGAAAACCCCCTAATCTAGATTGGGAAATGAAGAAAGACTTTAAAAGAGATTTCAATTTTAAAGACAATGTTGAAATGGGCTATTTTGATGATTTAATTTTTTCCCCTTGTAGCCAGTTTATCACAAGTGACTTTGCAGTGAATAAATTTTGACTTGGATAAATCAACATGTAGTATTAATTATATTAATAGACACGTTCATTATATAACTGTTAGTGCATAAGAATTCAAGACTTTCTAACACTGAATAGGGAGAGCATTGAAAATAAAGCAGCAAATCGTAGAGCTGTTCCAGTGTGGACTGGCTATTTCTTAGGAGGCATTTTTTGACAGGGAAAAAAGTCATTTTTCAAAAGACTCTTCACTGTTCTTTACAAATCTTGCTTTTCTCTACCCGCTTCCCTTTTATGCAAGAGTGTAATTAGCTTTTGTTAAGTTTTGTATGAGCAGTTTTCACTTTGTCCTTCCCTTGGAAATTGTGGCTGCTTTTCTGAAATAGCTGGAAGTTTTGTATGGCATCCCAAATTTTTCCGAAGAGGAAAATTCGTGTTTGCTTGGACACCCTTGATGCATTTATTTAGGGAATGCAAAGCCAGGCTAGTGTTCACCCTTATTCCTTTATTAATTAACCCGATATGTACAGTCATATTTTATTTGGCAGCTTGACTTGAGAGCCCAGCTGCTGGGAGATGAGCCATGAGAGGAGGAACAGAAGCTTTGTGTTGAGTTAATACGTGGAATTTTGTAGCCTGCTGGTGTTCCCTGGAGCATCTGCTCCTTGGCACTTGCCTGGGCATCTCACCCTGGATCTTTCCAGGAATGATGGAAAAAGGTCTAAGGAAGGAGAATTGGGAAAATGGGGATGCAAATGAGGGAAATGAGGTGGACTTTCACCCCAGTTCTGAGTAGATGCTCCTGCAGATGGTGTCTGCATCAAGGAGCAAAATCTTTGGAACCTCTTCAGGGCAAAAGCTCCTTCTCTCCTCCCGTTGTCAAGAAACCACATTTGGCTTTCAGCATCATCCTCAATCACCAGTGGGAAGCTGGGTTTTGGGTGGGTGGGATGGCAGAAGATGGGAAGATCCCTGTCCCGTGTGTTCACCATCCTCATCTGCATCCCTTCAGCTCTTCTCATTCATGGCCACTGTCAGTAATGAGATGGGAAGACTGGGCAAGGAGACAGCTCCAGTGCCACCCTGTCCACCCCCACATTATCCTGACTTATTACATTGTAATAAATTGAACCATTCCACTTCATTATTTCATATTTGAGGAGATTTATAGATTGTCCTGGTGGCTGAAGAGGCAGTGATTAAAGGAGCAGTGTGCTAATGAATGAGCCTCAGCACAAAGCCTTTTTAATTAATGCACAGCCCAGGGGCTGTAAACGACTTGCTGATAACAAGCCTGGCCCATTCAGGACATGAACTGACAACTTTGCACAAAATGAAGGCTTATGTGGAGACATGGGTACGATATTGAAACGGCAATTAAGGCTAATAAAATGATTCCTCTGCCTCTCCGTCGCGGCGGTGCTGGCCCTCCTTCGGCATTCCCGACCCTCGGAAGTAACGGCAGGTGGAGGTGTCATTTGGCTCCTCCAGCCTTTCTTCGGTGATTTAATTTACAGGCTGGCAGCTGCATCTGTTCCTTCATGTGGCTCTTTCAGTCATGTTGGAGAGGGATTCTCACTCCAGGCTTTTCTGAACTCGCCTGAAATTTCCCTGAGTCAGATGGTTTGCTTCGCATTTTCCACTAAAAGTTTTTTTTTTTACTTTTATTTAAAAAAACCCACTTTTCTAATGGAGTGTCTTGCTGGGAGAGAAGGTGACAAACTTGTTGGCAGTTGTTGTGTGTCCATCCATCCATCCTCCATCCACCCTTCCAATCGTCTATCCTCCATTCCATCATCCTCCATCCATCCCCTCACCAGATCCCTGAGAAATGGAAGCGTTGTTTTTCAATAAAGAAAGTGGGGAGAGGAGGTGGCAAACTTTTGAAAGAAAACAAAAGCAGTGAAAAATATAAATGGTGCTGCCTGTGGTCTACAGATTTAATGATATTTACCCATTTGATTGATGAAGATGATGAACGAGGCTTCGTGGCCTGTTGAGGGTGAAAAGTCTAAGTACCAGGATGGCGAGTGAATCAATCACTTCTCGGGCTCTCCTGCCAGATGGGTTCATCAGTTAACTGTGGTTCCCAACAGGGTCATACATTACCCCTGGCTGAGGGACGGCATGTCAGCTATGGCTGCTGACTCTTCTCCGCAGAGATCGATAACCCATGGCGAGTGGAAGCAGCACAACCTAAATGAAACCACTAAAACTCCTCTCTAACTTCATTTTTGCTTTAGATTTTGTTTGCTAACCTACGTGTGCCCATAACACGTCTAGGAAAGGTTGAACTAGAACATTGTGTTCTTCAGGGCCAGGTAGGAGACATTAATTAGAGAACATGGTGGAAAGTGCTGGTGGTTTGTTGGACGATAGTCTTCTCTGAGTGCTTGTAATGACTGTTCTCTGGTTTTTGTGTGTGTGTGTGTGTGTGTATTTTACTTAGTATTTGAGCACTTGCTCATCAAGCCCATAAGGTGGTTGTGAGGAGTGGATCTGTCCTTGCTTTGGGCAAAGGGATTTGGGGCTGAGGGTAGGGGTTGTCTCACCTGAGCTCGGACACTGCAGTGTCTGACTCCCAACTCCTTCAGTGAGTCCTGCTCATTCCTCATTCCTTTGCCATGACAAGACATATCCTCTTTGTGCCAACAAAATGTTGCACGTTCTTTGGGAGTATCTTTATTATTTTGAGTAATATTTACCTTTCACTCAGCAGAAGGCAGCAAAGTACTTGAGGATGTGTTGGTAAACAGGGTTTGAAAAACGGTTGTGCAGAACCTCATAACAAGCTTAGGACTTGGGATGTTCATCAAAAGTTTGGGGGTTTTATATTTCCTGAGTTCCACCAACCTTGTAAGCAAGCCAGTGTGATTTATGGCTTTGTGTTATGTTCCCGTGAAACTTGCAGAATTTTGATGTAAAATTCTCCTGGCTTTAACTGTCAAGTTTCACCCGAGTCCTGCTTTGGAGACCATTATTCTTTATGTTATCATTTCTCAAGAGCTTTTTACAGCGGGAGCTCAGCATTATATAGCACTTAGTAACGAGCAGGTTACACTCTGGAGTAAAGCACATTCTGCTATGTTCAAACCTTTTACGGTGATCATTGCGAGTGTTGATGTCCAGGACAGATGTGCAGAGTGTTTTGTGATGTATTTGTGTAGGAAAATGCCATTCTGCTCAAGTAGTTTTCCGTTGGTGCGTTGAGAGCTTAGAGGTGCCGGAGGATTTTCACACCATCTGAATTTAGTTACCTAAAACCAGTCCCACGTCGTGTCTGTGGAGAAGGGGAGGCTCTTGCCTTTGGTGCTGTCCTTTTGTTGATCTGGTCCCCAATCTATAATTAGAACCCACTGGAGATCTACCCTTAATTACCTGACTTTAATATTACAGGCTTAATATCTTGGTTATACAGAGATACTCTCACATGCAATGGTCCATGCTGGGTGTGAAGAACGTGGTGGGAAATCACATGGTGGTGGTGGAGGAACATAGGTCCTTGAAACATGCATGTCCAGACCCTGGGGTTTAAGAAGGGAGGTGCAGAATCTTTCTGTGACCTTGGGGATGTTTTTAGTTCTTTCTTGGCCCCTTGTATCTGCTTAGACTGTGCTTTCTAGGGCAGGGAGTGTCTCTGAGAACGTGTGCTTAATCCAGGTTTGCCTCTTGCTTGAAGTTTCTGGGCACTGGTTTTGATACCAATAACAATCCTGATAGCGAGAGGCCACAGACGAAGGAATGATTCCCAGGAAAAATAGAGCAGTGATGCTCTCCTGTGTTGGGAATTCAGGGGTAAGGAATATAGATGAATTTTCACGAGGAATAATGAGAACTAGAGAGCTCCAGAGTGCAGTCCCAGCGTGACCCAGTAGCAGTTCTATGATGAAAAAAAAGCTTTCCAGACTTCTCTGTGCTCTTTTCCTTGGTAGGGATGAGAGGAAGAGAAACACACACATTTTCTGGGAAGGTCTGTGTGAATTCTTAGGGACAGTTCTACAGCAGAGCTCAGCCTGGGCTTGGTGTGGGAGATGGGTCCTGAGTCCCAGGCAGGGGTAGAGGAGTTGGGGAGCACCTCACCTCCCCCAGTAAATCAGTGCTGAGCAGAACTGGCAAATATCCTGTGAATTAGAGCTATTTCAGGTTGGAATTGCTGGCTAAACTCCACGACTTACATTCAGCCCAATGCAGTCATTAGAGAGGGGCTTAAACTCATTATCTCCTTTTCATTAGCATTAACCATTAACTCTGGATAGCTGTGTTATTGATATAAATGTCTTTGAAACCTTCCGAGCTCTTGGCTGCAATGGATTTCATAGGCTGGTTGGGCAAAGTGTTTCTTTTCATCAGTTTGGAATTTGTCACTATTTCAGTGGAATCAAAGGGGACTTCTCCTGTTGCAAGGCAGGGAGGATAGAAATACCAGATGTACTTTGTCTCTCTCATTCATTAATTCATATACATTTATCATACGGCTTCCTATTTGTCTCCTTTTTAAGACAAATAATCTCAGCCTTTCCAATCCCTTGTCATAGGGAGACAAGAATGATTTAAGGACCTGGAAAAGTTCCATATGACAAGGGATACAGAGACTGGTATATTTAGTCTGGTCATCTTGTTTCCTGAAGGATGGAACAGAAGGTGGAGATGGTCGGGCCAAATGAGGCTGTTTCTCTGCAGGTGTCCTGCTGGGTAAGAGAGGGACAGGAGCATGGCTACACATCCATGTACCCAATTTTTCCTAACACAATTCTGGGCTGTGTTAAGTTTGACTTAAGCATGGAATAAGATAAATTTGATGGGAGCCATCAAGTTGGGGCTGCCTTGGGTCCCAGAGCCAGAAGTGGAGCTGAACATACTTGAGTCATTTGTAACTTGACTGAGGTTATAGCTGTGGCTGTAGGTAATAGCTGTTTGATTAAGATCTGATCTAGATCTCCTGTGATTGCAAGGTGTCTTCTAGAGGATTTGGAAGAGTTAGGCTGCCTTATTCCTTTCCTCCCATTTGGAACGTTATTCATCCACGTTTTCCCCCGGAATACAAAAGTCTTTGTCACGATGCTCAGGAGGATCAGAGGAGGATTGTGCCTTCACTCTGGGAGGAGCAGCAGCTCTGTTTTAGGGCACTAATCCTATTGTAAATCCCGGTGCTTGGATATCTCTAATAATAATTCCTGGCACTCCAACAGTTGTTTTCACGCCTCCGTAAAGCTATAGGGTAAACACCAAGCTAATCCTCCTGCTACCCTGGGAGCAGCGAGGTGAGCAACGAGTTAATGTGTCTGCAATATTTGGAATTCCTAGGGGTTGAGCTGCTGTTGCTTCCCAAAGCACAGCAAGGACCTTGGGACCAGGAGAGATGCCTGACCAGGAGGCATGGCTTGTCCCAGGCTTGTCTCTTCTTGTACCTTCACCATAAGCCTTGTTTACAGGCTCGTGGGTGAGCTGAGATGGAACAAACTCTTTGGGAAATCTCTCCCCGCCGCCAAGCCTAATTTGTCCTGTCAATCTGTTGCTCGCCTTCCCGCGCTCATATTTAGTGCCATTGATTTATTGGAGAGCAGGAATATTAAGAACCTCAAACTATTAGTCCTGATTACAACTTCTTGGCAGCTTCATCACTCCATGTGTCTCGCCGTGCTCCCAGGGAGATGGGCCCCTTCGCTGGCTCTTGGCAGCTATCGAGCATCACTTTGCTGCCCTCTTCTTCCTCCCATCCCTTCTTGCTTTACTCAACATCCTTTCTTGCAGCAACAGCTGTTTTTTGGTGGGGGAGAGGGGAGGTGAAGTGAAATGAAGCAACTTTCTCAACTTTGGATGAACTCCCCAGTAGGAGAACCAGGGAAATGAGGTTCTTGTGTCCTTGCCCTGATGCGTTGGAGCAACCCTCATTTCTCCTCTGCTGTTCCCCATCCCTTCATTCCCTTTGGCCATGGCCATTCCTCCTCCACATACTACCAGCTCTTTTTTCCTACCTTCAATGCTTTCTTTGAAAATCCCAATATCTTTTGCCTTAGAGTGGCCTGCAGAGTGTTTTTTTCCCCTTCTCACCCCTTTTCTTGCTCCTGGGTGCTCCCCAAAATAAAGAAGTTTATCCCGAGTAGGGATGGGAATCCATTTAGCTCCTCTGGAGAGCGAGTGATGCCACCCGCAAAGAGGTGCTGTGGTAGCCCTGGTTTTGAAGCTGGCCTGGATCGGGAGAAAAATAGCCTCTGGCAGGGAGAGAGGGGGAGAGTGGGGAATTTGGGGCGAGAAAAGTGCTGAAAGGAACAGTCTGTGCACCAGGATGTGCTAGGGAGGGCTGCGGGGGGGGATAAGGGTGGGCCAACCCCCCCTTGGGCTCCAGCTGGGGTGTGAGGACGGGAAGGCTGCTTGGAGGGGCTGTTGGAGCATTTTTCCTCTTGCTGCCAGGATTTTGTGGGTGTGCAAGGATTTTGTGGGTGTGCAGGGGGGCTGCAGAGCTTGGGTGATGGTGAGAGATGGTCTGGTCAGCAGGGTTGACACAGGGTCTGTGTTTGCAGGGGCTGATGTATATATATATCTCTGTCAGGTTGATAGAGATTTCGTGAGCTGATGAGCCAGGAGATGACAGTGCCAGTGGGAACATTGTACCCTCCCGTGTGTCTCCACTGGCTTTTCAAGCATCCTGACCCTTTCATCCTTCTCCCAGAGGGAGCTGTGATTTAAAGTAAGAGCTTCCTGAGCCTCCAGGCTGGTGGGGCTGGTTGTGACCCTGCAAGCCTGGTGTTGGTTGGTGGGGTCTAGCAGCACCTGCTACCACCACCCAGCAGCAAAAAGAAAGAAAAGAGGCTTTTTTAGCTGAATTTATCATCTTCAGGGAGGCTCTTACCTCTGCAGTGCCCTGGAAATGATGTCAGGTGCTGCAGAGATGCCTCAAAAGTTCTGGAGAAGCAGTTGCTGGACCCCACGTGCTATCCCCACTCCCCAAGCTTCCTTTCCTGCCCTCCAGAGGCTTTGTGGTGAGATGAGCGCTTCATCTCCAGCCCTGTCCATCCTCCATCACTCATGGCCTTGGAAATAGCTTGGAGAAAGCCTTTCCAGTCTCACTGGTGAGTAATGGCTGGTGTGTGCTCCACAAGGACCTGACCCTGTGAAAGGCTTTCAATCATGCTTCCCCAGCCCCGTGGCCACGCAACGCTTTAGCCTAATTACAGCTGCTTAATACACTGCAACCACCAGACTTTGAAGCTTTGACCGTGTCTACCAGCTTTTACTGCCCACTGGAGACATCTGAAGTGCCCAGGAGCACCAGGTCCTCCTGGCTTGGATGTCACCCACGGGGTCCTGTTGCCCCATCCACAGCAGCATCCCCCATAGCTGGAGTTTTGGGTCCAGCAAAGGGGGAGGAGAGCAGGAGTGGGTTTGGATGGGGAAATTTGCAGCAAACTACTCTTTGGTCCACTTCCACCCCTCGTGCTGCCCCTTGGCCATCCCTGCTCCCTGGTCCCACAGCCACCACGTTACTCACGGAGCAGCCAGGCTGCTTAAGGAGCTAAATTTATTTCATTTTCTAAACTGCAGCTGGGAAAAAATAAGGAGCCATTAGGCTGTCAGTTGTCAGAGCTTTAGAGGAGCATCAACGCATCGTGTTTTTCTTTACTGAGACACTAAATGTGTCAGGACCCGTGATGGACTGTCTGGATGGGATTCAGAGGGCAGGTGGGATGGTGAGCGAGGGCAGGAAGGCTTTCTCGGCTCTGCATTCGTATGAGCCTTGGGAATGCTGTGCTTCCCAAAATCTAAGGGCAAAATCCTTCAGCGCCAGGGTGCATGGCCACCTGGTCGTTGTCACCTTCATGGGGCCATTCAGGCTGGTGACTGTGGGGATGCTGGGAGAAGCAGGACTGCATTCTCCTTGGGTGGAGAATTTGGAAGCTGCCCCGACCAGTAAACAGGAGCATTCCTGCCTGTTTTCTCCCTCTCAGGAGGTTAATGACTGCCTGACCACGGCAAGGAACTGACAGGGAGAGCGATGTGGAAACTGTGACTTAACACCAAGGAGCACTGAATATGAATGTTGGTTTTATTTTTTTCCAAAGCATCACCAGACTTGGGGGTTTTACTTTGTTTTAATGATTTTACAGGGTACCCAGAAACCCCTCAAAGCCTTCAGTGCCGCAAGGCTCTCCCGAATTCGGTGTTTGGTCTGCACATACAGGAGATGTGTGGCAAATATTTTATTTCAGAGGCTGGCATATTTGCACTGGCACTGACTGCATTCCATGTGAGTGATGAAAGGCCCTGTATAAATATGGTGTTTCCATCGGTATTGATTGCATTATGATTGCAATTACATTTGCAATGGAGCTGACTGTATTATGTGTGTCATTATATTGGCAGGCATCATTACTGCTTGCCTCTGGCCAGTTTCTTTTTCCTCCAGTCCTGTCTGGAGCTGGGAATTGAACTGTCGAGGCGGAGCGGCGGAGGCAGGGCTGGTTCTGGGATGCTGGGTGGCTCCAAGATGCTGGGCTGGATTTCTGTGCTGGTTCTGGGATGCAGGGCTGGCTCTGGGATGCAGGGCTGGCTCTGGGATGCTGGGCCCACTCTGGGATGCAGGGCTGGCTCTGGGATGCTGGGCCCACTCTGGGATGCAGGGCTGGCTCTGGGATGCTGAGCTGGTTCTGGGATGCTGGGTGGCTCCAAGATGCTGGGCTGGATTTCTGTGCTGGTTNGGGGTTTTATTTTGTTTTAATGATTTTACAGGGTACCCAGAAACCCCCCAAAGCCTTCAGCGCCGCGAGGCTCTCCCGAATTCGGTGTTTGGTCTGCACATACAGGAGATGTGTGGCAAATATTTTATTTCAGAGGCTGGCATATTTGCACTGGCACTGACTGCATTCCATGTGAGTGATGAAAGGCCCTGTATAAATATGGTGTTTCCATCGGTATTGATTGCATTATGATTGCAATTACATTTGCAATGGAGCTGACTGTATTATGTGTGTCATTATATTGGCAGGCATCATTACTGCTTGCCTCTGGCCAGTTTCTTTTTCCTCCAGTCCTGTCTGGAGCTGGGAATTGAACTGTCGAGGCGGAGCGGCGGAGGCAGGGCTGGTTCTGGGATGCTGGGTGGCTCTGGGTTGCAGGGCTGGTTCCTCTGGGGTGCTGGGTGGCTCTAGGATGCAGGGGAGGCTCTAGGGTGCAGGGCAGGCTCTGGGATGCGGGGCAGGCTCTGGGATGTGGTCCTGGTTCCAGGATGCTGGGCTGGCTGTGGGATGCAGGGCTGGTTCTGGGGTGCTGTGTGGCTCCAGGATGCTAGGCTGGGTTGCTGTGCTGATTCCAGGATGCTGGGCTGGCTGTGGGATGCAGGGCTGGTTCTGAGATGCTGTGTGGCTCCAGGATGCTGGGCTGGATTGCTGTGCTGGTTCTGGGATGCAGGGCTGGCTCTGGGATGCTGGGCCAACTCTGGGATGCAGGGCTGGTTCCTATGGGATGCTGGGTGGCTCTAGGATGCAGGGTAGGCTCTGGGATGTGGGGCTGGTTCCGGGATGCTGAGCTGGCACCAGGATTCTGGGCTGGATTGCTGTGCTGGTTCTGGAGTGCTGGACCAGCTCTGGGATGACCAGCTCTGGGATGCTGGGCTAGATTGCTCTGCTGGTTCTGGGATTCTGGGCTGGGATGCAGGGCTGGCTCTGGGATGCTGTGCTTGCCTGGGGCAGTGGGAGCAGCCAGGGGGTGCAGGTGGGGATATGACACTGGCCTTTGAGCACCTAGAAAAGCCATCCTGACCCATTCCACCAAAAATCCTGGAAGGACACACATGTTTCCACGTCTACATGGTTTCTGGACCTGAGCAGCTCTGGCCACTCGTGCGGGCGACTGGGACTGTTTAGTTTGAGGAAGAGGAGGCTGAGGGGAGACCTCATCTCTCTACAACTACTTGAAAGGACATTGTAGAGAGGTTGGTGCTGGTCTCTTCTCACAGGGAATTAGTGATAGAACGAGAGGGAATGGCTTCAAGCTCCAATGGGGCAGGTTTAGACTGAACATTAGGAAAAAATTCTTCCTAGAGAGAGTGATCAGACACTGGAATGGACTGCCCAGGGAGGTGGTTGAGTCCCCATCCCTGCATGTGTTGAATGTGGTGTTGGGGGATATGGTGTAGGGGAGAACTTTGTAGAGTAGGGTTGGACTTGATGATCCCAAGGGTTTTTTCCAACCTGAATAATTGTATGTGGATTGTGGCAAAGTTCAAGGTGCTGTTGAAAAGATCCTTCTTGCTCTCCATGCTGACCTCCTTATTCCAGAAGCTAATTTCCTCGGATGATCCGTGTAGGAAAACATCTTTTTTTTTAGCTTTTTGCTTTGTTTCAACCTCCGTCTTTTTTTGTTTGTTTTGTGAGAAGAGGTGCTGTGGGCTCTGAGGCAGTTTTGATATTTTCCAAGTCAATATCCCTTCTTGCTAAGAGAAAGATGTAATCTCTGTGTGTCTGTGCGTGCTCTCGGGCTCGTGCAGAGCAAGCACCGCATTGAAAGGGCTGAGCAATCCCCAAACGCCAGGAGGAAGGTGCTGTGTTGCCTTTGACCATCCTCTGAAGCTGGCAAGAAGGATGCCCTTTGCTCCCCTGCCCTGGAAATGTCATCCTGGATGGAGAGGGAGTTTTGTGCCTGTTCCTAGCCCAAGGCTGAAACAGGTTCCATGGCGAATTGATTAAAAGCAGCTGCTTCGAGCTCAAGGAAGGGTTTTCCCAGTCTGGGCAGGTGTTAATGGGAGAGGTTACTGGGGTGATGGGGAGCGAGGACTGGAGTGAGAAGGGGCAGACGGGTAAGCCAGGGGGTAGGAGTGATGGGAGAAGGCAAGATGTCTGCGGAGGCTTTCTTCATCTGCTGGCTTAATTAGAGAGGAGCTGGCGTGGTGACCCCAACTTGGTCACCCCTGGCCCTTTGAAAGGTGGTGGGGATTTGCTCTGGGCTCTGCCTCTGGCCTTCAGCCACTGCCCTGGTGAGTTTGCCTTCTGCTTGAATAAAGAAAAAGAAAAGAAGGAAAAAAACCCATCCGTGTAGGGGTGAAAATGGTGAGGGGGAGGCAGGGACGAGGAAGGGACACAAAATACACTCCCTCTCTGACAATCCACATGAGTTTGAAGTCAAAACATTCTGTGCCTGTCTGCTTTTTTTCTTCCCTCGCCACCTGGTAGCTATTATCAGATGACAATTTATTCCAGGCGTCCTCTTGGGAAGAGATTTCATAAGCGTCAAGATTTGAAATCTGGGAAAATCAGAAAGGGCCATAATGAACAGGGTGGCTGCAGGAACCAGAGCGTTTGGCTCCCTTTTCCCATCCTGGGCTGTGTTCCTCGCTGTGTCCCACCTAAAAATCCCACAGGGTCTGAAGTTTGAAGTCCAGGAACTCTTGGACCAGTTCTTTCCAGCAAGGAGCCCCAGATATGGGTGAGAGGGTGAAGAACTCCTGCAGCTTGGCTGGGAGAAGGTGGCAGAGGCTGTGGATGGGTTCTGTGGATGGACTTAAGGAAGAATTTCATCTTTTGTACCCTCTGGAGGTTTGCAGGGTGGATCTATGTGGTTGTTTCCAAGGGGCAGGTAGGTGGCAGGAATTCTGGTGGCCCCCCCGGGAAGGAGATGCTCCCCACAGGCAGCACTATGTGGCTGATTCTGATTCAGGAGTTGTATCATCAGGACAAATTACCAGTTCTCTCAGTGCCTTTTGTCTTGGCTTTTCATTTTGCCACAGAGGCTGATTAATCCAATTGTTAACTACTAGAATATTACTGTGCTGCTAATGACTTAGTAACAGGTTGCACTGGGATAATGCAGCTCCAAACCCCTTATATCTTACCATTGCAGCCACCTTTTTCCTGTATATTATGACTTTTCCTTCAGTAAGGAGGCTCAGCCTTCTGTCCTTAGCCTATTACTGGGAAACCAGTATAAAATCCCACTCCAGCTCCTCTTGAAGTCATCCTGTGGTCACCCTGATCCCAATGCTCCTTGCTGGCATCACGCACAGGGCTGTGCATACCTTGGAGCCTGCGACTTCGCCTTGCTGCCGGTGAAAATAGACTTGTCATGTTTGGTTTGGTTTGGTTTCCAGCAGACGTAGTCACAAGTAACTTCATTTCTTGATGGCGATGATGGGGAAAGAAAAGAAAATCATTCCCATCCTCCTTGCTTGAATGTTACCCAGCCATCTACAGAGCTAGGCAGAAATTTTTTAAAAAAGGGGGGGAAAAAAGCAAAAACATAAAAAGGGAATTGTGAATAGTTTGACAAGGATGTCAGTGTTTCTTGAACAAATTATTTGCAGCACATAATTCAATTGGCTTGAGTTTCTGGTGTGCTTCAGTGCCGGTTGTGGAGCACTGAGGCAGGGCTGTGCCGCCTGCTCACCCCACGTGCTGGGGACACAGCACACCTTAAAATACAAAAAAAAATAATCACAGAACCTTTTAATACTACTCCCGGGGCTGGAATGATGATGTTTTGGGGAGGGAGGGGTGGAATCGGATCGGTTTGGTCTCGATCCCCTCCCAGGGATTGTCCCTTCTGCTGCTGTGGCTGTGATGCTGGATTAGGCAGCACGAAGCAAGGAGGGGGTGAATACAGGCAATAAAATAAAACACTGTAGAAAGATTTAATATAAATTCCTTCCCTATCCTGGCTGTGTGTTTGCTGAGTGTGTCCTGCCACACGGGGTTTGGGCACTGGGGTTGTGTCCCAAAAAGGCTGATGCTCTGTCAGCGGGCTCGTCCCTCGGTGGCTGGAAGGAGCCTGTGAGGCTTTGCCTCTTGTTTAGAGAGCTGTGGCTTTTGTGAGTTCAAAATGAGATGGCAAATTGAATTTGTTCATGAGCAAGGAAGCTCTCAAGGGTTTCCTCTTTAATTCAGTAGACTCGCTTTGAGGGACTTGCTATTTGAGCAGAGAAAGGATGGGATCGGTGCTTTCATCTTTCTAGTTTCCTTTCCTGGTTTTCTCTCCTGGTTCCTGCAGCGTCTGACCGAGAGCAGAAATGTCCCTTTCCCTGCCTCCCATTCCTGTCCCTTGTCCCCGTGCATGATGCTGCACCCAGGTTTTTGGGAAAGGCTCTGGTCCCTGCGCCGTTATTTGCAAAACTCTTGGGAGGACACCTTGGAGGGGCTGCAGCAAAGCTCTCCCGTGCTTTTGGGGCTGGTGGAGGATGCAGGACCTTAGTCCTTTCTTCTTCCTCCTCATCCTCTTTACCCTGCCTGTAGCAAGAGAAAAGGAGGCTGAGGGGAGACCTTATCTCTTCTTGTTGGTCCACCACCACCCCCTGCCCTGGGCAGGGACACCTCCCACCACACCAGGTTGCTCCAAGCCCCATCCAGCCTGGCCTTGAACCCCTCCAGGGATGGGGCAGCCACAGCTTCTCGGGGCAATCTGGGCCAAGGTCTTAAAGGTCTTTTCCAACCAAAACAATTCTGTGATTGTAAGATCTCCCTGGGTGAAGTGTTTCCTCCAAGATCTCCCTGGGTGAAGTGTTTCCTCTCCAGCAGCTGGCTTTCGCTGCGCTGTCAGTGCCATCCCAGCACCAGGCTAATGGGTGCCATATGGAGCAAGCAGCAGGGCTGGCTGTGTCTCCTGCCCCCCCATCCTTGCGGAGAGCCTCCGGGGGGGTTCCAAGCAGTGCCAGGAACAGGCATGAGCAGAGGGACCTGTTAGTCGCTCTTTCACAGTTCAGCAGTCTCAGTTCCCACCTGGTGCTCTCCAGGGAGTCCCTGTGGGCTGAAGGAGGAGGCAAGGTCTTTCATCAGACCCAGAACCCTCATCTATTCCCAAATATCCCCTCCCTGGATATCACAAGGGAAAAAAAAACACCGATTTTTTGCAGCAGCTTTTGGGTGGTGGGTTTTTTCTTTTCTTTTTACCTTTTCCCCTCCTCCCTATATTCATTTCTGCTGAAAAATAAAGGAGGGTGCAGCTGAAGAAGTGATGGCAGAGACCGCTCCAGCATCTGAATACACTTTGGGTTTGTTGGTATTTTTGTCTCATGCTTCACGCGAGGAGGCACAGTGATCTGCTGAGCTCAACAGGGCTGGGGAAACATCACAACGGGGAAATTAGGTGAATTTTGCCATGTTTTAGGCTTTGTTATGAGGGGAATGACAGCCTGGGGTTCTTTTCCATCCTTCTGGGAGCATCAGGGTGGTGCCACGCTACGATTCATCCCTGCTGGGCTTGCCACCGGTGTTTGTACAAACCCAGCACCTCCAGGGAATCTCTGGGGCTGTAGAAGTCCGTGGGAAGGAGGTGGAGAACCCTCTGAGCTGCCTCTGCTGCTGGGGCCGACGGGACTCTCTGTCACACCTTGAGATCTTGACTGAGAAGGTGCTGTTGAAGGACAAAGTCTGCTGATGTTTGGATCTGAGTGTTTTACAGCTCCCCTGCCTTCGAACAATGCCTAAAAATACAAGGGTATGCAAATTATAAACTAATTTAGATGATGGAGCATGGGAATATTGCTCGTACTCCCCAAGCATGGCATTTCCAATCATATCTTCGTTTCATTTTTAAGCAAAGAAATCATAATCTTGACATGTTTATCATTCAGTGCCTGCACCAATTATCTCTTTGGGTTCATTCTATAGTTCATAGAGCTGATAGATTATGATCATGTTGTTAGGAGAATTGTGCAGTCATTATTCCTCCAGCTGGAGGAGAAGTTGAAAAACAATTATAAAGAATGATTCTCCTTTGGATTGCTTTCTGAGTTCATGAAATAGGTGAGTTCCTATTACCAGGGGCCATGAGCTGCGAGGCTGTTGCCACTCTTGGTTTTTGATCTCTTGTGATCCAGCCCAGGTGACTTGTAAAAGCCCATTTTCTCCATCGAGCTCCCCGTTGTAGTTATTATTTTTTTATGGCTTGATATCAGAGAGATGAATGCAACTGACTGCAGAAGAGCTGAAACTCTGGATGATCATTTCCAATTTAATTGTGGTGTGGGAATGATGGTGATGCCCCAGTGCATACCTTTTGGAGAGGGGGGCTTAGAAATTGAGACCCAAGATTGCATCCAAATAATGCAACAGTAGCATCTGCGAGGGATTTTGACTCGAAACTGGATGAAGTGTGATTCTCTCAAATTAAGTTGTCTTTTCTACCAAGATCTTTAATGAGACTCAAGGGATTGTGACCCCCAAAGAAAATATTTGCGGGAGCGGCTGCAAAAGGAGTCCTATGGGACTTTGGGAGTTGAAGGCAGCCTGCTCCTGGGGGAGAGCTTTTCTTTGATCCCCAGAAGGAGCTCTCTAATCCCATCCATTAACACACTTGGGCAGCTCCAGGGTGATTTGGCAGCCTTCCTTCTGTGATTGATCGTCCCCAGAGGAACACATTGGCTTTCCGCTCCTCCCTTGCCCCAGTTCTCCTGGCACGCTCTTGAATTTTCAAGTTACTTGACCAGAAGGAAAGAGAACTAGGAAAAAACAAATGTCTTGTCAAGGCTTTGTTTCCATGCAAGGATTTTGCCTCCTTGTCTCTCCAGGGATTTCCTTTCCTTCCTCCTCTCCCAGCTGGTGTTCAGGACGGGAGCAAAGGGCCATATCCCGTGTGTGCTTCGGTTGCATCTGTGCTTATCCAATTTGGGACTGGCCGAAACCTTCCCGTCCCCTAGGTCTTGTTGTTTTCCCATCTCAAAGTGGTCAATATTGAATGCTTGAGCAGATCTATTTTATTTAATAACGTACCCTGTCAATATTGATGTAGCTGGTAGCTGGCTGGGTGTTCCAGATGAGCGTGGGTAACGACTGATGTGCAGAAGTAACTCTCCAGATGGGAAGTGCCGTGTGCCTGGGGAAGGAGGGAGCAGCTCTTGAAGGGGATCTAGTGATTTTGCAGTGCCTTGGAGTGGCAGAGTTCCTCTCCGTGCCGCTCACAGCTTCTTTCCTCTTGCTTTGAGCTTCTCCTTTTCCCTATCCACCTCCATGCTGGAGAGCTAGCTCAGATTTTCCTCTGGGGAAGGGAGAGGACCATGGCCAGAAGATGATGTGCTTGCTATGAGATCTTCCCAATTTCTTTGGGGAGCAGAGTTTGCTGTTGGTATGGGATCTGCTTAAATTACATGCCCTTGGAGGAGTGTGTCTCCCTAAAATAAGCTCATGCTTTAATAATGTACCAGTTTTGATATGCTTTCCCCCAACTGTGGCCCAAATTTCCCAGTTCCAAAGCATGGATCTCTCCCCCAGGCATTGCATGGAGATAGGATCCCTCCCAGTCCTCCCAGCTGGTGCTGGTTCACCTCAGCAGCTTTTTCTGGTGTAAGCAGGGAAGCTGGGAGTGAAGCAAGCTGTGTCCCAGGTCTTTTGGCTTCTCTGACTGCAAAGAAGAAGCCCCCAACACAGGGATTTGGATCTGGCTGGCTGTTTTTGCACACTAGAGTTGGGCGGTGGCGTCAAGAGTCCTTGAAACTTTAGAAGAAAGAAGGAGAAGCAAGCGTTAGTATTTATTATTTTTGAACACCTCCCACCCTGGGCTCCCGGAGTTAACAGGCTCCCTGTAGCGCTCTGCTCGCTAGGATTTGGTAGATGGATAAACATATTTTATTTCTTTATAAAGGGGAAAGGTTGTTTACAAGTTTTAAAACAGAATGGAAATGCTGTTTTCCGTCAGAAGTGTCGGGTGAACAATAGCGAAATAATGTTTAAAAAGCCCTTGAAGTGTCCCTTTCAAATGGAAAACTGAAGTGCTGGGAAGAATATTAAATGCTCAGAAACTTGAGGTATTAATGCTTAATAATGAGCTAAGAACAAAATAATAAAATACAACTAAAAGCAGAAATCAGTGCCTGGCACCAAAACCTTTGTGAAGCCGGTGCCAGACCTCCACAGGAGATGACCATATCTTTATTTAACCCTCCCCAAAAAATCACAGAATCTAATCCCACTGCAAACTCCTCTGTTTTAGTTACCATAACACAGGTAGAAAAAAATACAGAAGCTTTGAAAAGCAGATTCTCTGATGAGTCAGTGCAGGACGTGCTTGTCTTGAAGAGCAGGTCCAAGGAGGATGCCGGCCGTGTTTCCGTTTGCTTCCTGGCAAAACCCATTAGAAGATAAAAATATTTCCAAGTGCCAGAGGAGGGAGCCAGCAAAACACAGGAAATGTGAAGGTTTCCACTTTTTTTTGTGTGTCCCTTTTGCTAATGAAATCAGAATACATTCAACGAGGAGGCTCCAAACTTTGCTGGTGCTTGGGAAAGAGTTGATAAAAGTGATGTTGGATGAGTTGGGAGCATTCACTTGAAAAATCAGAAGTTTTTTAACTTAGAGGACAGGGCTTCTCCACCTTTGCTTTGTGCAGTTTTTGCAGTAACTTCAGGGTGGGATTCTTTTCCACCTCCAGTCTTTCCCTTGCTCTTCCAGCTCGGAGTTATCCACACGGATAACTCAGGTGGGGATTTTCACCTTAATGATGCTTCTCAGGGCCCTTTGCAAGGCAGAGATGGTTTTTGCTGACGGGCTCTTGAAAGGGACCAAGGTGTAGAATAATTCCTCCTCTTGCTGCTTCTGCTCCTTGGAAAAAAAAGCTAATTATGGAGTGGATAACCCCAGCCTGGAGCTGAGAGGACCTTGGATTTTCTTGGTGAGATGTGCCGTGGTGTGGCTCATCGGTGGAGAATGGGAGCTGCCTGGAAAAGCTGGGGGAAGCAGGGAAAAGGACATCTGTGCCATGCTGGAGGCGTCTCTCCGCCCCGCGGCGTCGCTGTTGGAGGCAGGGATGGATGTCGGATGGTGCACTCTCCCATGGGCAATGCTGCAAGGTGGTTGACCTAAAACATCCCAGTGCAGTCCCAAAACTTCTCTCCAGTGTCTAGGACAGGTGGGAGCTGCTGTTCCCGTTCGTTTTTGGGCCTTGCCTTTTGATTTAGTTGCGCTCCATCCCTCTACAAATTCCCATTCCCCGTCAGCTCGCCTTGCAAAATGCCTGCGCCGCATATGAAATGGAGGAGATAAAATTACAGAACCTCGGAATTGGCTGGGCTGGGTGCAATATATAACATAACAGATGGTACTACACGATGCCTCTGAAATATCTGTGCAATAGCATTTTGAGAAATGTATAAACTGATCAGGCAGCATATGGAAAACACTTTCTGTGCCGTGCGAGGGTGCGGTGCCCCCTCTCCCGGCACCTGCTCTCCCTCCATGAGTTAGGGCTGGATGTGGTGAGGAACATCTCCTGTCTTTCATGGAGGTGTCCTCGTCGTGTTCCTGGGACAGGGCTGCCCCTGAAGCTGGCTGATCACCATTTGAATATGATTTTTACCCCCCAAAAAACCCCCAAAGGAAACAAAATGGTTTTCATCTAGGAGCAGAATGAGAACATGGTGGTTTGGTGGCTTCTTGGCAACCTCCAGGAGGTCCCTTCCCCTGGGAGCAGCACAAGGATGGGGCTGTTTGCAGAGAGTTAGGGATCAGGCAGCCTCCCCTGTGCTGCTCCTGGTTGAAAATGGGGTCTTGGTCAGGTATTTCCCACCTCCCAGGACCTTTCAGCAGAGGACAATGGGTTCATGGGTGCTACCTAGAGCAAAAAAGACCACCAGAACGGTCTTGGAGGGGGTTCCTGGTTGAGGGGAAGGACAACCTCCTTCATCTTCTGGGCTGCAGCACAAGTCTGGGGATTTCCAGCTGGACTTCATGCCCTCCAGTTCATCCAATTTCTGATGCACCTCATGCAGTCATCTTGCCCATGGGCTGCCTTGTGCACATCTGAAGCTTCTCCTGAGTATTTGCTGTTCCCTGCTCCGCTTGCTGGCCTGCTGCCTGTCTTCCTGGCCTCACGCGTTGGTTGACCCCTCTGTCTGACAGACAGGACAATATTTCCTCTCTGCGAGGCTCAGCTCATATTCTTGAAGGTACTTCGAGGTCACGAGATGAAAGGCTCCTTGCTGCTTCTGGAATGAGTCAAAGTTGAGCTAAGAATAGATCTATAAACAAGACAGCAGGGAAGGTTTCCTAGCAGAGCCTGACGGGACCCTGGGAGTATGTCACTGGTGGAGTTATTTGCAGAGGAGATGTGGACCCTGCCGAGCCCTGGATCTGCGGGGTGCCTGGCTTTGAAATGAGGGGGTTGGCTCTGGGCAAATCCCCTCCCAAACTAGGAGGCTGGTGGTGGTCATAAGGGAAAGTGTTGGGATTGGGCATCTCAGAGCCTATGTCTCATGGTTTAGATTAGATGTATATGAGATATGAAGAAGAAATTCTTTGCTGTGAAGGTGGTGAGACCCCAACCCAGGTTGCTCAGAGCCCTGGAGGGGTTCAAGGCCAGGCTGGATGGGGCTTGAAGCAACCTGGTGTGGTGGGAGATGTCCCTGCCCAGGGCAGCGGGGTTGGAATGAGATGATCCTGAAGGTTCCTTCCAACCCAAACCATTCTAAGGAACCTTGCCATGGTTTGTGATGCTGTGAGAAGCAGCTGGTGGGTGCCTGTTTGAATCAAGAGTCACGGTGGAGGTGCCTTGGTGGAGGAGTGAGGGATGGGGTGAGCTACATGGCTGGGGTTTTTTCTCCAGCACGTGCGATGCTCTGGCAGGAGGCACCAGGCTTGATTTCTACCCACGTTCGTGCAGAGAGGTATTTAGAACTGTCAGTCTGGCGTGCTGTCTGTCTGTCCACCCACCTAGATATCTATAAAAAATCCAGGGTGTATTAAATGTCTGTGAGAGCCCTGGACACGCCGAGGAGATGGCTCCTGATGTTTTTCTTTTCCCTGTATCCCCACGTCTAAGCCGAGAGAGTTGGGATGGGAGTCTGAAATGCGCAGCTCAGTCCTCATTTCTGGAGTAATCTACATAAAAGGCAAAAGTGGGAATCTTGCAGAAAGCAGACTTCCCTCCTTTGTCTTTCCCGACTTTGTCCTTTCTGTTATCTTGACGGCTTGCTGCTTGCTGCCGTGTTTCTCTTTAATCTGGAGCCCTCTGTTCTTACCTGAGCTACAGAGGCTTGACGAGAAAAGCCACTGAACTCGGAGAAAAATGAAAGGGAGCAAAGCTTAAAAAAATGTTTTCTTTCTGGCTCATTCTTTAGAAAATATAAAAAAAAAAAAAAAGAAGAGAAAACCCAGCCCCTGGAAGCACACAGCCAGTGAGCGATGGCTGAGTTATCCTTGAACCAGCTCCTGCTCGTGGATCAGGATGCATCATTTCTGCCCTGTTTTCTTTTCTTTCCTCTTTTCCCCGATGTTCCCTCATTTCCATCAAAGCTGTGCAAACAATGGTCTCCTTTCTTGACCCAGCCATGGGAGAAGGGAATCCTGCCCCGGTGCTTGCAAACATGCGTTCAGAGCTGATGGAATTGGGGAGCCCGGAGCAGTGGGGGGCCATGGAGAAGGAGGGGGGTGGTGGTTGTGCTGGAGGAGCTTGATGTCTGCACGGAGAGAATGTTTTGTACACGACAAGGGATAATTACTGTGATCAAAGAATTTGCGCGAGGGTATCTCGCCTCTCATCACTCTCTGGAGCGGGACCATCCTCCTGGGGGCTGAGAAGGAGAGCAAACTCCCATCGTCGTTTTTTTCCCACCATCCCACCGGGATTTCTTCCAGGAGATGGAGATTTCTGGAGGCTGGGTGTTTTTTGGAGGCATTGGGGGGGATGGAGAGGGAGGAACAGGGAGCCAGGCTTCTCTCAGGGGTGCACGAGGCAGCGAGTGCAGATTCAAGTACAAGAATTTCTCTTTAAACATAAGAGAAAGCATTTTAAACATAAGAGAGAGCATTTTTGTGGTGAGAGTGGCCAAGCATTGGAAAAGGTTGCCCGGGGACGTTGTGGGGTTCCTGGCCTCATGATGCTGCTGCATCTGCCTCCGCTCCTAATGCGTCTTTGGAGGTACCTCATCCAGCACGTGGCTGGTAATGATTCTTGACGGGAATTAGTACCCTGTCCATCTGGCCCTGTTCTGCCATCTAACGAGAGGAGATAAGTGCACTTAACAACACACCAGCTCTTGTTCAGGCCTCTTCTTCCCAAGCCAGAATCAATAGCAGGTCTCTCCAGCTTTTAGAGACTTAGATCCCATCTTTTCATCTCTCTCTCCCTCATTTTTTCCCAAGCAGCACGCGCTTGATTTTTTTTCTCTCTTTCACGCTGCGGAAATTTTCCCATTCTGTCTTTCATCTTGAACCTGCCCGGCCTTCGCCCAGCCGGGGCTGCTGCTTGCACACCAGATAAGAAACCCCACCATAACCAGCTTCCCTCAATCCCCAGCTCCATCTCGCTCCCGGTTATGAGCTCTCCCGCCGCCGCCTTCCATCTTCAAAGGGCTTTACAAACACTAATTAATCCTCCCAGCACCCTGCTGGGGTCGGGGAGGGAGAGCTGCTCGCCTTCACCCGCTCCTACTGGTGCCCTGCTCCTGTGCTGTAGCACTGGGGTTCTCACCCTGGACCATCCCCTCTGGCTGGGTTGGCTTTGGAGGAGTGGGATGCTCTCCTCCAGGCAGGACGGTTGGTGTCTGTGCCACCGTGGGCTGGGGGACCTGCAGGAAAGGAGCTTGGTGGTCAGGAACCAGTGGGAAAGGAGCATGGTGGTCTGGGACCCATGGGAAAGGAGCTTGGTGGCTTGGGACCCATGGGAAAGGAGCTTGGTGGCCTGGGACCCATGGGAAAAGACCTTAGTGGCCTGGGACCTATGAGAAAGGAGCTTGATGGTTGGGAACCTGTGGGAAAGGAGCTTCTTGGCTTGGGACCCATGGGAAAGGAGCTTCATGGCTTGGGACCTGTGGGAAAGGAGCTTGGTGGTCAGGTACCTGTGGGAAAGGAGCTTCTTGGCTTGGAACCCATGGGAAAGGAGCTTCATGGCTTGGGACCTGTGGGAAAGGAGCTTGGTGGCCTGGGACCCGCGGTAAAGGAGCTTGCCCACAGGTTGATGCAAATCCCAGGAGGTGAGCATTCTCTCCCAAGCACCAGCCAGCTTCTCCCTTGGCTTTGCCCAGCTGAATTGTTCTCCATTTGTCTTCCCCAAGGGGCAACTGGTTGTGTTTGCCCCTGGGATGGAGAAGGATTTGGGGAGGGGGATAGATCTGCCTGGTGATAACGTACCTGGAGGCGACTGGTGAAGTTCCCGTGGACTCCAGATCCTCCTGCTCCCACTCTGCAGGGAGTTGGGGTGGCAGATGCTTGAATCTGAAGCTGGGGGAGCCGAGTCCTGCTGCGGTGCTGGAGGCATCCAGCCTGTGCCTGCATCTTCTGTTTATTCCCTGTAGTAGCTCTGAGTTCAGAGAGGCTTTTTTTCTTTTTTAAATATATATAAAAAAAAAAAGCTACTTTTTTTCTTCCCTTGCATGAAATGCAAATCAATAGATGTTGTATTCACATTCTAACAAGATGTCAAGGAGAAAAGGGTAGCCTTTCATTCAGGCAGAGACACAAACACGCGGAGGGAGAGGATGGGAAGGAGGGAGGGAGGCAGACGGAGGATGGAGAGGGCTGCAGAGCAGGAAACCTGTGGCTCCCCCAGCAGCTCACCACCCCCCGAGGAGAGAAGAGCTCCACTATAGCAGGAGCTTTGCAAAGAAGCAGCTCTTCGGAGGGGCTTGGAGGAGCTGGAAATGACCTTGGGTTGGGCTGGGAAGGGGGATTTGTGGAGTGAGATGCAAACATTGTGGGGAGGACGGTGGCCTTGGGAGCTGGTGATCAGCAGGGAGCTGATGTTCTGTGGCGTGTGGTCCTGTGGTCACACCTTGGCTTGCTCTGTCAAGGTGTCTGGGTCGTGTTCTGGGGATGGGATCAGACTAATTCAGGCTGCATTGATGCCTGGTCGCTGGGGATGTGTGGCAGAACCCTGGGGACACGTGGCTGGATCGTGGGATGCGTGGCTGGTCCCTGGGATGCGTGGCTGGGCCCTGGGGTGCGTGGCTGGGCCCTGG
>VXBW01008085.1:5988-59679 GCA_013400375.1 Thinocorus orbignyianus | reverse complement strand
ATCAGAATAACCAAACCCACATTGCTTTTAAATAGGCCTCAGGCTTTTCACAGACCACTGTTTATGGTATTCTCTACAGGAATACCTTATTCTCCAAGCCTTAAGGATGGGGTTTTCCCATAAAACAACATAGAAGAGGCAGAGAAAATGAGAATGAATCCCTGAGTGTACCACACGTTTTTATAGACCTCTGCTGTTGTATGGGCCAACTGACACAAGTGGTTCAACTGAACATGCTGTTCCAACAAGCAAAAAGAGATTTCTGTGAGTGTAGAAAATCTATTTGGCTCATTTCAGAGATATAAATATAATTTAACTGTTAATCCAAGCTGTACTCTTTTAAAGAAGCAAAAGCTTGATTTGCCACAAAAGAACTCAGAAAAAGATTACGTATAATGAGTATATGCGAGACAGGACTGGAGAGGGGAGGAAAAAAGAGTAAAAATGTTATTCCAGTTTAGGCTTGAACAGAAAGAATATTCAGACCAGCTTTCTTCTTTCAAAAACTATGGGGACCTGACAATCTGGGGGGCACTAGTAGGGCAGGTTAAAACCATCTGTTGCTTGGGTTGTTGTGCAGACACATACAGTTACAGGCAGAGGAATCTCCAACAATGCAATAGTGATGTAGGCCGTCAGTGTGATCTCGTCGTTCACTCCGCCCTGTAGGGAACCACAAAAGCAGATGTTGATCCCACACAGCACCACTGGCTTCTCCCTGCTACATGTCTACTTCCTGCAGGGACAAATTCTTCCTAGCCTCCTTCTCATGATAAGTCCTTCAGAAGTTGCTGTTGGCTTCTTCCTGGTTCTGTGATAGCTCACATATTTATCTCCCTCTTCTCCTCCCTCAAACCCCAAGTGCTGAAATAACTCTGTTGGTCCCAGAGTGACTTATGGCAAGTTCCAGCCTGACAAAGCCTGTGTGGCACCAGCAAGGCAGAAGTGGTACCTTCATGGCATTGTTCAGGAGTGTCCCAGAACTGTGGAAGCAGCCATTCTCCTTCTGCTTTCGAGTGAGCCAGGCCAAAGCATCCTGGATGTGCTTCTCATCTATGAAGATGTGAGGCTGGGCCTGGGCAAAGGACTTGAGGACGAAGGCTGTGAGCCTGAAAGTGACAGAGGGAACTGAGACATCCTGAGCAGGTCCTGGTATATATGGGTCATAGGGCCCATGTGGGCATTGCTGCTCTGGAGGAAAGCAGTAGAGGCTACAGAACTAGATCAGAGAGGGCTGGTTGGAAATGGCGAGCCAGCTTAGGGACTTGGTGAGACAGGGAGCAATGGTAAATGAAGACAATCATTCATAGCTCTGGGGGCTGTGGGTAAGTGGGCAATAGCACTCTGGTAGCATCTTCTGCTACAAAGAATTAGCTAGGGCATCCTTCAGGTTACCATCACTTGAGCTGAAGAAGGGTGGCAGGTGAGGCAAGCAGCTATCAGTGCAGCACTGCAAACCTAAAAGGCATGTCCCTTAGCATCCTTCCCTGCTCTGTTATCTCACATGATTATCCTAAGAAGCCATGTTATAATTTCTTCTCCACCTCCATTTCAGCATCCACGATGACCAAGCACAAGTGAGGAAAGCAGGGACATGAAAAGAAGAAACAAAAAGCCAATGGTAATGAAGTCTTACCAAGTATTCCCAACTTGTCTATAACGGGGCCCAAAGGTGCTGTAAGAACCATCCCAGTGTTTGTAGTTCAATTGCCTTTGATATCCTGAAATGGAAAGTGGAAGAATATTTCAGTTGTTACACTACTTTTCAAGGAACCATGCAAAGGATATGTAGCAATGTCCCCCTTCTAATGGTGCAAGTGTGAACTACGCTGCCCAGTGTTACAATGGAAGTTCAGGCAAGCCCACAGCTCTGAGTGCCTCCATCCCTGTGTTCTTCCTCTCTCCTGAAACACCTGGAAACTGGTTATCTGTGGTCATTGCCACTTTCTGCTCTAGACTTGATGAGGAGAGGTAAATATGCTGGAGAGAGAAATTGGAAAACAGTTCCCGAGGAGAATTGAATACAAAAGGTGAGCCCCACACAGGAGAAGGATGCAGAAAACAGGATAGTTTTCATTGGAGGAAGGGCAGTTTTTCTTCAAAATAACTGAGTAAAAGCAACCCCTTGCTAGCCAGCAGATGCCCACTGTGTCCATACGTACCCGTGTTATTTCTGCTAGCATGTCCTAGCTAGTCTGTTAAAGTTCTGACTTAGTCGGAAGTGCGTGACACTTTCTAAATCTTAATCCTAGGGAAGATACAAGATCCGTACAAGCAGCTGCCATGATTAATGATTGTAGCCTGATTTATGGATTACATATATCCCTTTTCTTATTGAGAAAACTCAGAGTTATTGCCAGTCCTGGACTTTTTCTATGCTCCTGTTTCGATCCTGTGCTGTCTCACCCTGCACTTCTACCTGAGTGCAGGTTTCTCTCTCCTGTAGCTATTATATTTTATACACCTGACTGACCACAAATTCCTTTAATGCACCAGGGCAACCTTCCCCAGATCATACATGCCAGTGACCAATAGTGTCCTTATCCAGATGCCAAGGGAAGGAATGAACAGAGATGCCAAGTCCCATGTCCCAGCTCACCGCTCACTAAGTATCCAATGGCCTTGGACTTGACCTCCTCACTCAGCTGCCCTGTCTTGTTCAGATAATCCAGGACATAGATGTTGGGTGCAAACAGGGCCATGTTCTGCTCCCCACAGCCAAATGGCATCTGGAGGAGCTGGTGCAGGTTCTGCATGGCAGTGCCCATGATGTCACCTGAGGAATGGGACAATTTCCAGTATAAATTAGCACAGTTCAGCGCTTGCCACTAGACTAAGCACAGCCTGAAGAAACATGGCAGTGTTTCAAAGTAGCATGTGACACTTTAAGAATATTTCACTTACCTAGCACTGAGAAATATGCTCTGGCTGAGCCATCCACCACAGTCTCTGGGAGAACCAGGGAGATTGGCTCTGACGTTGACTTTTCTGGGATAAAAACCAGATCAATTTGGTTACAATTCTAGATACATCTACATGCATTGTGAGCAGCTAAAGGGGTGAGGCACCATCCCCTGCAGAGGAGTTTCCTGCCTTCAACAAATCCATTAATCTGTACTTCTGTTGTGGGAGTTTCCCATCCCTCAATTTTTGTGTTGGGCCTGCAATACCCTCACATGCCGACTTCTACATAGGACTATCAGCTGGTCTTGACTGACAAATACACTTTCCAGCCTGTTTTTCTAGCCTCTTCTGCTTTGGTGGGAAGACCTGACTTACTGCAGAGTCCAGTTTGCGATTTTACACCCATTGTGAGACACTAGAGATAACCCTGTTAAATCCCAGATATTCTCTCCCTACAGGACCTGGCCAGTCTCATTTCCTAAGAGACAGGCTTTTGCCTCAGCAACTGCAGGGACTATTACAGTTCTGGCTCTTCTTTAGGAAGAATTAGTTTCACTACCAGTTGGACATATATCTAGTTTGCTCAGTTTTATCCAATACCCACACCTGTATTCTCAGAGCTGGAAATTCACAAACCTTGTCTTCTCCCTTTGTCTCTAGTCTCAGTCTCAGCAAATAAAGTCTCAGAAAGAAAAAGGCTCTTACCAGATGCACAGAGCACAGAGTTGTAGGTAGTTTCTACCTCAGTTCCTTCTGGCTTGGGGAAAATAGCAAGAAAAAAAGCAAAAAATGAAAAACAACAATAACAAAAATGAAAATGAGGAAATATCAAGAGAGAAACTAGAAAGAGTCTAAGAAAATTAAATACTTATAAATTGTCTTGTGGTAATAACTCTATTCTGCCGAAAAGACTTTAGAAATTGCTTAAAAAGTTTTTTCCTGTGTGCTAAATTGAGGATTATTGAGGACTATAATATACTGGGTGATTAAAACATGATATTTAATATATGTTCTTTCCTTTCTTATTACTGAGAGAGGCCCTGTGTTGTCACAGGTTATGATGTAGGTAACATGCAAGATGATGTTACTGACAGTGCTAACAGAGCCACAGGGCTCGGTCTTGCAAGGTGCTCCTCAGCTTGGCCTGCTCTAGCAGAACTCTTCAGGCTGCAATGATAAATAGAGTGCCTGGGACACCAGCAGGCTATGCGCGCAGGATCTGTGGCAGGTGGCAACTAGACCACTCCAATGTACCCACAATTGACACATTACAACACCCAAAATTTAAATATATGCCAAAGTCAAGTGGTGCACGCATCCCTGTTTCAGAAACTAATTTTAAAGTCAGAAAATAAGTCCTGTTTTCTGTTGAGCTGGTTGAAAGCATTCTGCATAAAACTCAGGAATCAAATATTTACTAGAAAACATATTTTGTCACAGCTTATTTCAGTGAGATCCTCATATCCATTTTGTTAACCTCGAAATAGGAGAGTTCCCATTGCTTCATTACCGGTTCCCAATTTTTGCTAGCTGAATTTTTTTTTTCCAGGATATAAAGGATAGTATTACCTTTATTTCTCACACAGTTAAAACACATTATCTTTCATTCTTCGGTATGAAAAGACAGAGAAAGATTAAAAGAGTAGGGGGGAAAAAAAAAGGAGAAGGAGAAGGGAAAAGGAAAAGGAAAAGGAAAAGGAAAAGGAAAAGGAAAAGGAAAAGGAAAAGGAAAAGTCTTTAGGATAAACAATGCCATAGCTAAATGCTTCTCTTTGAAAAGGAACTTTCTTGTTTGTTTCAGTATGTCTTCTGAAGTGCAATTAAATGAGAAATCCATTGTTTTGTTTTCTTTTGTACTTTTCAACAGGAAATTAAAACATACAAACTAACTATTTGAAAGATTCTCCTTTCCAGCTGAGAAATTCCTGGGTGAAAAAAACTACCTGTTTCCCAACTAGCTCGCAGCAAGGCCTGGTTTTCCAAGAGGCAAGGCTCTGTCTGGCACACTCCCTCCTCTCTCCTGGGGATGCGCTGCCTGCTGCAGGGGATATTCGTGTGTTTGGGACAATGCAGCTCCACCAAGTAAGCAAAGCAAGTTACACTGTATCCACCCCTGCTAATTAATTGTTCAGCCTTGGATGCTAATCTCTGATTCTATCCAGTCAGGGCTTGCTGTAGATCTATTACCTCACTACAGTAACAGGATAAAACCAGTAATCTCTCAGACACTCTGACAAGTCATTTTAGTGCTCATTCAGTTATTTTCACTCTTCCGCCATCTGGGAGAAAAGACTTTACAGTTCTCATCTTCCAGTATCTTCAAAGAACAAAATAAATGATTTTCCCTGACATATGAAATTAGGAATTTTTCCTGAAATGTTAAACAGTTATTTGTGCACTATACAATCAAATTCATTTGTAAATAAGTGAAATTTAAAAAAATAAATATAAAAAGCACACCAGGTAGGATTGCTGTTCCATTGCTGTATCCAGGTTAGCAAAATATTTTCTGACATTATGTATAACATAAATCCGAGCTCTGCCTTGCTGAAAATTGGAATGTTTGCAACGTAAGGAGGAGTTACAGTGTTCTATATTACTCCTGACTTAATTTTGTTAAATATGATTATTCTTTCCTGTCACCAATAGGACTGACAACATTACGACAAGTGGTGTTACATAATTTCACTATACCACAAGCTAGTACTCTTTGTTTGCTATAATATTACAGGGAGTCTTATACTGTGGATTAAAGTTATGACTGGTTATTTACCATGGGAAGAGGCTCATTGCAAAGCACCACTTAAGAAAACCAAAATAAAAAGTCAAACTGTTTTGAACATTCATAAAAGTGTAATAAAAACAATTCAAAGCAGTGATGGTAGTTTTATCTGGAAATATTTGTAGATTGTGGTGACTGTTCTATGGAACTCGGCTCCAGAGTACTTGACATGTGCTGGAGGAGATGCACGAACTTTCGGGCAAGTCTTCCATTAGCAGCCTGTCCCTGTGATTTATTACAGGTAAAATGAAGGAGTTCTCAATTATATCCCTGATGATGTGTCTGGTACAAACCTGTCATTATTGCCTGCCTTATTATTTCTGTCTCATTATGTAATGTAATACTCCTTTTACTATGAGATGGCAGCATTATGAGCTATGGGTGCTATTAACCTGTGTCAGATTTATCAATGTGTCTTCTACAAAAACATTCAGTGTCTTTTTTAGAAGCATGCAGAGTAAGGGTCACATAAGCTCTTTATTGCTAAACCAGAAAACATTTATCATACAGCAATTTTTGCTATGGAGCATGAAATGCTCCATTACTACATTTCTGTGCCACTGAAATCAGCAGCCCACATACCTCCACCATCAGCTGTCTGATGACCGTGTCCTTCTGCCCTTTCTCAGGGGTCTCCACGATGGTGTTCCCACAGGGCTGCTGGTTCTGCAGGGCCTCAGCGCTTACTGAGAACTCCACCTGCCCTGGAGCAAACAGGAGTCAACCAGCCCTGCCAGGCAGCACCACAGAAATATGGGTTTGTGTTTGTGTGGGCACTCTCTGATGTGTTACAGAGAAGCTTTTCCAAGAGGAGAACTAAACTTGGACTAGTTGTAGCCTTGCAGGCCACCTCCTTTGTGATGGCCACCTGAGCAGGTGTTAGTCCATCAGCAAGAAGAGAAGTGAAGGGGCAGTGTTGCTCTGGGAGGCTTCAAAGAAAGAAACCTTTCATTAAAATATTTCAGACCCAGCCACATTAAGTTAAGACATTCTCAGCTCCGCAACAGGAATGTCTGAGTGCTTTGCGTGAATCGAGGGAATTTGTGATTTCCATTCAAATGTTAAGAAAACAATGGCCTATAGCACTTAAATAGTTTGTTTAGGAGCTAGGAACTGCATCCCAGTACAGTGTCTCAATCCCAGGGTTGGACTACTCACTGCTGGCATAGACAAGATCCTTCCAGATAGATTTGGAGTCACCTAGCTCCTCACAGCAAAGATCTGATGTCATCCACAGATATCTGATCCCAGTATTTTCTTGTTGTCCAGTCTTACCTAGAGACCTTGGCGTTACTGCCCAAGCTACAGTTTTCATTTCATTCATGCAGACACAGTAAGATTCTTCCTGATTCTCTAGTGGTGTAGCCATGAAATGAGTAGATTCAGCCAGAGATACGCTGACCTGCCAGTTGTAAAGAGAGGTGTTACAAAGTTTGGAATTGCAAAGAAGCTGGAGAACTGCAGTGCATGGAAATGGGTAGAACAGCTAGCTATTTCATGGCACTGGCAACCTTATGGATACTGAACTGAGTGATAAAGTGGGAAAAGACTGAAGATACTTAAAATTATAAGAGACTGAGGAGGTAAGTGTAGAGAACAGGACCTGTGCCTATGGAAAGGAAACTGATTGAGGGAAAATGGAGAGGATGGACCAGCGGTGTGAGTAAAGGCAAAACAATAACTACAAAACTTGAAAGACTCCCCTCATGATTAGTTGGGTGAAGAGGTAAAACACTAGCAGTGGGAAAGCTTGTAAAGGAACAAGTGAGAGTGGAATAAGGAACTTGAGAATGGAAAACAAAACAGGAAAGATAGGCAAATAAATGAGAGTGCAATGGATTGACTGGATCAGTCCTCCTGCTTGTTTCAGCTTCATTCCTTTAGAATTAAAAATCTGTATTTATAAAAAACTGAGCAAAAGTGATTGTTTGATTTTGTTTGAATCACCTCCCAATCACCTCCCAATTTGTCTCATCTTTTTTGTTGGTGCAAGAATGCAGATAGGAATAGTGGAGCTACACAGCTCTGATCAGTATCTTAGGGGTAGATACAATAAATCACAGAATGCATATTCCAGCAAATCTGGCATGATAATTTGTGAGAGGTTTGTATGAGATGAGACTAAAGGCTGAACACAGGTATCCGCCTTAGTGAACCTGGAGTTCCCATATGGGTATGCAATAACGCTGTGGTCTGTGGATACCCAAGTTTTATACTTCTATAGGACACTGACATAAACCTGTGATTACAAGGCTGAGGGCCTAGGCAACAGAGTTTTAGGTTCTGAATCAAATACAGCTTTCAAAACTTTATGGGAAAAACGTACTTCCCCTTCATTAAATGCACCAGGAATTCCTACACATACACACCTATACACTTATCTGTTTTGGGAAACCATGCTATAAGTGGCCCATTGTAACCTTCCCTAAGCTGCCAGACTGAATGTCTCTTACCCTGATGCAGGCGGCCAGGTAGTTGAAAACGGTGGCTTTCAGCGTGAAGGACTCACCACGCACCACAGAGTAGGGCATGGTGAGCTCTACAAAGAAGGGCTGGAAGGCTCTGAGGAACACTGTTGAGGACAGGCCAAAGCCCGTCTCTGCTGAAGTGCAGAATGCATTAGCTTTCCACTCGGTGATGGTGTCAGGGATGGTCACATCTAGATCAACATTTCCCTCAGAGCTGACGAGGGATGGAGAACAAGAATTCAGTTATATTTTGATGATAATCTATATTTTTCTCAGCCTACTGAACAACATCTGCTGACAGTGAGCTCCTGACCAACTGGGATGTAGGCACTGGCTTTTGCATGTCCTCCCAAAGCATCCTATACTTAGTGGCCTTGAAAAATCCCCCTATCTACTAGAAATACCCCTCACTGAAATACTGATACTTGCATTGAGACTTGCGAGGTTTTGCCCCAGTGACCTCACTCTACTTTCTGCTTTCCCACAAACACTTACTTCACTGAAACTATGTCCCAGATCCATGTTTCAGGGAAGTACTTCCGAACAGTCTCCACAGGATCACCAGCAGCCATACGGTCTGTTATTTCATGGTCAAAATCATCAAGCAGCTGCAGTGCAGCAACTAGCAAATTTGGTCAAGGATAAGAGGAAAGGAAAAGACATGTCAAATTCCATTCTCAATCAGGAGGATACTTTCCTTCTGGGTAGTGGTTATTCTTAGATATAATTTTTTTTTGTTTTTTTTTTTTAAATTGAAAAAACAGCTTGGACCACTAGAAACAAATGTATTTCTCTGTTGTCATCTCAGTATTTCATTTTTCTTAATGCTACTGCTCTCCTTACAGAGATTGGATGGGTTTGAATATTCTTCCCCTAGCAACCCAGCAGTGCTATAAGAGCCACATATGATGATGTTATTTATTGAGGATACATTTCTATTGTAATACAGAGTCAAGTGTGGAACTTACTGCCTCCAGATATTACAGTTGCACATAGTTTATTAAATTTAGTTAAAGAATTAGCTGTGTTTATGCTTGATCAGAAACAGAAACCACACCTAGCCTTTCCCCCCTCCATCTAAGATTGTTTTGAGTTGAATTTGTGTCTTTACATCTCTGGCCATAAGCAAATAAAGGGTTCCAGAACAGGGAGATACTTTCTCACAGGGCTGCATAGCATTTTGTCTTATGAAAGGCTTTCCGTCAGCCTTAGAACATCTTACATCTTCTCAAAGCAGCCAGCTGCCTCAGGCTCTGAAGACGAATTCTGCATTTTAAAACCGAAGATCTACTCTGTTATGAATACAAGGCTAGAAGATATCACTAGACCAAAACCTATAATTTTTTTACAGGAGCTGGGAAAAGCACCAGAAAAGTCAGAGACTGGAAACGCTATAGGTGAGAGCATTTTATATAGCCTTTCTAATCTCAGAACTATTTAGAGGGAAAAAAAGTGATATCATTATTCTATCTTCACAGTCACTGAAGCTGCCTTTTATAGTCATGTGAGTGGGAGAGCTGGGAACAGAACCAAATTTCTTAGCTCCCTGTGGTAAAACCTTCTAATGGTACCATCTTCTAATTTATCTTGGCCCACTTTTGCCCTAGTTGTTCCTCTAGTTATGGCTAGAATGTGACATTTTTTAGGTTTCCATAACTGGACTCGGCAAAAAGTCATTACTTTGTGTGGGCATAGTCCATCCAATGCAGGCAGACTGTCTTAGTGCCTACAGGATCCCTGCTCTGGTGGCTTGCATGGGAGGCACTGAGCACACACAGTTCTAGCCAGGCACATTTGTCCAGCTAGGGATAAGCAGGCAGAGGTGTATCAGTTTCGTATTTCAGGACTAAGGCCAGAAGGGAGTGACCCTGAAGTATGTCAGTATTATCTGACAAGAGAACCTGGTCTGCCTGGTGTAATTAATATTCGAAGAAGCAGAGAGAAGGAAATAGGCAGGGAGGTAAAATGAAGCATGTATTCTTACTAGAACTACTCCTTTCCATCATGTATCCTGGGTAATGCTGGCAGATTTCAGGCTTATGGATCTTGCTGTTAGTGAAGACTTTCAAGCCTAATTCCTAGTAAACAAAGAGCAAGAAGAGCAAAATACGATTCTGAAAATAAACTACGGCAAGAATAGATGTACTTATGTCTGGTATCAGAATAAAGGCTTGTATGCAAGTGCCAGATAGACTGGTAAAACTCAGATGATGAGTCTTTATCATGTTATGCTCATTCTAAGGCTAAATCTTGGCATGATCAGATGGAAAGCTAAGGCCACACGTCTACACTGGGGACATCTGCCTGGGTGAAAACGACACATGTGAAAAGCTTTAGATTGAGAGAATCCAAAAAGTTTTGTGCAGGACTCTGTAGATGGGCATAGGTGTGTTTGTAGGTTATCTAGGTAACTGGCACTTTAATAAAAAACTATCTGCACCAGATAGAGAGAGAACATGCACAACTGATGAAGGGTTTCTAATCTTATGGTACCAGGGGTCACTTCTCGGGACTCTTCACTTACATGAGCCCATTCAGTAGCATCTATATTAGCAATGAGGAGACCCTTTAAAGTTTTAATGGCACCAATGATGGGCTACATAGATGCAGGGCCTGGACCTGGTTATTGTTTTGCAAACAAAAGTTAGCAAGCTTGAAGCAAAGTTTACTAATATACCCTTCAGGATGGGAAGAAGAGGAAAGCAGATAATATTCCAAAAATGAATAACCAATTAAATCAAAAGGATGGAGCTTACTTTGAGAATGTCATAAGTATCACCTTCGTCATCAGGAGAAATGGGTGTGTAGACGAATCCATTTAGTATTATATTGTCAAGCGACACACAAGGGTTTACATTGTCTTCTTCCAGGTTGTAGTTCTTGAAGCTATAACCCCGGATTTCCTTCAGTGGGAGAAGATCATACACCTGGGGAAATGCAACCCACCCGGGAAAAGTGTGGCAGGTCAGCACTTACGGGGACACAGACAGTACTTAATACTCCTTTGATAAAAGCCAGCTTCTAAAAACCAAGTGTAGTGAATGCAGCTATAACAATGCATGACCCCACATCCATAGTGATGTCAATTGTAGCTGAGGAACTAGTTGATTCTTGCACTGGCTCATTACCAGAAATAACCAAGACTTACAAAAATGGGAGAGAGCTCATCTTCAGCCTTCATAAGGAGAACACTTTTATCCACAGCACGGAGGGCACACAGGGACCTTGGTGAGGCATGGAGTTGCAGGCGTGTGTTGGAGGCAGGAAGACCTTCTTTGGGTACAAAACTCAGTCTGACCTGTAACGACAAAAGGGAGTTAGAGTGGCGCTTTTCCAGACACTGTTGCATGCTATTATAATGAAGCATGTGAACTTGTGAGCTCTGCTAGCGCCTTGCAGCTCTTCTAATATATATTCATCTTTGACCAGTGTATTTAATAATGACAAATGATTCCCTTTCTTATTCCCTTTCCCTTGCTCCACTTTTTATAGTTATAGCTTTGTAACTTATTCGTGAGTTTCAGTCACAGCTCTTTGGTCAATGTCTGGTCAGAACATTTCATGAGCATGTGGACAACTGAACTACTGGCAATGATACAAACATGGATTGCATAAATACTGACTTATACTCACTTTATTGGGGAGGCAACTTTCAACCTGGAAATCTGCTGAACTGGCAACAACTTCCCTACTGGGTAAAGTGGTATACACAAGCATCCGTGCCAGAGGAGCAACTGCTGTCTCCACAATGAAGGTCAACTGAAATGTTCCATAAACTAACAGAGAGAAAAAAGGCTAAGCAACATGCAAAAAATTCCAGTATATGCATTTGTCTTCCCCAGATAAAAAAGTCAAGTTCACTCATGCTGAACTTTTTTTTGTTAGCAGGGGCAGGAAAACTGATATGTGTATGTCTATGTCTATGGTTGTTGCTGAAGACACCTGCATTCAAACAGTGATCATGTAATAACCAAATAAAATGAGTTTTGCGGGCTTCAACATGTCTTCTAGATTCTCCCTGGTTAACATCTGTCATAATTTATTGAAACCAGGAAACCAGGACATGTTCCCAAACCCTTTCTTCCTCAAGCTCCCAGATCTTTAGCAGTCTACAAAAACTAGATGAAGGGAAAAATGAAGAAATTAGGGACCGTTGTAATGGGTGGCAGCAGTCCAAGTTGCCAAGGGTTTGAAAGAATAACTTTGCAAAGTTACTGCTAAGCAAGCATTTAGCTGGAACACCAAGATACTGCCCCAACTACAGCTGAAAACTCCCATCTATGTTGAAAGATTCTTCTAAGATAGGCCTGAGCTTCATGTCACAATCTGGACAAAGATGATAGAACATATCCAGCTCTGAGAGCCAGGGTGTTAGTTTAGTCACTACTACTAGTGAGGGTGCAGAACTTTCTATGAACATGCAGCATGTAAGACCTTTTACTTCCATATACTGTTTATACCCACTGCAGTACAGATCCTTCTCATAGACTTTCAAACTGTCTCCCTGGCATTGCTGTGTAAAGGCTTTAATGCTGTATCATAGGCAGCCTCAGTTACCGAAATGTGTAATTGTTGGAAATGTATATGAATAAAATTAAATGTATTGGTTAGAATATAGGTTTATGAGTGTTTGCATATTTGTAAGGGAGAAACAATACCCGAAACATGAAGGAAAGTCAGAGAGAAAGAAGAGGAGGCACGTTCTTCCTGCTCACTGTACGTGATGATAAGCATCCATAATCTTTATAGGTTAGATTAGTCAGCAGAAAGTGTTGGTTTGAGGAAAAGAATACTGAAGTATTATGCATATTTTTTGTTGAATTTTCCAAAGTAGCACCTGACAGAACTCAAAGAAAACAAAACTAACCCAAGCCTCTTCATTTAAAAGATTTAATTTTGAAAATGCATCTCAATTCAAACTTTAAATGTCTGAATTGAAGTAATTTCTCTACATTCCCCCCTGCCCCCCAAATTATCATCATAGATGCTAAAAATGCATAGTTCTGCTCACCGTCTCCAGGATTCACAGTGAGATCATAGGTGTCTGCTAATATAATGCTTCCCTTAGCCATCACCTGTGTGACAGAGAAACCTTCCTGTAATTGTTGCTACTGGTGCCGAGGGGAAGGAGAATGAACAGTCACTGGATTAACTGTAGAGTGTATGAATAGCACTGCCAACTGCGAACAAAATCAAGACGATACTAAGCAAACGCCAGACTGGAATTTACTATGTCTTTGAAAACAAAAATAGTCACTCCTAAGAGTGACCAATGTTTCCTTGTAGCTTCCATTTTGTACATATTGTATATACAGATCCGGTTCAAATCCACTTTGCCTCTTAGCACACATTATTTTGAGGGTCATATGCACATTTCTAACAATTTGGAACAGACTGATGACTGACAGTTCTCCTCAGTCCACTCTCAGGTGCATTGTGAAACAGTCTGGAGAAAAATTTAATCAAGATTAGTTTCATAACTCACACAAAGTTGGAACAGAAGAGCACAATCTGTAAATGAGAAAAGCTTGAATATGATCTCTGAAGTCAGACAGTAACCAAAAGCCTGAATGCTAGCTGTAATTTCCTCATTTCTAGAAAATTTTTTCTAGTTTCCTTCTTCACAACCAAAAAGTCCTTTTATACAAATACTTTCCATTAGGATATTTTTCCATAGCACCTATAAAAATGTAAGTTCCCTCATTGTTTTGGGTTACCTGCTGTATGAATAGACTTAAGACCAGCTTCCCCAGGCTAACAGGATAAACAGGAATCTTGTGCTTCAGTTTATCCTTAGCACATTATTATTAGCGGTCTTGAAAATAAGCACATGGACATCTTTACCACAAGTTTCTATTATATTTTTTGTAATCTCAGTCTAAATCCCCTCAATGTTCTGTGCAATCCATCAGGAGTGTCTGTTCCACTGATTTCTTCTATCTCTTCCAGGCTACTCTCATGTCTTCTGCTAGTGTTACTAAGTGAGGAAACCGGAAAAGCAAATTTAGGCAAATAGAAGTTCTATTGAAATAGTCATCTGAGTCTTTCTGTTCTCACAAGTGAAATTGTGACATCACTGCCCCGTCACAGTTGAATTGGTCTCTCTTCTCTGCTCCTCAAAATGAATCAATTAATGGTTTTCAATGCCAGCATGTCATAGTGTGTTCCAGTTACTGTGATATCCCAAACTTTCCATCATTTCCTGATATATGACCTAAGCTCTAAAATTCTTGAGCTTTTCTGGTTCTGTAGCTAGTGGTGTTACTTCAATTTCAGTGGTCAGTTGACTATCAAAGGACAAAATTGAGCAGGATTGCTTTCCTGCTCAATTTCCTGCTTTCCTCGTCATCTTTCATCTTCTTGTAGGATGCTGCTTTCTGAACTGTGACCATATATGAGCTAGAATTCAGAATGTGGGAAACTGGGAGTGGACTATTGTGAAATGAGAGTCCTCGACGGTTGCACGCAAGACAATGGTCCCTCCATTAACACATATCTCTTTTGTTCTTAATAAAACACATACACCCTACCTATGTCTGCATATAGAAGACAACACGAGAAACATTACAGAGGTGTATTTAAATCCCACTGCTCTTTATGATTAGTGGCTATGGACTGACTGTGGTTGCTCCTCAGGGAAAATAGCTGTATGTGCCATGGTGCTCTCTGTGGCTATAGACCAAAGTAACCACAAATAATTCTTACCAAATAGTAAATGGCAATTTTCTTCTGCTCTCCTATGGCCTCTGGTGTGAAGATATAGTGCACTTGGATCTCTGTGGGGCGGCCACAATTTAATGTCTCAGGCTTTGGCTCAATTTTGATGAAACTCTTACTTGGGGAATAAAACCGACTTATTCTGTGCATGGCACGCTCATATGAAGGTGTGATCCAGTCGCTGTCATAACAGTTCAGTTCAGGTTTATGATCAGCCTGATAAAGAAGAATAAAAAGTTCACTGCTAACCAAGCCCTGCTAACAAGTCACATGAAAGTCCAAAAAAACCAATCTCTGGATATGCTCTATATTTCCCACTCTTGGAAGAAGGTAGAGAACATGCACAGGAGACAGAGGGAGGTGAACTGCTAAGAAATTTGCTTTATCCAATTGGCAGGTAGAGTGATAACCCATGGACAAAGATTTCCCCTGCTGATCAGAAAGACAAAGGCTTACCCTAGTCCCCCTGCCCTGTCTCTGCCACTCACTCGGATTTCCAGGGAAGCTCCTGTGAAGGTGGTAGTGTCTATGGAAAACCAGGATTGTCCCTGTTCATCTGTAGTGTAATTCCTTTTGTATCTGTCTCCATCCACAGAAATCATGATGGT
The DNA here is from genome assembly GCA_013400375.1 of Thinocorus orbignyianus. Lineage (NCBI taxonomy): Eukaryota > Metazoa > Chordata > Aves > Ciconiiformes > Thinocoridae > Thinocorus > Thinocorus orbignyianus. The sequence continues at coordinate 44,200 of VXBW01008085.1, read as the reverse complement.
TTCATTGGCAATTGGAGCACCCGAGCCATCTACCAGCTTCACCTAACAGAACAAAACCAAACATCGGGTTTTAAACTAGAAACAGAAAACAAATCCTGAGTCTTGAAGCCTCTTCCTCCTTTTCCTCCATGCCAGGCAAGACGTTTCTTATGTAGAAGAACAAAAGACATGAATGTGGAAACGTGTGGGGTGCATCCTGAGTTGTCTGAGGCATCAACTGAGAAAATTCTCAGCAAAACAATCTGATTGGCTCAGAGAAGTTATGTGTCAGAGCCCTAAGTTCTTCAATAGGTTTTAATTCCTTTGGCCAGCTTCATCTGGAACCTCCACCACGCATCATGTGCAGGTTCAGGAGTTCAGGAGTTCAGGAGCTCTAAGTCCAGGCTTGTACCTTGCCCCAGTCCTTGACTAAAGCTCCATTTGAGATAAACCTACACTCAGCTCTTTCTCTTACTGTTCCCATCTGGTTAACCGGACTTCCTTGGTTGAGCTCAGCCCTGACTCATCACCTCATGTTGTCTGGTGATTGCTGGATTGTTGGTGGAACCTGTTGCTGTCTCCAGCCCTGCTTTGCTTAGTCTGTTTGGGTATTGTGGGACTGTGCCCTTATTAATGAGGTTAGTACAGCTACCTGTGTTGTGGTCACCCTTTGCACCTGGATAACATTTCCTTGTTGAATAGCCCAAATTTACTGCTCTCTGATGCTATTCTCATGTCTCAGAACAACGGCCCTTCAGTTCTGTACCAGGCTGACTGCCAGGAAATTCAGGGCCATGTGCTGCTAAAGTGCCCCAACTGACAGCAGTTCCTCTGCCTGTGCAAAGGTGGACCATGTCATCTGCATGCTACTATTCCATCTGGTGGGTTTGTGCACTTGTGAATTTGCCGTGCCTCAGAGTCTCAGAAGCTTCCTACCCTGCCAAAGAGAGGGATCCCTGGTCTGTACTGAGAGTCCAGCAGGTCAAAGCTAATTTTGCTCATGACGGATGTGATTCCACAGGAGCCTGTTCCAGTCATCACTGCTCCTGAGAGAGAGCACAGTAAAGAGGATCTATTAACGAATGGAAGCATTTCGAGACATTTCACTCCCCTTTCCTCATCTTTGCATGATCTTCTTGCTATGGCCTGCCATCACTTTGCCATCCTTGTGTGATACATACCTGTACCATCTTCTGTGATCTTGCCTTGTACCTCAATGCTCATCTCATATCCCCTGCGCTGGAGCTGAAATATCTTCGTCCTTACTACATCAGAAACACACCCACGAGCATCTGTCTAAGCAGGGAATTGGAGACAAAATGGGAATTCTGTGAACAAATCAGGTGCATTATGGGACAGGAATAAATACTCCAAACCCAACATGCTTAGCTTCTGCCATGAAATCCAGCCTTATCTCCTAGGGCTGATCTTGTTTTGCAGTCTGTTTCCTCATGTTTCATCTGTTCTGTGTGGTACTTGATACTCAGTTCACCAAGGCACACACTGGGTTTTCCTTCCTGCTTTTTTTCCTGTTGCCCTCGCTCTTTTCTTCTTGTCCTTTCTCCTGTGTTTGGCCTATATATAATACTGCCTTCTTGTTTTCTCCTTGTCTTTGCTCTGTGCTCCCTGTCAGTCCCTCCCATAGTCACAGAATTCTTTCCCAGATTCTTTTCTCAGATTGGAGATCAACAGCAGGGATCTCACAGCTGCTAACTAGAGATCTGTCACTGGTTTCAATGGGGTCATGATTTCAGCTGTGGGGTTTTCTTCATCAGTTCCATTTCCAGTTTAATGACTCACCTCTTAAGAATACCTTCCACTGAGAACATCTGCTTTTCTCCGGAGATAGTGCTATCTCCGATGTCCTATTTTCTCCCAACAGTCACAGATTTGACTTCCTTTAGACAATGTTGCCCATTATCCGTAAGAAAGATCCCTACATTTTAATCCTGGGACTCACCTGCCTAGTGAATTCTTCACATACAGCTTCTGCTTCTTTTCCATAACAATTTGAAAAAGAATGGGAAAATTTCCGGCACACTTGGACATTCACCAAACCAGGAACAGGTTTCCCATAGGTGTACCTATGATCACAAAGTATTAAAAAATATATTAGATGATGAGACAATCAGAGTCACAATCAAACTCATTTCCTTAAAGACTTCATGGGTAACTTCCTAGTATTTGTTCTTAAAGGCTGATTAATCTGGTATTTTAACAATTCTAGTGATTGTATTTCCATTATTTCTATAGTGAGATTCTTCCGTCACCCACTAGAATCTGTTCTAGGTGGGAGTTCTCTGTAGGAATACAGTAAAAAAACATCTTTAGAAAATTATTTTAGCCAGGTGTATCCTTGTATCACAAACTCCTGAGGGCTCAGTGAAGAAGTAGAAAGGCAACTAGAAGTTGAGGAGGAGAAATTTATGAGTTAAAGATGAGAATACAGGCTTTGTTCCACCTACTTAAGTGATTTCTGATCTGATAACTCTCAATATTTGAGTGTTCAAGATTGGCAGAAAAGCTCTAACTGAAGGAATGTAAAGACAGAAAGAGAAATATACAGTAAACCGTGAGGAGAGAGCTGCAGATTGGTTTGGCATCATCTTTTGCGGAATACAGAAAAGACCCTTCACCTTTTGTTTTTCAAACCAAGAAGCAGATTCAGATGTGATAGGGTGGAACAAGCCTGAGCTAGATGTCTAGGAAAAGTATGAAAAACTTCCCCCAAGTTTCTTTTAGCCACCAGCAGAAAGGAGGAGTGAAGAATGGGCAGGAGAGATTTACTTTAGCTCTGTGACTCACAGACCACAGACGGACACAGGAAGCTCCGTGTCCCTGATAGTGATCATCTTGGGCAGCTTCACCAGGACCTCGTACTTGGGCAGCACTAGATGGGAGAGAGAAAATCTGATATGAGAAGAGTCGAAGGCAAGCAGTGTACTATACAGCAACCCACATCTAGAGCCAGAATCATCTTAGTACTAACCATCGCCTCTCTGTGGTCTGCAGTACAGTTGTGTCACCCCTTCCTTATGTTTTCCCAGCCTTCACCATCATTTTGGGTTTCAAGGGAATTTAAGGAGGGTTGTAGACCTTACCTTCCCCCATTTGCAACACATGCTTATGCAATCACATTGGCACCAGATAGCTGTGTAGATTCTTCACGTGCCCATTCAGAAGGACACACTGTGTTGTGTTACGTGTTTCACAATACATCATTTGCAACTAAGACTTGAGGTAGCAGATTCATCACCTGTGTCATTTACCACATTGAAAAGGCTTGTATCATTGATTCTCTCTGTCTGTTTCTTACAGCTCTGGAGATACCAAGTTACCGTTAAGCTCACTAACATGTAGCATGTGAAACTGTTTTTCATGTCCAAACAGTTCTAGTGAATCTAGACTCTCAACTCTGTATTTTTAAGTGGACAAGGCAACCACAAAGCCTGGTATAATGAGTGGCAAGCTAAAAGACACATTTTGCTCCTACATCCCTTTTCCCATATTGCATCCTGCACCCCTAAGCCCCCAATTACTCAAGTCCAGGACTGGACTGAAGCACGTAATGGCCTGCTTCCAAGCAGTGCACTTGAGATTTTCTTCACAAAGCAAGGAAATAAGAGCAGGGAGGATGCATGCTCAGACCCAGGAAGTGGAAAGCAACCCCGAGTTACACAGTTTAGACATACATTTGCATCTAGGATGGGTGGTAAATATCAGTGTTTCAAGCCCAGGCCTCAAAAGGCTCTAGGAGAATTAGCAACAGGGGAGATTAATGAGAATAAGGCTAAAGAAAAAAGGAAAGAAAAATTAGTGTGGGGCTAAGAAAGGGATGCACATCTTTGATTTTGGGGGTTGTTCAGAACAATTGCTTGGGAGAAGGCACAACCCAGCTGTAATCATGGCAGACCAAAGCCTGTAAGTTGGTTTGTGTTCACATTATTCAACATGTTCATATTGTCCACCATGCCTGACTTTGAGCCAAATATGCCTACTCCCCTGGATTCCAGTGACAATCTCCTCTGGATCTGCATCCTGCATTCCAGAAAGTTCTGAACAATGTGCTGGGTCATTTGGGCTCCATGTACAGCTGGGGGGAACCCGGGAGTGCAGAGCACAAGTCAAGCAGCCTCGTCATACACACACAGTCGATCCAGAGTCGACATGTCTACAAACATCTGAGAAGTTTTATTACAGAACTGGGGGTTAGAGTGCTCCCTGGGGCAGCATATTTCTCCTTACTCAGTCTCTACTACCAGACTGCTTGCATCCACATATAATATCTGTGGAGTGTTTCTCTTCAAACTGAAGTTTTCTACCAAACATACTTTCTAAGCTTTTGCAGAAACATGGAAGAAGAGGAAAAAGAGTGAGGACTACAAATGGAGGAATGGAACTGATGCAGAAGATGGAAGAGGCAAAACAAGGTCACCAAAATACCATCATCTTTTACTCTGTATCTAGTGCTACTTGCAACAAGCTGCTGGACTGAAAAGCAACTGAAACAGCTGAAATTGGTGCAACAAGCCATGCACAGGCAACTTGTCACACCTTGTATTTCCAAAAGTATTATGAGCAAATAAAAGCTCAAGCAGGTTGCAGAGATGCCATAAGGTAAGCAACTGTTTCTTAGGGGCTTCTCAGTCACCCCCTCTTAATGCCTTTACCTGTGTATTCTCTCCCTCCCTTCTCCATACCATTCCCAGGAACCCCCGAATCGAGAGGCCAAAATAGAAGGCATTACTGTCACTCCCAGTTGCAGCCCATACCTCCTCTCCTTACCATATTCTTCCACGGTGAAGGAGTGCTCCACATGGGATGAGGAGCTCTTCTGCACGACTATTTTGTAGGAGCCTTGGATGGGTTCCGAGGTGAGGGGGAAGGAGAGCTGCGTAAAGCCTGTCTCTAGTTCCACCCCTTGCCATTGGTACACACGGTTCCTCTGGGGATCCTGTAGGTGAGGATAACTCACGATCACAAAACAGTACAGGAGGCCCCTGGGGACAGGTTGGTGGAGTGCCCAGTATATATACATCCCAGCTGGGAAATGCTTAGCTATAATTACTCAATAATCTGTGGGGGTCTGTGGGCATTTACCTGTCAGTTCTGCACTACTAGCAAGCAAGAAAGCTTTTTCAACCCAGGAGATCCTGTGCTATATCCTCCTCAGCTCTGCCTGCAAGCTTATGAACCTTGAACCTCAGCCTGAAAACACCACTACTAGAGACTATTATCTCTGTGTCTGCACATTCTAGTGAAATAATACACATATAGTTAACCACTCACCTGAACGTAGACAAATGGAAACTGTGGAGAAACAACAGAGGAAAATCAGTTAGAAATATGGATCACATATGCATGAAAGTAATTTCCAGATTTGGACCGAAGGTCAGAAAAAACGTCCTTCTAAAAAGTCCTTTGTGTTCTCCCTTTTCTGTGCTTGCTCCGTTTCCTTAGTTCTTGATGGTTAAGGGAATTTATTCTATCAATATTTTAGAGACCGAACTGTCATTCTTACTACAGTATGAAAATGTAATGAAATAAGAGTTTTCAAAGAACTTGTCTTCATTAGGATCTGATTGCCAAATAATCTAGAAGGTGGGCTTGCAGCCATGACCAGTTTCTCAAAACCAAGTCTTTGTCAGGCTACTTTCTCTGCCTCTAAGCGTGTGGTTGCACCTGTTTCCAGAAACATCTGCATATCTGTCACTTTCAATGGAAACTTGTCCCACACATTATTTTCAGCAATGAGATGTCTGCCTATGTGCTTAGCCACATATATTCCTTTACATATTTGATTTTAAACACCTACATCCATTTGAAAAAGGGGCATGGGTTTCTCAGTTTGTAGAAATGTGTCTCAGGACAGGATAGGGAATGGGTCAAGGATGTGAGCAAGAAAAGATCATATGCTTTAAAGATTCTCTTCAGTGATTATAAATTATGACAGTAATAGCGTTATTAGGGAATTAAACCTCCTGGTTAACAATGAAAAATTATGGCTCTACCTTCTCATTTAGCGGGTAAAAGTCTTTGTCCAGAGAGATGATCCGAAACAGAACTGGAGGATGGAACAGAAAAGAAGGAGATTCCACTATTAAATTTGTAACCGTTACCAGGAAGTCAGTATTTTGATAATTTGTAACTCAGATTCATTCCACAGATCAACAGGCTCTAAGTTATGGAAGCAATTATTTCAGGCTCTTTCTCTTGCAAATGGTCAGAGGCAGATTAATTGAGAAGGATAATCTATCTTGGCTGAACTGAATTGTTCCGTGGGAGTGCCTGTTCTGCTTTGTTGATTCAGGTGCAACCAAGGGAGACTAATGCTTTGAAGTCATCCCATATTCATGCCCCTGGTTGAATAGCATGAATCTGAGCTTGTGCTTACATCTGGCTGTGATGATGCACCTGGAGAAAGGAGGAAAGGAATGATGAAGGTAACACATGCCCTAGGTATCAGCTGACAGAAATCAGATTTCCTAAGCACTTTAACTTCTCCCATGAAGGAGTCTGAAAACATTAATAAAAGTATGGAGCCTCTGGGGAATGAAGACCATAAGATTTTCTGCTGTCAGAGTCAACACCAACCGAGTTCCCTGTGTACCTGTCTGTCCAGGCTTGTAGATGGGTTTGTCTGTCTGTATGAAGACCAAGCTCTCAGAATTCCGGACCAGCACTGATTTGCGGCTCCTAAACTGCAGTGTCTCTCCTTTCACCATCACAGTGAGAAATGCCACTGATGTCCTATTAGATTTTGGAAGCTAAGAAAAATGAAGAGGAGAACTTTAAATATTCATCCCATTGCACTAAGACTTTGAAGGATGGAGTATTAGCTAGTTACAAAAGTTCCCTGAAAGGACCCCAAAGACTCAGTGCTGGAAGGAAGAGAAGAAACATGATTTTCTGGTATGAACTTGGAAGGTTTGTCTCCTTTGTCTCAATAAAATCTTCTTTTTCCTTCAGGAATTTTTCAAAAGATAGATCTTTTCCATTTCCTTTAGTTTTCTCCACGCTTCCCCTCCTTCCAATACTGAAAATCTTTTCCCTTCCTTCATTTAGACAATTTCCTTAGAGAAATATTGGATCTGATCTTGTTCCATCCTTTGATTCATCAGAATGGAAATCAACCCAGATTAATTATTTAGGGGGTGGGGCCAGTTGCTTACAATACTCACCAACCAGCCTTCTGGAGGAAACAATAATAAATAAGCTTCAGAAAGAGACAAATGACCTCATGGACCTCATTGTTTTTAACCATTCCCCACCTTCTATACCTCTAACTCCACTTCCCTTTTTTTCCTCTGAGATCAAACAAACATGGGTTATGTTCTGCTTTAAAGTCAGTCAGAATTCTAGGATGAAGGATCGCAAAAGAGTTCACGAATCCTTGCATGCACAGAAATATCATGTGGGACACGGAATAGATAATGATGAAAAATCATTCCTCATAAGGCTACCATGGTAAATTTTCTACATCAAATTAATTTTTTGTTTGGCTTAGCTTAGAAGTCTCTGATCACAATGTGTCTTATTTCTCATTTCTGAACTGTTTAGATCTACTAGCCTGCATCAATGAACACAAGGATGAGCCCACAAGGATGAGGTACTCACATAGAAAGGGATGCAGGTGAACAGGTCCTTCTCTGACACTACATTGTCAATCAAGCTCCTGTTTTCCCCTTGATACTCGAGTGTGGTGCTCAGTGTCACAGACTCATTCAGGTGGGTCAGTTGAATACAGACTTTCTCAGAAGAATCAGTGTGTATCAGAAAGGGCAGTAGCACCATGTACTGCCTAGAAGGATCAGAAATGTGAAATAGTATTAAGAAAACAGTATTAAGTGAAAGAAAATTAACATGCCTGATCCATTAGTGTACCTGTGAATTGCAGTGCACATACACATGAGCGTTCATTTTATTTTGTGTTTATACATATTAAATTGCCTAACTAATTAGCCAAAAAGCAGGAAAATACTTGCTGTAGAAGTAACAGTTTCTATGCTATTAGAGAGTCCTTTACAAAGGATTATTTTGTTCAGCTTCACAGCAGGGAGCATGGACAGTGTGAAAGGTTCCAGGCTGTTAATTGATTTTTGTATATCCCACCATCTCTTACTGAGAAGCAATGTCATTAACTTAAAAAGGTTGAAAATTCGGCAGTTTTAGGGTTGAAAAAAACACCCACTTCCCTGGCTGCTCCTGTCTTTGTCTATCCAGATTTTCAAATCCTTCTCATGCTGAACAAAAATGTGAGTTCTTGCAGTTTGGGAATTTTTTAAGACGAACACACAAAGGATTTCGGAGAGTAGTGGTTTACTTGCATCTTCAAAGGGCTTTTGACAAGGGTGCCGCACAAAAGACTTACACTAAGCTGCCTTTCAATTTAAGGGATCATTTTACTAATTTTTTACTAATAATCAAATTGTTAATTCTGACCTGGTTTAATTGTTTAAAAAATAGGACTCAAAGGGTAAGAACCCAGTAAAAATCTCCAGAATCTGTTGGACCTCTGTTGTTCAGTAAGTTTCTAAATGGTCTGGGAAGTACCATTTTCTGATAATTGTTCAAGGTAAGAAAATACCTAAACCTGCCTTACATTTTTTGTGGAAAATTTTTGTGATATGGTAAGACTGTGTAGCAAAAATGGCACACAAATTGTTCATAAAGGGAACACAGTCAACAGAGGAAGGAAAAATACCGCAACAGTACATATGCTATGGTATATATCTTGCTAAGCGGGCTACTACAACGCAGACATGAGCATTGTTTACTCTTGGAAAATCCTCATTCACCAATAAGCAACAAATGGACCATAAGGAACTGTTCAGAAAGGAACAGAGGTCAAATCATAACATAGAATTTTGCCATTGTAAAATTGCAGTGTACTTCCACATCTGCCATATGGAGTGCATTTATAAAAAGGATTTAGCAGAAAAATTCAGTGAATGACAGCAGCGATAATGTGGAACAATTTCCATAGGAGAAAACACTACATAGATTAAGACTCTTCAGCTTGGAAAAAGGCAGGACAGAAAGCCATAAAATCATGATGTGCATAAAAGAAAGTATGTGTTCATCACCTGTGACAGTGCATGTAGTAAACACCAGGTGAAAATACTAACCAGCTGGCTTAAAAATAGAAGGAAGCAGAAACTTTTTCACTTAATGTACAAAATTAAGACAAGGAACTTAGTGATACTAGATGCTGTAAAATCCAAATGTACAATTCTGGTATGGCCAGTTTTTGTGCTCTCCAGCAGCCCAAGAAGGGCACATATAGCCAGGCTGCACCAGGTGATAGACAGCAGCCAACTGTCCTTCCTTGGGTGAGGAACAAAAGGAGCCAGCAGATGCCAATGAGTTGGATAATTAGGGCCTTACTTGTCTGTCCTGCCAAGTGCAGGAAGCTGTCACTCCCCACCTGCCAGTAACTCTCCAAGTACGTGCCTCGTGATACCAGCCACATAAAATTTGGTATGAGGCTCATAAGGGCAAGATCAGCTACTCCTGATACTATAAAAAATGTTGTGGGTAAATTCATTGCTCAGAAATGTCTAGAAAACTTAGAAGCATGGGTTTAAGACCTTGAACCACTGATTGATAGAAGCTCCATAAGGCTACAGCAGATGTGAAACTCATTTCTGCAGTATTTGCCTTACTCCTCTACTCTGTTCTTCAGCATCTGTGGCTGCCCACCAGCACAGACAGAGCTAATGTAGTTCCCTGGTCTGATGCTGGACCATTTTCATGGACCTGGTATTCCTTTTTCCCTGCACACATTCAAGCTATCCAGATGCAACAGTGGGAGGTTCTGATGGCAATTCAGTCTGCAGGGTATATTAATCACTATGTGCATGGGAGAAAAGCTGCGGTTAGAACTGCTCATACCACTTTTCCATGGGGTCTCCACTGAAGAAGGCTGATGTGCACCTTGTCAGATGGTGCCAGCCCTGAGGAGAGAGAGAGCTGGGCCCATCCAGAGCTATGCTATTGCCTGGGCTCTGAGCTTTTGGGAAGTCCTAAAGCTACTGTTGGAAGCAGTGGGACCCAGGCAGTAGATCCATTTCCCTCACCACTGGGCAATGGAATAAAGTGTGGCAAGGAACCAGCTGACAATTCTAGTCAGTGCATGCTGCTGCAGACAGTGAAAGGAGGGAGCTCCAGCCACCCAAGGGGTGACTTACTGCGTGTGACTGCCTGCTTGCTTCAGCATTCACCTTCCTCCACTTCTTTCTCGCCACAGCTTCACCCTGTGCCTGCTTCCCCTAGTCTCGTTTCCCTTTCCCCGCTGTCAGTGGCACTGGCAATCTGACTGTGGCATCCAATCTACCAAAGGGACAGTGTGACCTAGCTCTTGGGAAATTTGGCCTTGTTTCTCTTCTTGTTCACTGTTCTACTGAAATTTTGGCCAATGCACAGAACTTCGCCCTAGAAAGGCTTACTTGCCTTTGAAACAAAGATACGAAATACGGTGTTTATAGTCCTCCTTTTATCTGTTTTGGAATATGTTGGTGAAAAGAGTTACAGGAATACAGTGAAGGCTTTAAATAACTTGAGTCACAAAGTCCATGTATAGACATTCCAGGACAAAAAGCATCTGGGCTGCTAAAAGAGACCTCAGTAGCCTCCCTGCATGCAATGAAGTGTTTTGAAAACAGAAGCAGGGGCTCTGGCAGAAGCAGGTCACAAGATAGGAGACCCTAAAGAAAGTGGCTGAGGCAAAAATTATGAGTTTGTCTACATACAGAAGGTGGCATTCTGTCTTAAAATGGATTAACATTTATGCATTATCTCTCAGCTACTTCCTGGACAAGCATCAAACTAAAGAAACCGGTGAAATCCACACCTGCCAATTCTTGTGCCATCATGATCTAGCATTGCTGACTACATACAGCATATACCAAACAACTACACTGCATTTTAAAGTAGCTGGCATGCCCAATCATGTATCAGCATAGGAGAATGATTCCTCCTATTGAATGATATCCCTTATTGGTTTCTTCCAGAACAGATCCAGAGCAAGAAAAAATAAATAAATATTGCTATCAGTATTTTACAGAATAATAACTTTTTTGGTTGCAAGGAATCTCTCCATGTCTCACACCCAGTTTCTCCCCTGCAACAGAACTGTTGCAAAGGACTCCACAGACGGAATTTCCACCATTTCCCTGGATCACCTGTTCCAGTGCTGAACTAACTTGGTGAATAAGTTTCTGTTTGAACCTTAATTGTGTCTCCTGTACAGCTGAGCCACACCTGAAACAGAAATGGCTACTCAAAGAAGCTATCTCCCTATTTGTGCTGGGCACAGGAGGCAAGTCTTGATTGGAAGCTTGATTTTGCCTTCTATTCAAGGGTAGCTTCCCTTCTGTGTTATACACAGCATCTGATCTACCCTGTAGCACTTAAAACTGAACCACCACCCTCACACTTATGTAGTAGTTCACTGCCTCCCTGCTGCCCAACTGTTTACTGGGCTTCTGTGATCGTCCTGTGGATCCCAGCTACACCTCGCTCTCCCTCACCTCTCTCAGCCTTTCCTCCTTCTCCACTCCCAAAATGGTGCTCGGGTTAGGGATAAAGAGCAGGATGTTGCTCACAGGAGGAGAGGACTGAGCAGTATGGGTTCATTCTCTTTCCCTCTGATATTGGGCAGGAATGAATTAAGATTACTTAAGTGCTTAATTACATTAGATTACTGTAGGGAAAACAGAGAGCTCAGCCTGACCCCAAAGCAGACTTGGCTGGCTAATCTGTCCCTGAAGCACCCAAACAGGGCAGATCAATGCAAGGTTGATGATACAGCGCTAGTCAAAGGTCCTTCGGTTTGAGCTGGTCACCATTTCACCTCTGACCACAAAGTAAGTGGCAGCAGTAGAGCTGCACCTTCTGCTGCAGCTGCCAGCACTACTCTGCTGATGGTGGACATGAAACAGCAGCATTAGAAGACCCACAGCAGTGAGAACTGCACTTCTGCCAGCACAGCAAGAGGCACAGCGTGTGACAGCAGCCAGTATCTGAAGACGGAGGCTGCTCTCATCCAGACTAGAAGCTCTGGAGCAATTCTCTCTGGTAGGTGAGGATGCCAGCCTCCAGTTGGCCAGTGGCATCCTGAGCTGCTCCTTTCCTCAGGGTTTTCAGCAAGGTGGGCGCTGCAGCTGTGCTGCTGGTCTGTAGAGCCCTGGGGTGGATGCCCCAGAGGAGGGTGCCAGAGGAAGAGAATCTAGGTCACAGATCCCCATTGGGAACAAGTACATCTGATGCTGCCAAGGGAAATAAACTGGCTGAAAGAAACAGGAGAAAGGGGAGCAAACTGGCTTGAGAGCAACAGGAGAGTAGGGAGAAATAACTCAATGATCAAAACAAGGATACTATGGGAAAGGTAAGTACATAGGTTCTGGCTTCATGCATACAAAAACACAGGCACCTGAAGGTTTCTACAAAGGAATATACTTAGTCGAAGAAATTGTGAGGAAGCAGGGCTGGATTACCAGGCAGATACGGGGCAGGAGTGTGGGTACTAGCAGAGCTGTGGAAAGGGGGTCCCAGGGCTGGACAGCCAGGGGGGCACAGAGAGAGATTGGGGAGCACTGGCAGAGCTGTGCAGGAAGTTCAGGGCTTGGCTAGTTGTGAGTCTGTAGAGCAGGACTGGAAGAAACTGGCACAGTTGTTTGAAGAATGACACAAGGAAGAAAATTGAAGGAAAAAAGGCACACTAAGACCTCCCCCCCCCAACCCCCACCTTCCACATGTGCAGCTTACGGTTCTGTGGTGGGAGAGGTATTTCCAGGAAGAAAGAAGAGAAGAAGGAGGAAGATGTTTGCTTTGCTGGGCAACCTGTCCTTCCTCATGGTGCGGAGCAAGTCGTGGTGAGTCATGCAGACACCCAGCCTGGTCTGCTGTTGCTGTTTTCCTGCACCTTGTAACTCCTCTCCTCTCTCTGCTGGGTCAGCTTCTTTAAAACTGCGCTCTGTAAATAGCCCAGGGGCTGGAGGAGATAAGGGCTCAGGGCCAGGACCCATTCAGAAATGAGGAGAGACATGTAAGGAGGAGCTGGAACAGACAGTATTTGGCCAGAGACTTTCCAAGTCCGTGAATGGTATTTATTAGATAGTGCTTACATTAGAAATCTTTGCATGATTCATACCCTGCTTTCTTTAACCCATCAGAAGTCCACAGTGTTGGGGAAATGAACTCTGCTCAAGACAGGGCAATATTCCCTGTAGGCAGCATCTAATCATAGCACTCAGGTGTGGGGTACTGTGATCTTTTGAAGCCAAAACCCAATTTTATAGGAATTTAAGAACAAAAGGAAACCCATAGGCAGAAACATTGCTCATATTATGTGAACAGAATACTGCAGTAGTTTACTGGCACATTGTTAACAGTGGTAATATGGGTTAAACAATTAATCTGATAGGAATATGTCACCAAAATGAGGTGAGGAACTCATCTAGATATGGAAATAAATTCTGTTTCCAATGTGAATATGCATGAATATTACACAATGCTTTTGGGAGATATGCTGCCTGCATGCTCCTCCCAGCATGATGGTTGTCCTCTGTCATTTAGGGTCATCTGGAGCACCAATGTCCCAGGTGGCTCCTCCTTTTCTTTGCCGGATTCACATCTGTGCTGTTGTGAGCCATGTTTGTAACAGAAGTCACACAGAAATAGTGCTGCTCACCTGGCTAGCTCTTCTGCAAACCTCTGGTTGTAGCAGCTTATCCAGAAGTTGAATTTAGTAACAAAAAGAATTCCAGCAGGTCATTAAATAGAAATATTCAGTCCAAACTATGAGCACTTCCTGAGAAGTTTCATTTTGTGGGGTGTTCGCACCAGTGTGGAAAACTGCAAAATTGCAGCCATAATGTTGTCAGTACCCCCTTCAGTGCCTGTGCAGTGAAAGGGTTCATTAATATTCTTTATGGAGATTCATGATCCCTGTGAAGAGTTCTGTTGTGTAGGAATAACCCAGCAGAGAAAATGCTTCAGCGTGAACCACCTACAACGTGTCTATGGGAAGCCACATTAATGGCAAAAGTTCTCTGAGCTGTGCAAGGGAGCTTACTAGATCACAACAGCTCAGACAGCCCATATTTGCTCTTTGCCTGAAGATTAAGCTTTGAAGAGTGAATGTTAAGACTGAATGTTAGCTATACAGTGTCTTGACCCTGATGTAGTAACCAGAAAAATGCAGGGAAGAGCTGTGTAAAAGACAAGGAGAAATGATTCCTTGGGGATGAAAGGAAGTTTAAGAATGGTGTTAAAAAATCAGGCTCAGTTTCTCATGGAAAAAAAATTTAACACCTTTTATAAACCCCAAAATTTAGCAAAACAGTTGGGAGGCAGCCAGTATCTGCTGGGGGGTAAATGTTATATAAATGTCATATGGAGAAAGAATGAACACATTTTCAGACAAACCAACAGATTTAGCAGATTATCAGCTAGAGATGGAAATACTGATAAAAAAAGTGGTTGTGTAACTACCAGGTAATAAAACCTATACATATCTTTTTACAGAAATGCCCGCTGTCATCTGTCTTCTCACTCCCATCTTTGACTTCTCCAGTAAATAACTAACGCAAAATAACAATTTTCAAAGCAATAGCATCCTGGGCATTTGCTGGAAAACATTACTCACCCTGAATCGCCTGCTGTCCTTCAGGCTGCTGTAAACTGAAACAAAAAAGAAATCTGAATGGATACATGAGAAGTACACTTTAAGGATGAGCATGTAAAATTGAAGTCATGGATCTACAGGACCATCAAAGCCAGCAATTCAATTGAGCTGATGTTCATTATAGACTTCTATATATGATGCCATAGATACCAGGCCAGAAAGAAACAGATGCCATGGGAGCACTTCTGCTTTGCCCGAATGTATCAATGCATCATTATTACTATTTTTTATTTTTATTTTCTGGAGCATTTTATTGTCCTCAATATTTCCTTTGCAAGATCCTTTCCGCTGGAAATTTAAAATATGTTGTTTTGAATACGGCTGACTGGCACAGAAGACGCAATTAAGAAGTTAACACAGGCCACCATGGATATAGCCCATCATAGCAAACCTTATTCTGCAATTCCTATAAGCCATAGAGTCTCCACTGCATTGCCTAGCAAAGAAAAATGTGAACTGTCCTACACCTCCGAGTTTATGAAAACTGTAGAAAACAAGTGCATTTTTAAAATGTGCACTGTCAGTCACTCAGTTTTAATCAATCGGTTTGAATCACCCTAACCCAATTCCGGTATATTTTTCTCTGACTATTGTTACAGTTCCTACTCATTGCAACTGCAAGAAGAAAAGGTGTCCGTGGGTGGGTGTAAATACCCTCAGTACTATCACAGTACTTTATGTGCAGGAATCCTTGTCTGCTTCAACAGACTTAAGCCATTTTGGAACCACTGTCACCAAAGATGAATAATTTCAAGACAGCTGCTTCTTTGCTATGTTCCTGTTCTGACTGCTCAAGGACTGTAAGCACAGTGCTCAGCCCTCAAAACCGTAAACAGAAATTCAACCTTTGGCTATCAAGAAGAGGCATGTGTTAAAAAAAAAAAAGGCCGAGGAAACAGGTCTTAGTAACATTGATATTGTGCCTAAACTGTGCCCTGGTGGAAACCAGTAGCTCTGGCAATGGAATCTTATTCAATGCCTACATCAGCTTTGCATGAGGACAGGTGAGAAAATGCTCACTATAAAACCTGAGTCTTATTATTAACAGCTCTGATTAACCAAATTGTGTTAGCTATTCAGCTAAAAGCTGAAAACAATCCCTCAGGGGAAAAAAAAAAAAGAAGAAAAAAGAATTCACAATTTTTCTTTTAAAGGAAATCCAAATAATGATATTAGTTTTCCCTGCCTGTGTACCTAAAACCAAGAAACCCAAAGCAATTTATTTCAAATGACAAAAGAGCATTACAAGCAACAGTGCTTGTATTAATTAGTTGTATTCATTATTATTAAGTATTATTAAGTTGTATTAATTGGCAACAACAACACCCAGAGAGATAAATAAAAGATTTATTATTGTGTGGGAGACAAAATATTTCACAGGCCATAGTAAAGACAAGGTCCTTTATCAGAAAACGTCAAACAATGTGAAATTACACAAGTTGCAATAATATGCAATTAAGTGAAACTCCATAAAAAGGCTTCATAAACTTAACCTCACATTAAACTGGAAATATCAGAGCAAATAAAGATTATCCACTTTAGTGGTCTGTTGAATATCTTGACCTGAGAAAAACGTCTGGTGGCAGAATAACTGCCTTTCCCAGATGCAGGTAGCTGTGCTGCCATATATAACTCCTTTTTCTGTGGTGTCACATGAACAAATGAGTAAACGCAGGCAAGGAGAAGGCATCACCTAATTACTTTCATTTTAGTACATTTTGTAGATTAAATAGCAAACCAAACCTGTAGCTGGGTTTTATAAGCAGTTCTGTGGCTACAGTTTGAGTGATTGTAGGATAAGCCCTATACAATGATGCCAGTAGAGAAAAAAACCATGCTTGCATAGGACAGACATTTCAAATATTTTTCCCGTTTATATCTGATGTTCATTTAGTTACAAAAAATTAAAGTTCCAAACCCTTTGTCCTGGTTTCCAGGAGGGATAGGGTTAATTCTCCCCTGGCTCTAGTGGGGGCACAGGTATTCTACCCCATGTGAGCCGTGCTCAGTGGGTATAAGGGAGCTGGCCAGGAAGGGGAGGTGGGAGATTAAGTGGGGTTGCGGTGAGGCATTGGTTGGTGAGCGGTCGGTATCGTAATCATGTTTGTATCCTTCTCCATGCTTGTTACTGTTACTGTTTTTCCTTGTTGTACATGTTGTTCTGTTAAACAGTTTTTGTCCCAACCCATGAGTTCTACTTTTTTCTTCCAAACCTCTCCCCACTGCTGTGGCGTGTCCAAGCAAATGGGCTGCCACCTGGTTCTTTGTTGCCATCTGAGGCCAAACCATGACACCCTTGCTCTGAATGGCTTTGCTAGAAGGTGGGAGCAGATGGTTAAGCCAATGCCATCTGCTGGGTGGACTACAATGTACTTGCCCAGTGCAGCACCTGCTTGCTGAGGTGGCTGTGCACCATGCATATGCAAGACCATGCACATGGTCTCGCTTCTCCAGCCCTGAGATCTTGGGCCCAGAGATTGCTGGCTGAGCTGCAGCAGGAGGGAAGGGCTTCATGCTTAGCTTAGTTATTGACTTACTGGGTAACACTGAGCAGCCCAGGCCACTCTGTGCTAAAGCTAAGCCAGATGTTATTTGGTGCTCAAGACACAGATCTTCCTCCAGCCGAGAGAGGAGCTGGGATTCAGTTGGCAAGTATTTGTCCAGATTTTTGAGATGACGGATGCTACAGGAAAACAAGTCCTCATGGAGTATGAGGCAAGGGAATAAAATATTCTCATGTTTAAACCCTTTCCCCTGCATCTCTGCTTTGCTTTGTTGCACCTTGTTAGGCAGGGCTGAACTGGTCATGTTTGGCCTTTAGGGTCAGGGAGAGGAGTATGCCATGATGCTATAATGCATCAAGAGAACGTGCCGTCTTTCAGGGGGATATCCTGTACTGGACACAGGTGGTGGGAAGGGAACAGGACAAGACCTTGCCTAATTGGGCAGGGGTTGTGAGGAGAGAACCAACTGCGCATCCCATGCTCAGAGCACAGGACTTCCCACAGGACTTCCTACATGTGGGAACACCTTGTCTTGACAGGAGGCACAGCAAGGGGAACCAGTGGGGCCTAGAGATAGTAAATTCCAGTAAACTGGAGAACATGTGGCAGGGTTACGCAATTGCCCCTGGTAATAACCCAGCCTTCACCTCACCGTGGGTACTGAGCCAAAGAGTGGGAGGCTGAAAAAAATGTGCAAGGTTAGCACTTTAGTATCATGCGCACAGAGCCCTGTCAATACACAACATGCTGATTTTTATTGCCTCCCTCTCTCCCTGCCTTGTTCATATTTACCCTCCCTTCACTCTCACATAAGATTTTTTAAATCTCCCAGCTGTCAGGTTATATACATAGTGTGTTGACATGGGGTCCAGGAGTCCTGCTGAAATCATATTCTTACATGAGGTACTGGTTTGCTCAGCAGGATCACTTGTGTGGCAGGAAGGGGAAGCAGAGGACTCCAGGACAGGATCAAAAGGCATCAGGAGATCAGCGTATTGAGCTTGCAAGAAGATCAGAACAGGAGAAGTTTCCTTGAAGGAGGCTTGTAGTCCTGTATTCAGTGTAATATCTTGCTCTTAGTATTTTCTTGACCCTCAAAATATGACCCTTTAGGAACTTGAGCAGAAAGAAGCTTTCTCTTGCTGTTGAGCTACAGGAATAGCTGGCACAATGTTGCTTCTCCAGTCGAGAAACTTTTGAGAAAGCTTTTTGTTGTAACTCTGAATAAAAAATTAAAACATACGTGAATTATATTCCTCAGGAAGCCTTCCTCTGATGTTGTGCACTTCACAGCCAGTGGTGCTAGAGATGTGACCATGCTTTTATATCACCTGTTTGATTATTCAGATTGTGGGGATCTGCAGACACGGCCCTACCTCCCTAATTGCCCACCAGGTAGGTGGCAAATGAACTCAACAAAGAAAAGATCAGAGAGGAAGACTGAGTTTTTACCTCTAAGCTTTTTGACACATCATCATTTCTTGACTGAATGTTCCTCTGGCACATTTCTAGTTTCCTCTGATCAGTTAATTGGTTTGTCATCAATACACAGTGAGTAAGGGTGATGAGAATACCTGAAGATCAACAAGTAGGTAACAAGATCTGGAAACTAAAAGAAGTCACACAGCTGAAGTCTTGCTGTGCCATTGATTGACAGCTTGGCACTGTTACTTGTGGCACTGCTGGGTTTACAGAGGATTTCGACCAAAAGATGGAGCAGACAAATTCCCTGTACCAAGGACTCCTTTTTCCAACAGATGTGCTGAGTAAGCAATTGAGGGACCTAAGCAAGAGAATGCTGCTACACTACATCTTCCTGTGGAGGTCCATTTGTTTATTTCTCTAGATCTCGCATCCTGGTGTCCACATCGTGGATGGGACTCATCATCTGCAGTAAAAGAGCTTATGTTCAGTTTCCAGAACAAGTGTGGTCATTGTAAGTCCTCTTCTTCTTAAGTAGACCATGACATCAATCTTTAGCAGATCCTTCAGTGTGAAGTCCCCATGAGCAGCAAAGCAATTCCCATGGCACAAATAAACTCTACAAAGAAGGATTTAACACAAAGGGAACTAAGCTTGACAGAGCATTTTAATCAAGGACATTCTCATGTGATTATACTCTTTGTTATCTATTTTTATTCATAAAAACATGCACTTCAGAATAGCATTTAATATGTGTGTTTTTAATGGCACCATGTACAGAGCCATAGGAGATCCAGAAGCTACAGCGGCTGAATGAAGGCACTGGAAGACAACCACATTGAAATTTTGAATTTCCCATTTCTTGTAGTGTTTCTGACTCAGTTCAAGGACCTGCACAACAATTTCAGTAGTTATTTATACCTGTCTTCATTCTCTGGTAGCTTTTTTAAACTGAGATGTGCAATACTGAGCACTGTGAACCAGCATCTGTGCCTTCAGTAGGGTAGTTGTGAGACAGCAGTAGGAGAGTTGCGAGTACCTCTTGGGCCAGTGGGCCTCATTTTCTCACACCTGGGAAAGAGAGTTTGCCTTGCATGTTAAGTCTTGCCAAAATTAACGCAGTTTTGACATTCTGAGACCTAGAACTCCACAAGTTTCTAGGACTGAATGAAATGATGCTCCAGGATTATCAGATTACAGAGGAAGAAATGACAGAAATGACACTGTGTGTCTAATGGTTGTCCCTGTTTTGCTTAGTCAACAATTAATAAATTTGCATTAGTTTCAGGTGTATACCATGAAACAAATAACTGAAATAAGACAGCCAGGTACCAGGAATCTGGGAGGTGTTGGAATACATTTTAAGGAATATTGCTGTTCCCTGCTGGAACAGGAGCCAAGAAAAACATGATCTATAGGTAAAATTCTGCAAGAGTATGAGCATGGGATGTTTATTAGATCATGTTGTTCTGTTAAACAAACAGACTCTCAGGATAAAATCAGGTAACATATATCACATTTTCAGGATCTAGAGGAAGAGTCTGCAGTGGGAAATATGCTCTTGATGTGTTAATAGTCCAGGTTTGGCCTAAGAGAAAAAGAAGGCTTCACAAGAATGACAAAAATGCAGCTTTTTTTTTTTTTTTTAAAGAGGACTTTGTTTCCAGAAAATGATGTTTGGCTGAGCAAAATAACATTTGGCCAGACCTGAGGGGGATTTTTATGAGTTTCACATGGGATGTTGAGGCCTTGGCTTAATTGGCCTCAAATCCCCCCGAAAGATCCATTTCCTGTATCTGCATCCACTTGGCCTGCTCTCTTTTTCAAACATGTTGCTGTAACTATTGATTCTCTTGCTTTACTCCAGTCTGATGCTACTGTAAATTGAGTCAGTTGCTACAGTTTGGAGTGTGTGAGGGAAGCAAAATTTACAGCCTTTCTTACTTCCCTCCTACTGCCAAGGAAGTTTTAATTTTGGAATTTAGCACATAAATCTGTGCTCTACTCAAAGCCATTGGCGTATAAGACACATGCCCCACAAATTCTTTATCTGTGAAATTTAATGAAATGGAAACACAAATCCAACTGACTTAAATTATTTAGTTCCTTTTGCAAAAGGGAAAAAAAAAATGAAAAAAAAGATTTGGGAAGAGAGGTATTCTGAGTTGCCATGATGATTAATTTTCATTGAAAAAAGAAATCCAAGCCCACACACGACGTTAGCAAACCAGCCGGTGAAATGGATCCTTTCAGAACACAAACCAGTCCTCAGCACTTAAACAGTTTGAATCCGGGGAAGAGTGAGATCTAGGACGTGGGACCAGGCACTCAAGCCCCATGTCTGTCAGTGGTGGTGGGGTCCAGCCCCACGCTAGCTTACTTGTAGTGTACCAGGGACTGACTATCCACCACGTGGGAGTGGGGAGGAATGAAGGTATCTGTTGTGGGGCAGGAAGGAAAAGGAGGTGCCATGCAAGGGCAATGATTCAAACTGTTTAAGTGAGAGTTTATGTGAGGGGCTGCTCAACAGCCATGGGTGATGGATCCTATACTCCAGAAGTAGGAGGGACTGAACGTGCTGCATATTACAGTGGTTGTCTGTGGTTATTAGTTGTAGCTAGGAGAGGAGACTGAGTGTTGCGGGCACAACAGTTGATGTTTCCCTTCATCTTTCCCCAGCCAGCAACCGTAACAGGTGGACTGTCATTAAAATGTGTAGTCTGTGAAACTGAAAAAAAGTCAATGCCCAGTGTAAAAGAGAGGTTTATTGATGGAAAGATATACATGATTATAACACAGGTCAGGAGAGATGTGCCGTGAAGGGAAACGGAGAATCAGACACTAGCTCAAATGTCACAAACTCCCACTGTGATTAGTAAGGTGAAACAGTCCTTTCCAGGACTTAATGACAGAAGAAAATAGGGTGCTTGATCACTTGTTCAACATTTATGATGGTCCTGCAGGGGAAAATCCGGAAGAAAATACACTCATTGAGAACACAGCCACAGCTGCAGAATATATAATGTGATTTCAGGATACAAGGTAGTCAACCCCTTCTGTGTAAAACAGACAAAAGCCAGACCAAGTTCTGGCAGCAAGCTGTGCCCATATCCCTCAGGAACTGCTTAGCAGATAACAGCTGGCTTAACTGCTGAGCTAAGCAGGACATGAACCTGGATCTCTGCTGCTCTGACTGGTTAACATATCACTTTCTGTGATTCCTGTCACTTTGTGTGTTCTCTTCAGACAGTGGACTAACTATCCAGGAAAGTGTTTCTGTAAATCTGTGTGAAGCACCTTGCTTGTGCCCATGAAGCATAGACTTCAGAGGGGAGACTTTCAAGTACGGCCTTAGGTAGACTATTCCTTGTCAAGTGTAGATGTTTTTGCGGAAATTCTGAAGGTATTTCCCAGTCTCTCCATTATTCTGGACTTTCACTTTTATCCTAGAGTCTGAGCTCTTCCCATACACAGATACGTGATCTCCACTTAGAGTCCACTGAGCATGTGTCACTGGACAGGATCTGGCCACTGTCTCTGGCTGCTCCCTGAGAAATCTGATGGAGACTGAAGATTCCCTTTCTGCAAGAGTAGTTATTGCTCTGCTCAACCTGCCAATCCCTCTGCTCATGCTGCTTTATACTTCACCTTCTTACCTGCTTGGTTTTGTAGGTGTTTTTTCTAACTTTCACTTACCTTTTCTAATCATGAGTCCATTTCTGCAACACCCTCTTTGCAAGGTGACGCATACTGAGCTACAGCATACTCTTCTGGAGAAGAAGGTAAGAAATGTTTCAGTTAACCTGGACACCACTTCCTGTGCCTTTCCCTGGAGATGGATATACCCTACACACACTTAAGCCACAGATCTTTGAAATCTCCTTTATTCTGGCATGTGCATTTTTATAACTTTCCAGTCATGCCCACTTGTCATCTTGGGCATGAGACCAAGCTCACTTAAAGAGAAAGGAGTCTCTTCCCTGGTGCTAGATCCTGGTAGAGCTCAGAGGAGAGCTGGTTCCAGGAGGGCTAGTTCTGGATGTCCTTTAACACATGCAGTGTTTCTGCTCTCCCTGTCCTTCCCCTAAACTTCATACTTGTTAAAATCAAAGACTTACCTGTTTCATAGTAATCATAGATCTGCACAGAAGCTGGTTTGGGATGGATCACTACAAAGTCTTGCTCAACTGAGAAAGTGATTTCTTTCCTTTTATTCTGCAGGATCTGGGAATGGAGGATGGGAATCATGTAAGTGTTTTTTTTATATAACACCATCTGGAGCAGACCAGGATGGTAACTGATAGATTGTATAATCCAAATCCCACTGATGCCACACATACAGGTGTGGGACATCTGTTTTCTCAAATATGTTTGGAAAATCCAAAGTGAAACTGAAGAGTTTTAGGCTGCTCATATTACCTGGTTCTGTATCTATTACACATCCTATTGCTATAGAGGGAAAAAATGTCCCAAAGGACTAGCTTAATTCTCTGTGATCTTCAAGTGATCAGGATGATAGTCTGGTATTCCAATCCCTCCAATTTCAGACATGAACATTAAGTCTCACTGAGAAAGTGGGAATCAATATATATCACTGGCATATTGGTTTCTGTTGTTAGTTCATCAGGACCCCAAGCAAATGTCCTTTTACTATATAAACTCTGATCCAGGGATTAGATTGCAAGTTAAGTTTGGGAATGAACTAGAGTGAGAGTAGGAATGGAAATGTTTCCAGAGGAGATCATAGCAGTATTGGCTGGTTGGAAGGACCGAGGTTTATGAGAAGGCTACCAACGGGGCATACATGGAAGAGAACCTCTTTTCTGGTGTTTGTCTGGTATTGACTGAAAGGAGAAAGAATTTTGATTAATTTTTATAGGCTTTTTTTTTTTCTTCTAGTTGTTACAAGGGCAGGGGTCAGTTTGAAGCTGTTTGGAAGGTTGTGTACTAAGCAGCTTAGTGATTACAGGGCAAAACTAATGAGGAAGGAGACACCATAAATGCGCTTTACTGAGTGTATCCATGCTGTAAGTACATCTATTACATACTGTTTGCACCTTTTGTGAAAATCAAATAGATAGTAATCAGAACTTACATTTTGCAGATAAAGGAGAACATGATTTTTCTTGTTCTCTACTTGCATCACTGTATGACTGTCAATGAGCTTTAAAACAAGGAAATGGAGTTAAATGTATTTGTAAGCCATTGAAAAACAAATGTTACCTAAGATCCTACCACTGTATGGCTGCGGGATTCATTCCATTCCTATCTAGGTACCACGGGCTGACAGCTGATTTTTAGAGTCCAAATGTGGCTGCACAGATGGAGAGGACTGAGTGAAACCTGCGACTTAACTTAATGGGGGGCATGAGTGCTTCCCACATGCAGGAGACGTACTGCAGCTCATTTGGGGAATGATGCCTGACTTTGATGTTGTATAGTCTTCAGAACTAGTCTGGCAGATTTCCCACTCTTTCCCTACCTGGGAGGTGCCAGCTCCCAGCTGCAGCTGCCAGCTGGTCAGGCTCTGGTGGGAACCCTTCCTAGTTTTTAATGTTGGGGGGGTCTGTGTGCTCACAGCTCCCTGTTGGGCATTCCCTCCATACAGTGAGGAAGATGGTGCAGCCATACAAACACCTTGCAGGGTTTGTGGGTAAATGATTCATAACCAGGGCTCTGTTTTTATCACGACCAGTCTTCTCTGTCCCTGGGGGTCACCCATTTAATCTTGTTTCTATAGTTTACCTTATCCAGGGAAGACTTAACAGGAACAAAGCCAGAGAGCATCTTCACATCAATAATGACCATGTTGGAGCTTCTGCGCTTTCCTGTGTAACTGAAACAAGAGCAACTCCTGTCAGTCTGGACCATACCTGAGGAAGTAAACCTCAGCTCTCTCCTCCAGTCCTCATACAGCATGGGGAGGCAGGAGTGAATTACATGCTGGGCTCATATGGGAGACACTGGAGAGTGCCCTAGTATGAAGGAGCCAAGTATGTACTAAAGCCATCAGTTACTGTCCCAAGGTCTTTTGAGATACTGTGACTTAAAGGCTGATATCATCAATACATTGATTATCTAGTGGTTTTTGACCTTGTAAGCGGAACTGAATACACACAGTCTTCTCTGTGTGTCTTGTCACCTGTGCAGATGGTTTGTTGATGACATATTACCTGCATATGAGGACAATATCAAATTTTGCTGGCCGATCCAGGGGGCAGGAAGCATGTGATGTCTTTGCTGAGAGCAAAAATCCAAAGGCCCCCTCTGGCAGGTGAATGTTGTATCTCAGTGCTGTCTGGAAGAGGAAAAATCCCTTTTGTTCAAGCATGCCAAGCGTTTTTCTTCGTGTTCCAAAAGTGTCAAGCTTAATGAAGTTTCCTGGCTTTTGGTTCTGTGTGGAAGGTCTTTGCTTACATCAGTGATGGACACATCGGATTTCTGTTCTTTAACAATGAAGGTGCTTATACCCAGAGTCACATCCCAGAAAGAAACCAGCTGCCAATCAGAAAGGAGTCTTTTTTTCATGCTATGACTCCACTGGAGTCAGAATGTGGGATGGGGGAAATTGTGTTTAAATAGTTTAGGGAAATAAAATAATTATGAAGAATAAAGAGAAGTTGGATGGAGAACCATCAAAAACATGGCTGTGTTGTATGCAGAATGTGAGACACAATGAGGAGTAGAGCAGACACTTACTTGCATAAGTACACATCCACTGCCATTCACTGTTAGGCTGTATTTCCCAGGGGCCTCAGGAAGGGGAGTATCTTGCAACAGGAGCTTGTGCGTATTGTTGACAATGAATACCTTCTCAAAAGGCTTTTTGGAAGTGATCTTGACTATGTTTTGTGTAACAGAATTGTAGGTGTCCTCACCATAAGCAGAGAGGGCTTGAAGAGCAATGACTGTGTCCTAAAGGAAAAGGAAATCATCATAGAATCACAAAACTATAGAATGGTTTATGTTGGGAGGGACTTTAAAGATGTCTAGTTCCAACCCTCTTACCATGGGCAGGAACATGTCCCACTAGACCAGGTTGCTCAAAGCCTCATCCAACCCGGTCTTGAACACTTTCAGGGATAGGGCTTCCACAACTTCCCTGGGCAACCTATTCCAGTGCCTCACCACCCTCATAGTGAAATATTTCTTCCTGATATCTAACCTAAATCTATCCCCTTACAGTTTGAAGTCATTACTCCTTATCCTGTCAGTACACGCCCTTGTGAAAAGTCCTTCTCCAGATTTCTTGTAGGTGCCCTTCAGGTACTCGACAATGGAAGACAATTATCTACACAATGTACCCAGTGCAGAGGGAGTCAAAGTCGTGGTTAAAAGTCCTGGCTAAAGAAACCCTGAATTTGTACATGTTTTCAGGGTTCCCATTTATAATGAACCATTTCATTCTGGCATGCGTGTTTTAGGGTGGAAGAAATCTCTCTATTCACGTGAAGGTCTCAGAACATTAAATCTGAGCATTACAGCACACTGCTAGAGCTTTTAGCAGTGGTGAAGCATGTGTTTTCTAGGGAACTGTAGAGCATTTGTGGTCATATAACAACTGAGACTTGGTGTTTTCTTGGGCTCATCTGCAACACAATTATCTGCATTTGTTGCTAGGCAAATACTCTTGGATGGCTTTGACCTTGCCGTAGATAAGAAAAAGGAGGGGGAAAAAAGTATCTTGGTCTCTCTAAGAGAAAGCCTTGGTAAATGTATGTTTGGGACAGCAGATAAAAAAGAGAAATAAGATTAGGTAGACTTCTTTCTGGCATCCTGAGCCAGTGCCCCAATTTCTCGGACTTGCTGGGGAGCAGAAGGAAGTTTCAGCACCTGGGTGGAAGAGAAACCTCCATAGGGATTCTGCTGCCTGATGATCCACTGCACAATCCCCGAGGCCTTTGTGAGATCCTCTCGATTCCGGTTTGGTTTGTAGAGCAGTGCCAGTAGCACGTAACTGGTGATCTCAACTTCAGCTGACGGGGCATGGTCAAGGAAGGAGGGGGATTCTTCTGATGGAGACCTCTCCTCCTGCTCCCAGTGCCACGAGCCACCTGAAAAAACAAAGAGAAGACAAGGAGCAACCAGACTGGGTTACAGGTGCTCCATGCTGCCTCAGAGATGTACCGTGTTCTGGCCTCTTTCTCACAAGTACTCTCTACAGAGCAACAGATGTGCTGTTAATTAACTCCGTAGATTATTTGTGGAGGTTGGTTTATGTGCCTGTACTCTCAACATTGTCAATGTTAGTCCATGTATCATCAGTAAGATCAGTTCCCTCTTTCCACCTCCCAAATTCCAAGCATGTCTGAAACTTACCAACTTCCTTTGCTGATTCCTGTAACACTCTAAGGAATGATTCACATTTTTCTTCTTTGCCAGCTAAGCAGAAAGCATAGGCCACAAGTGCCTGAGTGTAAATATCACTGATGTTTTTCTCAGATGCAGTCTCCAGGCAAAAAAGGGCATTTCGAACTACAGGGTACTTTAAAAAAAAAGAAGAAAAAACCGTAGGGTAACATATGGGTCTATTTCAGGACAGTACAAAAGCTTTTATTTTCTTTAAACCTATTCTTTATCCTGTCACTATTACAGCAATGAGAATGGTACTTCAGTTTGTATAGTGACTTCAGGTGAGAGAATACAGGATCCTTTGAAGAGAAATTTCAGACTGAAACATCATACAAATCAAGTAGATTTTCCGTGTGTTCTCAAAGATGTCAGTTTGTAAACAGAACACTCTTCTGTTTCTTTCACCGCTGATTCCTTCAGTTTAACTCCATGATAACAATTCACTTGACACTTCTACAGTCAAGAGTCTGTTGTCTTGAATGAACCCAACCTAGTAGTCTCTATCCTTGGTGACTAACGTATATTTTTAATTTAGTTCTGTGGAATTACAATAGATTTTCGCCAAATAAAATGTTACCATTTTGACTCTGTGTCCTTGCTAATGCATTATCTAATCAGGAAACACTTAACAAAGAATAAGAATAATTGGAGGTAGAGAAAGTCCTATGTTGAAGTCTAACAACTCTGCTGTACTAACCACTTTTTAAAAAGGATAGATTGGCTTTTCATTCTGATGGACCTTTTTTCCCCCCCAAAATAGTTTTTAGTTCCATTTGTAGACTTTATATATTTACCTGCAGTAACTTACCTTTTTTGACTAAGGCATGTTTGAAGATAAACCCTAGTGTGTGGACTACTACTTGCCATGTCTATTTATTGAAAACTAAAAAGTGTCACTTACTGTCTTGGGTCTCTCTAATGGAAAATCTAATCCCACTGTGATCTGTACAATTTCTACTTGAACATTGTTGGCTGAAGAGGTGTAAGATGGGGAACTGGTCTGAAACAGCAACTAGAGCAGATGCAGAGCAGGGTCACATTCCCTCAGACTTCTCTCTCCCTCTATATTTCTTTACTACTACCTGGACAATTTGTAGCAGGCATTGGAGTCAAATCAACAACTTGGGATCAATTCCAGCTGAATTCCAGCAGGTGAAGGTATCCTTACCGAGCCAGGGTGCCCAGCTTCTAGCATGGCAATGGTGATGTAGGCAGACAGCGACAGCTCGTCATCTACTCCTCCCTGGAAAGGGTACGGAGAGGGGTATTTTCAGTCAATGGCAGGAGTTATAAACCTTTAAATATGGATTGCTATAGCCCAGTTGGGAGAGTGTGGCCAGCTCTGGAGGCAGTCCACAAGGAAGGAGAACATACACATAGCAGGGACAGCTCTTAAATCAAGAGAAGCCTGCTGCTGGCACTGCAAAAGACATCACTCTCTCAAGCTCTCAGTTCTGTGACTGTATCTCAGTTGCTCATAAGATGTAAAATACAGTATGGAGAAGCTGACTAAGCTGAAAATAGTTATTTTAAGGTGTGGAGAGTTAGGCCTTGGCAGAGGATTGGTATTTGGAGCAAAGTATAGTTTACGAAAGTAATGGGATAATGTGTTTTTAATGACAACAGTGTAAATTTGACCAAGAAGTAATTCTCTACCACCTTTAAGGCATTGTTGAAGAGTGTCCCAACACTTCGGAAGCAGCCATCTGGCTTCTGTTTGCTTGCGAGCCACATCGAGGTTTGAGCCTGGACATTGTCATCAATATAGATGAAGTGACTAGCTTGTGCAAATGATTTGTACACAAAAGCAGTGAGCCTGCAGGGGAAAGATGAAGCTGTGAGATGAGCGTTGGAAATAGGAACAAAATAAGTCAGCTCTTCTGTTCACACTAGGCATAATCATGGAGAAATACAGCCAAGATGCTGGTGGCTTGCTTTGTCTCTGTGAGCTCCTCCAACTGAAGGTAATTATAGGAACAGTAGCTAGACGGGACACAGGAGTGGTGTCCAGCACACTTTAAGGCTGATCTTGGCTACAGAGCATTGCAGTACGTTGAGTTTCATGGGAGACTGCTGGAGCTGGAATCAAAAAGTCATCCTGGTCTCTAGGGATCACCTTCTCTCTTTGCATCCTGCCTGCCTGGCAGGGTCTGAAGAGCCATTTTTCTTAGTACTTAGTTCCAGTCCTAGCCAGCTCTGCATGTCTAATTTAGCTAGTAAAGGTGTCTTCTGTGTGCATTGTGTGAAATCAATGCAAATTCATCTCTGAGCCATTTTTGCTCCCAATTACTCACCAGGTGTTCCCTTCTTTGTCTCTGGTGCCAAAGATGCTGTAGGATCCATCGGGATGTTTGTATGACAGCTGCTTCTGGTATCCTGCAGAAACATGGAAGAGGAAGTGTTCCCTAATTTAAAACCAAAACCTTAATTTGTTTACTATCAGACTTATCTGAAACTACAGTGGGAAAGTATGGAAAGGCAATATACCAAGCAGTGGGGGATCCCTGAGTGAAACGAGGTGGAAGCATGGAAAATCTTATTCTGCAGAAAGACTGAGTTGCAGAATAGGCAGAGCTCTGTGCTCCAACTAAGCTAACAGGACTAGGATGCGTGCTACAACAAAACAGGATAAGAAAGAAAGAGGATAAACCAAATTTCTAGATGAGTGCAGTCCCTTGGGTCACTGGGTTGTGCTACAGCAGCAGTGCTGTAATGCTTGGATAGCCATGCTGCTGCTTCTGCTCTCTGGGCTTCAGTGGGAATTTCAGCATATGTTGTGAGGGAAGCACAAAGTTCTCACCGCTCACTAAGTATCCAATGGCCTTGGATTTGACCTCCTCACTCAGCTGCCCTGTCTTGTTCAGATAGTTGAGGATGTAGATGTTGGGTGCAAACAGGACCATGTTCTGCTCCCCACAGCCGAATGGCATCTGGAGCAGCTGGTGCAAGTTCTGCATGGCAGTGCCCATGATGTCACCTGGGGAAGGGGAGATGACAAGGAGGATTAGCACAACTGATGGCCAGTGAAATAAACAGTAATTTCCAGTCTCTAGGTAGAGTCAGGGAAAGCCTAGCTGGGGTTGCAAACCTGCCTGGTACTGCAGAGATTTTCAACAAGCACAAAGCTCTCAGTGCTGCCTGAGTGTTGACTGATTTGTTCTGTTCTGCTTTGCAGTCAATAAAAAAAATCCCTTCCTTGCCTCTCCTTATTGTGTCTAGATTGCCCACACCAGAAAAACTACCTATTTTAGCAGATCATTCTTACTGAACTTCCAGGAAACTTCTGTTTCCAGAGGAGGGAAGGGGAACAGCCCAGAGATGCTACAAGGAATGACGTATTGAAGAATTAACAACTAATGCTGTAAAGGGACATTGGTTATGCAAATGTTTCATAGACCACCTCTAAATTGCTATTTTTAGGGAAGATAGCATATATACAGCAAGGAATTTTTGTAATGAGCTAAAATCACCAACATTACAAAGCAAAGATTTCATTACTAGTAATCGTGCAACCAAGTCCAAGTTATTTCCAGGAAAAGACTGAAAAGATTCCACTAGCTTCTCAGATTTGGAGGTGGGTGAGTGGAAAAAATTCTTACTGGCACGAGTCTATCTGGGGTCATAAATCAGAATTGTGCTACTTCAGAGCAAAATATTCGAATGCAATAAATTTAAACTGAAAAGGGAAGAAGGATGTAGCCAATATTTAAAGTCTATTTCTCTGATGCAACAAAGAACATTGCTGAACATGATGAGAATCAATCTCTTTGCTCAGAAGTTTCCTACACAAAAGATGGAGACACACTTTGAATCCTGAAAAAGCTTTCATTTTATGCTTTTATGTTTTCTTTCTTTTTATGTTTTATTAATTATATGTTTACCAACAACAGAGAAGGACACTCTGGCTGATCCTGTCACCACATTTGTAGGTAGGTCTAAAGCAACTTCTTGAGTAACTCCATCATCTGTGGAGAAAAATATTGTGTTGTAGTTATTTGTATAGGAACATTGATTACAGCAGTGAAATGCTCATGGAAGAAATTACACAGTGCAAAACTGTACAAGAGACAGCAATAGAACAAAACTCACAGCCGTGTCCAAGAACATCAAGAGAGAAGGGGGCACAGCAAAACCAAAGTTGTGAAAAACAGACCTAATGCTGCAGTAACTGTCACTGGTCAACAGAAATCAGCTAAACAGCGTAAGGCTGCTGGGTTGTGAATCCTGGGGATTTCTTCAGTGAGACACTGGGAAGAGCTGGTTGGTGAGGGTCAGGGCTGCTTTTGTGCCTCTTTTAGACAGAGCTTCCAGG
Source organism: Thinocorus orbignyianus (assembly GCA_013400375.1). Lineage (NCBI taxonomy): Eukaryota > Metazoa > Chordata > Aves > Ciconiiformes > Thinocoridae > Thinocorus > Thinocorus orbignyianus. The sequence continues at coordinate 12,942 of VXBW01008085.1, read as the reverse complement.
AAACTTGGAAGCTGCTTGCTGTCAGCACTGAGATGGTGTGGAAGGGAACATTGCATTCCCTCTCCTGTTCCCACTAAAAGTGGAAGGCTGCAAGCTACAGTTATCCTTGGAACAGAGGAGAGCAGTCAAACATGATTGCAACAGTCAAATGTGATTGCATGAAATGCAAAACAGATTTTGCACAAAAACGTTCTCCTTTTGATAGCTTCAGAGAAGCAATCCTTCAGCATCTGAGCACTGCTGACTGCAGCACAGACACTGCCTAAGTGATGTGCACCAGATCACACAGGAATTTTGTAGAAAAGACTGGAATTGCAGACACTCACACTAGCTGCCATTTAGGCAACTCTGGGGAAAAGAGAAGGGACAGTATCGATAAGCACTACAGGAAAGAGTGAAAACTCCAACCTCTCTTTCAGTTCTTCTCAGAACAGCAATATATAAGACCCTTACCTTTTGTACATATTAGGAAGTTTTGTGTCTTTTCCCTCCTGCTGCCTTCAGGCTGCATGGTGATGGGAAGAAGAGACATGCAGTGGATGAGACAAAACATGCAGAAGAAATACAGAGACAGAAAAGCCACCTGCCGCCCCATCTTCCTGCATCCTAAGACAGCTGGATTGAAGCCTTATTTTGCAGGTTCATACTTGGTGTGGCTGCTACTAAAAAGGAGTTCCCATCAGATGGAGTCCCTCATTTCCAGTGTCTCCTCTGCATGAGGATGATAATGCACTTACCAACACCCACTGATTCTCATGGAAGAGGACTTCAGATGGGAGTGGACTAACAGCCAGACACTGTCCTGGCCAAATGAAGGTGGAGTCAAACCAGGCATACTTTAGGGAACCTGAAAAACTTTTACTTGCTTTTGGTACTTTTACTGCATTTTTCTTTCCTCATGGAAGGGAGTAGAGGGCAAATAGTAAGAGCTGTCAGCGGTACCTCAACCAACAGTGTTCTGATCTGTGTGTCCCTGTAGTCAATACTGATGTTCCTCTGTGCTTTGTCTCCACAAGCTCCATCATCTTTGGTCTCTGCAGTAACGTTGAATGCTACATTACCTTAAACAGTAGAAGATAAAGAGAAAAAAATAAACCTCTGTCATACTGGAAGATGGGTAACGTAAGAAATTTCATCTGATAATGAATATCTACAAATATTAAGTAGCGCAATGTAAGGAATAGTCAGTCACCCGAAGTGACATATGGGAAGAGAACTTGTCTATGAAAATGGGAATGATAGACACTCTGCAGTTGTGGAGGAGCACTTTAGCCCAGACACCTGGGAAGACCAGTGGTAGTCCAAGTTCTCCAGCATTAGGTTTTTCAGGTGAGATATAAATTGATTAGTATCAATCTCAGGTCAGAAAACCGGGTAGATTCAAAGGCACTTACCAGTTCTTTTGGCAAAAATATTCCAGACATAGGTCTGTCTTTGTTTGGCACATACACATCCATCATACTCTGGGGAGACAAGTTTGGCCTGATAATCAAGGGAATCTGACAGCGAAACATTAATCTGAGAACAGAAAGAAAGTGCAATGGGATGAAGATTTTGTGCCATAGGCAAATGGAGCTTTATTGTTAGAGGAGGATGTCAGGATAGATAGAGGGTAGAAGAGGGTAGTCTCCATTTATCTCCAATGTTGACAGATAAAGTGGACGTAAAATGTGGGATGATATTGTTAGATGAATCATCCATCATCTGTAGCCTGAACAGATTTTCCTTTTGCTTCTCATGACATTCACCATTGAGATGTTAAATATCTTACACATATGTCTGATTCCTGATACTGAGTTACCTTCAGTTGACCTGGTCCTAATGGCTTTGAACTAACTTGCAAAGGAAAACACTGATTAAAATTTGTTTTTCTGTTGTTGTGGGAATACTTGAAAAACCAGATGAAAGCCTCAATTGCAAAGATTCTTTTTTTCTAGGATGTTTAATACCCTAGGCCACTCTGTTTTCTTAGTTCAAGCACTTAACAGAGTTTAGAAAAAAACATTCCCAGTTGTGTCTTGATTTTTCCTCCTTTGATGGTGATCTCTTTGTGAGACTGGAGAGATGATTTTCAGCATTCAAATTAAACAGAAGAAATCTAGACTCTATAATCCTCAATTCTTCATTCTTTCATATATACCCTTAAAGAAAAAAACACACAAAATCCGTTGATGGCTTGCATGACTGCGGATGGTGAATGATACTCTGAAAAGCACTTGCTGCCTTCCTCTATGGATCTCTAGAGAGAGTTGCTTATTCACCCAGCCTAGTCACACTTCATACAGATCTCCCTCTGTTTAGGAGGACAAATCCTGACAGGATAATCTGTCGTTAGCTAGAATGAGCACCTTATCAATCAAGTGCAGAGACAGATCTAGTAATTTACATCAATAATTTTGCTGCTTTTTTTCTTTATTTTATTTTTTTATTTATTTTTTTCCAGACTACTAAGTCTGTACCTTCTTTGGAGATGTGGTAAGGTCTCAGAGTGTGTACACACCTTAATGCAGTGGTCAAGGTAGTTGAATATATTGGCTCTAAGCAGGAAATCTTCTCCTCGGATGATAGAGTATGGCAAGGTCAAGTCCACAAAGAAAGGCTGGAAGACAGTCAGAGTGGCAGGCACAGACATACCAAATCCAGCCAGCTCTTCCACACAGAAAGCACTGGCCACCCATTCAGTGATGGTGTCAGGGATGGTGTATGAGATGCTGGCCTTTTCAGTAGAGCTGATGGGAATGGATAAAGGATGAGTTTAGAAATGGTAAGTTTCATGTACGTTTCTTCTCATTAGAGGCAATGGGTTTTAAAAATCAGCACTACCCTTATTCTGTCTACAGAAATCCCACATTCAAGTTCCCACTGAATTTGTCACTCAAATCTCCTGATAAAAGCCCATTTGAAAATTCTTCTGACCATTGTTCCCCTGAGTTTGGAAAGAAGACTAAGGATTCTTGTTTTGCAGACCCATATTTCAAGTAGAGGTGTCAGTCATTTTAGGGAGGGATTATGGCTCACAATCAGCACACTGTAGGAATAGGTATCTTTTAGTACAGGGTAATTTTATCATGGAAAAGAGGAGGGCAGGCAGTCAGGTGATAATTGAAAAAGCTTGGTCTTCCAGGCCAAAAGGTAAGAAGAGGTAGCAAGGAATTGCCATCTTGCAGGGCATTCGGGGTTGTATTTAATAACTCTTATAAGCAAGTCAAAGAAAGGGAAGAAGCAGTACTCACTTAATTGGGACTATATCCCAAATCCAAGTTTCAGGGAAGAATTCCCGAATACTCTCCATGATGAGTCTCTTCCCATGTTCCTCTCTAGCAACTTCTAACGGTAAGAGATAATGGGAATTTAGTCAAAACTGGTTCATATAACGAAGACTCCCAGAAAGACCAGATTTTAATATGCATGGGCCAGTATGAGGGATGATTAGTATTTACCCATTTCTTTCTGATAGAGACTACCAGCAATGCCACACAAATATTAATTAATGTCACTAATATATCTCTGAGCTAGATATAACCTGGTGTCACAGAGAAAGAAAACATTACTTGAAGTGCTTTAGTCTCCAGATATGAGCATGAGACCTAGGGCTAGAATTCATGTCACTTGGCTCTTAGAGCTGTTTGCTGTCCATACCTTCACACTGTCTTTTCAAACAAACTCTGTTGAGAAAGAATCGGGGTCATCAATGTTAGTTTTGTGTGACACTCTACTAAGTGCCAACAATTTCCAGCATGAAACTGGACATGAATGAAAAGCATAAACCTGTAAGACTTCATACTAAGCTATCTCATTCTGTGCCAGACCAATATTCAATATCTATACCAATGTGATTCATGAGTACTCTCTATGTCCATGTCACAAGAATACACTTCCCTTAAGGAGAAACATATAATCTTTTTCCTGTCCCCTATATTACCTGATGATTTAACATGGCGTGTAGAAGCCATGAATCCTGCATTCGAGAAAGACTGTGGAGGTCTTACAGTCTCACTGGAACATACAACTGGTTGCCGAACCTTTGAGTTGGTAAAAAATTTCATGCCCATGTCCTGTAAAACACACATTTTGGTGTTAGCCATAAAAGTACTATAGCTGAGGTTTATATCATTCCTCCTTCTTTCCCATTGCTGCCTTTATACAACAGAGATGCCCAGACACATCTATGCACAGCGTTGTGGGAGCTTTGTGCATGCTGGAAAATCAGAGCAGGCATGAGAGTCAATTGAGAACAGTTGTCCATGAGGAGAATTTGTCATTGTTTTACTAACAGTGTCATTTGAAGAACGACAGAATAAACTGAATATCTAAATATCCAAAGCTACATAAATGGAAACTCACTTAAACAGGTTTAACTAATGTACAAGACATTTACCCTGAGGAACTGGTATACATCTGGACCTAATCCAGACATTACAGGTGTGTAATACAAGCCTTTGTGAAAAATGTTGTCAGATGACACACAGGGGTCTTGCGGGTCATCTTCTAAATTGAGCCCATTGAAGACATAGCCTTGAAAATCTTGCAGGGGATGCAGGCTGTATATCTGTGAAGGGGAAGGAAACACAAAGCATGTTTGTGTGTAAAGATCAGTTATGATTTCACCATCACATGCTGCCAGAGCTGAGCTGTTGTATTGTTTAAACCAATGCTCCGTTTCCTATAATGAAAACTGGGCTGGACCTAGATGGTGGTGATCAGTGGCATAAAGTCTAATTGGAAGTCAGTAACTAGTGGTGTACCCCAGGGGTCACTGCTGGGTCCAGTCCTGCTCAACATTTTTATTAATGATCTGGATGATAATGGAGTGTACCCTCAGCAAGTTTGCTGATGGAACAACACTGGAAGGAGTGGCTGATCCACCAGAAGGTTGTACTGCCAGAGACCAGTCACTGATTAAACCAAATCCCACGTGAAAGAGGACTTCCAACTGCCAAGAAACAAAAGCTGTATTTTGCCTATTATAGGTGTTTTATGACCAGAACATGCAAAAAGCAGTAGAGGTCTAAACCGGCCTAATAACCTCAAGTGCAGAGTCATTATAATGAAGGAGGAGGAAGCAGTAAAAGGAGACAGTGGAAGGCATTTGTCTGGGCAACTTACCATTTCTGCAGACAGCTCTTCCTCAGACTTCAGGAGCAGCGTGCGCTTATCCACTGCCCTCACAGCACAGAAGGAGTTGGCAGCAGCTTCAATAACTAAACTGGCATTGAAAGCCGGGCGCATCTGCTTTTCAGAGAACTGCAACTGGACCTGAAATTCATCAAGCACATGTTGGTGTGGCTAATTCCTACTGCTTGGCGCTGCTCTGCTGTGTGTGAGAATGGAGGGTGAGAAGGAGAGCAGACAGCTCTTCCATTAAAGCACAGGTAGTCTCCCCGTAGAGAGCTATCTGGTCTCCACTGCCTTTGTTGACCAGGCCTCTGCTGTAACCGGGGCTTAGGCAATAAGCACATTTAGACTCTTGGGACAGGCTTCATTTAAACTGTCTCAAGTGATTTTAAAATAAAGTGTGATTCTGTTGTGGCTGTTATCAAATGAAATCTTGCTAAAACACAGACTACATGTAACAAGCATTACAGTGAGCAAATGAGATTTTTGCTAGGTACATGGCTCACCTTAGCAAATGTTTAAACCAGATTCTGTTTTGAATCTATTCAGAGGAAAATCTATTTCACATTTGTGTTAGATAAGAGGGGAAAAAATAGGACAGGAATACATCAGAATAAGGGAAACATTTTGCTTAATCTCACTTGTTTTGTTTTTTCCTAATGTTTTATGTTTCTTAGATATTAGGAACTGAATATTAGAAAAATCTTAATGGTGAAATCTGATTTCAAAATGACAAATGAAAATATACCAGTGGAAAAAACATGAAGGAAAACTTTAGATTGCTGTTTGCTTTCTTTTCTATATGTGTTTAGTTCTGGTAAATCTGAACTGCATTTTTTAACAAAAAGTGTAAAAAATTAGATTAAATAGTGAAGTGGGATAAGGCTGAAGTGTGTTTGTTATGCTAAAGAACAGACAATCTAAACTAAATAGGACACTAGTAAAGTTCAAGAGAGGCCGGGACCATCTGGGATTAGCATGGATTTCCTAAAATGTTGTTTTTAATGTTAAAATAGAATTTATTTTTTGGCTATAAGGCCAGGAGGTGGTGGTAGAGGAGAGATATAAGGCCAACGAGAAAAAAAAAAGGAAAATTAAGAAACTTAAGTTGAGACAAGTGAATGGAAACAAGAAAACAGAAAATCTGTTGTGAGTGTCTGCACAGATAATCTGTATTTATCTCATAGCAGGTAAGATTTGCTATATTTTATTGCCTCTCACCTTGTTTTTGAAACACTTCTCAACTGGAAATCGGACACTGTCTGCCACCAGCTCCTTAGCAGGGTGTAAGGTATAGACCAGCAACCGAAGCACTGGAGCCATTTCTTCATTGACCACAAGTGGAAGGGTAAAAGTGCCATTTTGGTCTGTTAGAAGGGAGAAAGGAACTAATGAGGAGAAAATTGCAAAGATCTGCTGTAATAGTAGCCATCCTCAACTGGCATAAAGCTGTACCAGTCAGTGGAGGAATCCATACTTAGACGATAAAGTGAAAAATCCTGGATTTGCCAGGAGGTGACATGCCTGGGTTTAGATCCAGATTCTATCAGATTTATTGAGGATTTGAACATATGGATAGATTCAAATAGCCCCTTAACCCAAACAGTCTGCATTCCCTACATTATCCTTTGGGAAGATCTTTACAGGACACTAATTCTTGACTCATATCAAATAAACTAGTTGTTGTACTAACTCTGATTTTCTAGTCATCTTAGTGGTAGTACTTGGTGGTATCACACATACCTGGATAGGAAGTCTTGCCTTGGTCCTCAGTTCAACTATCCAACTACAACTATCACTCTTTCTCTCTCTCTTTCTCTCTCTCTCTCTCTCTCTCTC
>VXBW01008083.1:1410060-1422434 GCA_013400375.1 Thinocorus orbignyianus | reverse complement strand
CTTTCATGGGCTCTTCTCCCCTCAAGTTTTTTTTCTAAGAGTTTTCTTTTTCTAATTGAAACAGTTCACTTCAAAAATGGAGGTGTAACATGATAGGTGCTAAACCCAATACAGTACTGTTTGTGCCATAGGGTTAGGTGTCATGAATTTTTCTGTAAATTCTTTTGCTCATTCAGTAATGACTGCAGTGCACAGGCATCTCTGATGAATTGCCTGCTCAACATGTTGAAGGGCCAAGGCTTGAGGTTTGTCTAGTTTTTGTTTATTCTTTCATGAATACCAATGCCAGTGAAGGGAATAGCAGTGAGAGTCTCAAGCTGTTTATTTACACAGTGAGAATAACATAAATATTTTGAAGTGTGACTCAAATCAGCCTTCAGCAGAGAAAGTAGATAGGTTCAGCAGACAAACCATGGTATGACCAACCAGGACGTCATCTGTGATTGACTCCAGTTGCAGCTGCTGTGAAATAGAATGTTTGAACCAGTGATCTTAATTGTACTGCACACATTCTTGGATAAAGAATGCTATAAAAATGCCAGGAGTACCTGTTCTTTATTTTTAATGATATTTCATCTGTATTTTTCACTTTCACCTTCTTTCCCTGAACTGCCTGAGGTGAAAAAGTCAGCCTGTGCCTCTTCACAGAAAAAAAAAAAAAAAGAAAATACAACTGCAGTTGTTATTGAGCTAAAGTTTGTAATTTAAGAGTAGAGACAAAAGGCTGGAGTGGGCAAGTCCCTCCCCTGCAGACCTGCACATGCACTAGCTCCGTGGCTCAGCAGCATCCCTGCTCACTAATTAACTGCACTGTAGTTTGGCTCACTCTGGCCGCACACCAGCTTCTCAAAACCCCAGGTCAACCCCACACCTTCCCAGAGTAGCACCAGTGAGTCACTAGTGTTGTCACATCTGACTTCTACAGTCTACCTTGCACCAAGAGCTGGGGTTCACAGGGAAACACGGATGCCTATCCCAGGAGCAACATCCAAAAGTTGGAGCTGGGCATCGAAATCCCCTGTGTACTACTTACCTGAGAGAGGGCTTTCAGATAAGATGTCCTAACCTCATAGTCAAGGGTGGATCTGACAGTGTGTATTTGGTGATGCGCCAGGAAAGAAAGCTGTCCTGATGCTGCCACAAGTTCCGCATGACTGCTGAGGAGCAGACTCAGCAAGAAAGCAGCAGTCTCCCCCCAGTGTTGCACCTCAGCCTGTAAGTAGGTCATATTTAGCTACACGCACATGGCTCTGCTGCTGACTTGTCACAGCCCTCCTGGTACCACCAGCTTTGCCATCATCTCTGCTCTGCCCATGGCTTCTGGCAGCCTGGAGGTAGGTGCCAGCTTAGCAGGATCTGCTGCTGTGCAAAGCCACCTATCTTACTCCTGTGAGAGATTAATGCATTTCTAGATCTGCCCTTTTAAAAGGCAGAAGCAAAAGCTGGCAGTGAGGCTCCACTGGGCTAAGAAGATGGACAGCTTCTTAGTGCTAATCTGTAACAACAAAATCCACCTCACCCAAAATAGAGCCTGAGGCACTGTGGCCAAGCAAGAGGCTAGTGTGGCAGCACAGTCTCTGTATACCTCCTTCAGAAACCATGCAACACAGACCACATTTCTGTAGTCCAGAGATTAAAACAATTTTCGCTCCTCCTCCTTGTGATTTTTTTTCATAGCTATTTAAGAGCTGGGTTAAGCGGCCATCTGTTTGGTTGGGCCTGCCTTTGCTATTTAGGGATCCAGCTCAGAGGTAGGGAAAGCTTGCCTAAGGTGTGCTGGCAGAGTGAGGTACCAAATCCTCTCCCCTCCTGGCCTTTTGCCAGCTGCCTTTGCAGAACACTTGATCTACTGATGTAGATTCTGGACAGTAGCACTTGGTAGAGCCTATGGCAGACAGCAGTCAGTGGCCAAGCTACCCCGTAACAGTGTGATCCAAACCCAGAAAACCTTGCAGCACAGTGGGGAACTCATTTCATTACAGTCATGTGCTCCAGCTGTCTCAGCTGTCTCATGGGTTCTGTACGTAAACTAGAGAAACTTAAGTGTTAAATATTATAGTGATTAAATCACCATTTTATTCACTCACTTCTTGTAATAATCTCAAAATAGCGTTCTTCGTGTCTCTTACTTGTCATCATGGAGGAGCCATAAGGTGAAATTTGAGCTATTTCTGCTTCTTTTTAACTGCAAGAAGTACCAAATGCAGCAGCAAGATGCCATGCTCAGAGTTTAGAGATGACTCTGTGGCTTTCCTGGGAAGGAAATGGTGCCAGACACCCAATTGTTCTGATAATACACATCCTGTATGAAAACCACCAGCACCAATGCAGGAGGATTGGTGGCCCTAGTGAGCTCATAAATGCATCATGAAATGTTGTGTCAATGGTACTTTAAATCAGTAAAGTCTAGGAGCTTTTGGTGCACTTCAGTAATCAAGATTTGGACTTATTTTTTTTAGATTTGAAAACCATAGACTCCATGATCTCTATTCAACCCTGCATAAAGATTCATTCAAAGACATGCCAAAAAGACCAGGGCCCCAGCTGGTGTTAAATTACCAGTGAAAAGTGCCCCATCTGCCACTGAAGTAGAGCTGCATGATGCAAAGCAGTGATAAGGCCTTGGTGGCTGCTTTCCATCACAAATGTCCATAGGAATTCAATAAAAATAAAATAAAAATTCTTGTTTGTAAGTCTATAATTCCTTGGCTATTAATCTTTCTAGGCAGTGGTTACGTGTCAAATCTTCCAGAGCCTAAATGTAGCCTCTTGCTGTCAAGCCACTGCTTGGAGAAAAAAAAACAAGGAGTCTGGGATCCCCAGGATTCTCTAAATCTGCAGGCAATAAACAAGTCTAAGTCCTTAAGTCAGACATGCTCTCAAGTCATAGGAACTATGCCATTTTTACCAACTTTCTACAAGTCTGTCTTGACACCCAAAGGGATCCTTATAGCAGCCCTTCCTCTGCTTCACTTGTAGTTGCTACTTAACAGAGATTGAAGATTTCACACTCAGTCAGTTAATTGAAATACAGGGACTTGTAGTTATTTCTGATAAGAGGAGAAATTGATGATGAAGAGGACCATCTGTGACAATAAATCTAATTTCTCAAAGACAGCAGGAGACAGGATCTCAGATCCTTATGTCCTGTTTCAGCCAGGAGCTCCATCCCCAAACACTCACTTCATATTAACCTGCCAACTGAACTCACGTATCTGCTTTCACCATGCCTTGCTTTCCACTCTTCAAATCGCCCCATGTAAGGTTTAGATTGGATATTAGGAAAAATTTCTTCACCAAAAAGGTTATCAAGCATTGGAACAGGCTGCCCAGAGGAGTGATTAACTCACCAGCCCTGGAAGTATTTGAAAGATGTGTAAACATAGTGCTGTGGGATGTGGTTTAGTGGTGGACTCGGCAGTGTTAGGTTTACTGTTGGACTCAATGATATTAAAGGTCTTTTCCAACCTAGATGATTCTATGATTTTCCAAGCTTTACATGGGCTCTTCATAGCCAGGTGTACCTTTAGTGTGAGCAACATTTTGCACAGAGTGAAGATAACATTGCATGCAATAAGTTAAAGTTTTTTTACAGTTGCTTCATAAATAAAGGGTAATGGTTCTTCTTCCCCTTGTAGTACAGTTTTAACAGGATCCCATTTCCCCACTTGCGGTCAGGTATTGGTCAGTTGTTTGACCTGAGCAGCTGCAGCACAGCTTGCCTGCATGGTAAATTACTTGATAGCAGCCTATATTGCCTCATTGTGGTTTTGGACATGGAGAGCACATACTCACAACGCTCTTCTGCCTTCCTGTTTTCAACATTCTTACACCTTGTTCCTCAGCATCTTTGCAAATCTACTTTGGTTTTGCTTTCTTTTGTTAATTTAAAATTACAATCCTTTCAAAATGGAAGCTGTCAGGGATTGCCACCACAGCATGACTTCAGGAGGAGGAAAGTGGGCAGAGACCTGTTATATCTCCCTGTTCAGGCCTCATTTGTTTTTGTTGTCTTCAGTTTGCTTGTTAATTTCTAGCTGAGAAATTTTGTTTTAGATGCTTGAAAATATATGAAGTTTGCCAACAGAGTTGAACAGCATAGCCCTATGTGTGACCCAGTGCTGTTCCCAGGAATTAAAATCTCTTGCTGTTGCACCTCAGGACTATTAAAACAGAATGGGCTGTGTCACCAAAGGTGTTTTGTCAGCAAACAATATGCAGTTATCACTTTTTCTGTAATTTGAAGCAGTTCTTTGGCATCTAATGAGAATAGATAAGTTGAATATGATAAATTTTGTGTTAGGCTACTGTTTTGGAGATAACAGGCAAAAGTATTAAGCATTTATTGGTAGATGATAAAGCCAAAGTTACAAAAGGTGCCTCTGTAGTCTTAGTGTCTATAGTTGTCTACCTGATACTCAGGACATTTCATTTTACGATTGAATTATATGAGGATATGGTGGTATTTATTCACATGTGACACTGAGAAATTAATCATCAAGCTACAGAAATCCTACAGAAATCTGATGTGCTAGATTCTGGCAAAGTCCAGGTTTTTTTTTTTATTTCTTTCTTCTAGCATGAAATTGTACCTGCAATCTGCATCCCCTCAAGGAGAAAGTGATACAAGATGACTCTGGGCATGCTGACCTCTCTGGCACCCACAACTGATGATTATCTCCATTAGACACATTAATTAGATGCTTGAATAATTAACTGGAAGAGCACATAATCAATTCCAGATGTTTTCAGGTTGATTTTTTTGGACTGAAACTGCTGCTGGGTTCCCAAAATTGCAATCCTGCTTGTTTTGCACAATCAAGGCCAAACTCTTCTTAATTCAGTCTACAACTCTTCAGCATTTGCTTGGATTCTTCCAGCCCGAAGCTGGGGTTGTATGACCTGACCACACCACCATCCCCATTGCTTCTGGTTTAGTACACATTAGTTTGGGGAGAGATGAAAAAGTATTGTTTAAATTTCTATTTCCTTCTGTACACCCACATTCTTCTTCCTCAAAGAGAAGCTTTTGCCTGAGGGAAGAAGCAAAGTGATATGTCAGAGTTAGTGTATTTACATGCTAATGTTTAGATACATGTAATATTTATGTGAGGGAGAACAGTGAGGAATGGAAAGTGGTATTTGTGTTAGGAACTGTGACTGGCATATGGGGGAAAAGCTCTGCTGCTTCTTTGGGTTTTATTGAACATTGCAGAGTGGAGATTTCTAATTTTTAACTTACTTAAATGAAGATCATTATCTGCTACAAGTTCAGCACCAGTTATTTATTTATGTTGCCTTCACACTTCACAGTTAAAAACTGTACTCTCGTCAGTGCTCTTGAACTACTTTTCATAGACAGTTATATAGTGTGTCAAGATACGGCCTTGCTAAATTTATCCTGATACAGGCTTTAATTACCTTGTATACTTCCTGGAAACACACCAAATGCTGTGAAATTTTTCTTGGGGAATTGAGTTGTTCCTAACCACCTGACTGTCTTTTGTCCATCAAGTAACACTACTAAATCTGAGTTTATCAGATATAGGTCTGTGTGATTTAAGGGGGGATATTTTTTCTTTTTAATTGCTCCTTTTCAACATTGTGAAGGCAGTATTTTTTCTTTTAAGCCCATAGCTGGTAGTGTTACACTACCATTGTGCTTTTGTTCTTGGGAGACAGCTGTTCTTGCACCTGCATCCTTACAGACTCTCCTTACTGGCCTCCTCCCCTCCAAACTCTCTCTCAATCTGTTTTTATGAAACTGTGCTGCTGCCATGGTATTACACTGCAGCTAAGTGCTATTCTGTCTTTTCTACTTTACAGCCAGAATTGCAATAGTCCTCCTCCTCTCAAGGTGCTGATTCTTGGCAATCCGGTTTTTATTTTGTTTCTTTCTATAAGAGATTTGAACTATGTTTGGCATTTTTTTTTTATTTTTATTGTTGGACAATTTCTTTGACTGATTTTCCTTGATGCACACACTGCTGGGATCTACACTGTTCCTTCCCCCATCTCTCCCAGTTTGACCATAATTTTTCTTACTTTCTACTTGGCAACAGAGATACTATCAGAGTGTTGACAGTCCTGGCAGATGTCTGTGACTGGCCCAAGTGCTCCTTAACACCTGCTGATTTTTTCCTCCTGTTTCTAGTTTAAATAATCCTCCATAAACTTGTCAATTTTCTATGCCAGCTGTCTTGTCCTGCTTTCTTTAAGGTGGAGCTATTCCTCACTTGCAAGCTTTCTCTTCCCAAATAATTCCAGTGAGACCTCTACATTTGTATTTTCCTTCTCCATGCTGCTTTTAATTAATTCAGACACTGTTAATATACCTAGCTGATTCTATCATTGGTCCTTTCTGTTAATAATCAAGTTATTTATGTTTTTTACACTTTGAAAAGTGACAGAAACTACAGCTAACCATCATTCTAGATGCACAAGATGATAGGTAAAATCTGCTCCCAAGAGCAACATCTCAATTCACTATCGCCTATTATCAGTAAGTTAGCTAAATACAGATTTCCTCTTCGTAATTTATTCCTGTTAATACAAACCTGGGGAAGGGGTGTAGAGATAATTTGCAGCATGCTCTGAACATTAAGATAAGGATTATATCAGACCACAGATTGATTGTATTTAAAGCCGTGGGACCCCCAGTGGCAATATCACCCAGCTGTACTATCTTATTTACAGCAGCACAGCTCTGGCTTAAATGCAGTTACTGATCTTGGCAGCTGTAGCACCACAGTGGGGGTGGGGGGAAAGGAATCTCCAGGCAGCTTCATTTCAGCCTTTTGTCCTCTACAGTCCAAGGTAGGAGAACGGATCGGTATCATAATTCCAGCCACCTCCTGCTACTGAACTCGAGGAGTTTGACTTCTGTGACCTGCAAATGCCCAAACAGCTCTTACAGATGTTTCACCTCCAACTAATAATATTTTTAATGAGCTAACCTAGTGTTTCTACAGCCAACGTGTGTCTTGGAACTGTAACACCGTGTCATGTAGCATTTAATCCTTGCTAGGACAATGATCATAGCCACTGTGATACTATTCTCCAAGGTAAAAGAAGTTCCCCCAGAAATGATTTCTACACATTATGATTTCTTTACCACAATGATTTAACTATACAGCTGCAAACTTATTTGTCTGTCTCTCCCCTTCATGATATCTTTCATGTAATTTAGGTTCAGATTCACTGAGAACTGTTTCATAATGATGAATAACTGGTGGCTGAGTCTCAGAGCTGGGCAAGATAGCCTTATCTGGGGTTTGGTTTTCTTGGTTTGGTTGGGGTTTTTTTGGTGTTTTTTCAAGATAGCAAACATTAGGGCAATATTAAATGGGATGCAAGTAACAATTAATGCTAGCCAGGTAGCTTCATGGCTCAGAAAAACATTTTAGAATCCAAGGTTTTACATTTGATTGCTACAGTTTATGCCAGGAACAATGCAAGGCTGCTGAACAGTGCTGTCCACATATTTACCACATATTCAACCCACTGCTCACACGTATGCTTCGAATTTTGAAGCACACACCTGGCTGCCTGCATATTCAGCTTAACTTTCCAAGGGCACAGTTTTGCAAGTATATACTTATTTTACATTTCAAGGAATAGAAACAATCACTATTTTATTCTTACATTAGATCTATACATATTAACTCCATAATACACCACACATTAGAGAGAATTATTCATAAATGGACTTTGTATGCTGGTTGTATGCCTTGGTGACCTAGTATCTTTAGGTTTGTTTTCTCCATCAGTATTAGGCAGCTAAAATATTTCAGATTTTTGGCGAAGGTGCCCAATATATTAAATGTTGGATCTCAGGTATCAGGTATGAGGGAATCGACTCATGTAGGTGCCAAGCCACTCTTCATAACGTTTGAAAAGTCATAGCAATCAGGTTAAGAAAAATGCACCCTATACTCATGTAACAATATGGAAGTTTCACACCTTACTCTGAAGTCTGTTTAACAGGTCACCAGCATTTTTTTTGTAGACTAGTTTTTTCAAAATGAAACCCTGTCTTCTGAGATGCAGTTCTTGGAGAAGATTGTGGGTGGAAGAAGTTGTTTCTTATGTCTTCTTTGGAGAATGACAATTGCAGGTTTCCACTGATTTGCAATGTATATTTCACACTTCAGTATTATATAAAGTAACCAGGACTGAGGAGATGTGGAGTCAGGAAGCAGCTACCTTTACACCTTATATTCACAATATCAGGCCTGTATGCTACATCAAGGACACCCTTTGACGTCCTTTTATTAATGGAAAAACTGAGCCTTTGATTTTTGTACAGATTGCTAAATTGAATCTCATGAGATGAAAACCAACACTATTCATTTAATAGATGGCACGATTTTTACTTTTTTGCTTTATCCTTATCTACACATCTGATTTTCTTTTGTCACTCAGCCTTGTGCCAGACTGATTTGGTGTCATCTGTTACGTACTCATATGGTAGGATGAGTAGTGAGTTATCAGGTTTTCCATTGGCAGAATTTTTTTTTTTATTTTTTTTATTTTTTACCATGAGAAATTGGATATTTTGCAGAAAAGAGGTAAGTCCTGGAATAAAGAGGGGAAAAAACCCTCAAAGATTGTCCTTGCCCCATGCCCTTCCATTTAATTCTCTAGCCACCAAGCAGTGCTTTCTAGAGAAGCTTCTGTGCAGTGACCTTGTCATCAGTGTGCTGCCATGATCTCACCACGTTGTCATTACACTGTGGTCTCAAAATGTAAAATATTCTGCTATAGGAAACTTGACACTATCACTGCAGCAACGTAAGCTGCATAAGAATATGTTTCATGTCAATGGAAGCAGAAAAGCTAGTAGATGAATTGGATTTCTTCTTAGATGAATCTTCTGTGGAACAGCAAGTTTATTCAGAGTTACTTAAAAAGCAGTTAACATTCCATTAGCAACAAACTGTGATCTGTGTCAGCAGTAAAGCACTGTTCAGTCATTTATTTTAGAATGAGCAGTCACTGCAGGGAGAAATAAAATTATTAAAAGCCTCACAAGCAAATAAAGAGTAAGGCAAAGCCAGGGATTTTCCTTCTTATTCTTAATATTAAGCCTTCCTCCTAGGAATTCTTATTAATATAGAGTGATTTATTATTTTTTTTTTCTGATATTTATTATGAGCAAGATGTGTCAGAAGTTTCAATTTCTTCTGATAGTTCAGGTTTGTGATCAAAGAGAAAAAAAGTGCATGCTCAGTTTTGGCTGCTGGCATGTTATTTTATTCAAGTAGGAACATTGTTGGTTCAGCATTATGTCCTCTGATAACCTGGCTTAGGTCCCAAAGAGCTGTCTTAAAATAATACCTTTCCTTGCAGCTGGCAGCAGAAATGTATACGGCCTCATGCCCCAATGGGCTCTTTACCCAATCATGATTACTTTCTGTGCTTAAAGCAGTCTTATCTCTTGATTCTCCTGACTCAGACAGAATCTACATTGACACAGGCTCTAATGTTAAGCTCTTATTATTCTTGAAGAAAAATTTTGATACTCTAAAACCTTTTTATAACTAGTGAGATTGGGTATGAAATAGCCTTAGAGTGCCACTGACACCATGGCTAGCCAGACATGACTAGAATGAGCAGTCTTGAAATCTTCTTAGTTATTGGGCAGCAAAACCCAGTCCAAGTTGAATTGTTAGTGGCAGGCATCCTAAACCCATTTCAAAATTACCCTTTTGTCATTCTCTTATGTGGTATCATGCCGAATAAAGCTCAGCCATACGTCAAACAATTAGAAGTTTGATTGGTTTTGCTTTGTTTTGAAGCTAGAGCTCTGACTGTACAGTCCTGCAATCCCCTAGGGATGACTGTCCACACTACTGGAGATGTTACATAAAATCAGGGGCTCAATAGTTGCAAACGCTCCACAGTATTTCAGTAACAAATTTAAATGTAGACCCCATTCCAAAAGTAATCAGTTTTACATTACACAAGAATGTTACTTCACAAGGTTTTAATCCTTATTTAAATTACTTTGTGAAATTAATCTTTACAGACATATGAAAGGAGGCAAGGGAAGAAGAAATATAAGTAAAATATAAGGTGACTACTCTGGTTAGCCAACTTGCATTTCTTCTAAAAGAGTAATAAGCAGATGCACAGCTGACTTGTGTGTCAGGTAATACTATGACTGTGGACTTAAGTGACATACTGACTTTGAAAAACTGCTTCTGTTTTGTGATTTTTATATATGTGAAAATATGTAAGTGAGGTCAGTACAAGTAATTTTAGATCTCTAATCAAAATTAGTGATTAGAAATGAAAAGCTATTATCTTCAGGAATGACTGATATCCTCCCATTTCCTTGAGTTCCCGCTGTACCTGCAAATAGATTAATGCAAAGGGAGATGCTCCTTTTTTCATCTAGTTAAGAATAAAAGGATCCTGAAGGGTGCTCTAGTGTGGAAAAACAAAGTTTTACTCTTCTAGTGTCTGTTAGTGGCTGGTCTGGTGTGGAAAAAGGGCATAGAAAACATTGCAAGGGTTTCTTCAAAAGCCGTAACCTTGAAGCTATGTTCATTCTTTCCCATTTCCTTGTAAGAAGATTATTAAAGCAAGTAGAAATTTAGAATAAATTCTAAACCAAATCTCTTGGAGTGCTTTTTTCAGTCCTGAGCCCTTACTGCAACAATTGTGTTCAGATCTATCTCCTATAGTTAAACTCTGCTGCAGATTGAGTTTCTAAAGTATGGGTTGATGGCGAGCAGCTTGCCCTGCTGTTCTGAAGCTTGGGTTCCATGGTGGGTTCAAAAGCTTTGGAGGGAATTCTCCAAGTTTAAATAACAAAAGCAGCATTTTATAATCTTCTCTCACGCCTGCTCTTTCCTTCCCTGAGTTGAAAATCCAGCATTTTCAATATGACTCAGTAATTCTAGTATAAAGGAGGGAGCAAGTAATGAATAAAACTGATCATTCTGGAAATCTTCCAGGGCTGCTGCTTAGAAACTGTTCTTTAAGAGATATACTTAGAATTAGCCCTTGCATTGTAAAGAATACAGTCACATCACCAACAAAAGTGCAAAGCATCAAGCCAGTAAGTAAAAAGGAAGTTATTTTTAAAAGACAGTGTATCTAGTCAGTATAGTCCATCAATGCATGCAGATAATATGTAAAACATTATGGTCATTGGAACCACACAGATACAATGGTCTTTGTTTAAATCGCCTTTGAAAGTACATTCCTAACATCAGAAAAAAATATTTTTAGTTCTGTTTAAACTCTGTGAGAAATAAGAAAATTCAATTAACTTTTAATAATAGGTACAAATTCAAACCATGATGGCATATTTTGCATAACTCATGAGTGAACTTGAACTCATTGAAAAAATCTAATCTGGTCGAGAAAGCATAGATTATGCTCTCCTTTTAAGACAGATAACATAATTAAACTTTAACTTTGAAAACACCCCTCTAATATTCTCTTATTGCAAAATATTTGCATATGGATTTTTTAAAATATTTGAATGTATGACAATTTTAAAAGCTGTTACATGTAATAGCAAGTGCAGGCAAGCAAATTGTGAAATAAAATTTCTGCAGTGTGTACCATTTCAGTTGTTAAGTGATTCATATATATGATGCTTGCTAATCCATCTCTGGTAGAATTGCAAAGTTTTGAGCATCTTGCAAACAGGAGTTGTTTTAAATAGGAAAGCAAAACTTTAAAAAAAAAAAAAAAAAAAAGTAAAACAAGGGAAGCAAAGCTTTTACAAAGAAAAGTTGTCACTGAAATATTTCCCGAGCACCAAGACCAATAATCAATTGTGAAACCTCTGCATATTTCTGATCCATAAATTCTCATTTCTTACAGTGAAACACTTGCTTCATTTATATACGAAGACAGAGCCTTCCAACGAAATCTAGCTGTATTTGTGGTTACAGTAGCCTTGAAGATAAATCTTGCAACGATTTCTTAATGTCTTTTAGATATATAACAGATATCACTATTGACAATATCTTTCCTGTGTTGTACACTAAATTTGTAAGGCAGATTTTATCCTTGCTTTAGATTACCTGTTTTCTGACCAAAATGGGGCACACTGCCTTTAAAAGTAGATATAAAAAAATCAATAACACTGTTTAATATGTTCCCAAAATTTTCTGTAATAGCTTCTCTAAAATGTGTGGCATAAACAAAATCCCAAGCACATCGCGGTAAAATGATTTTTATTGGTGCCCATTTACACTGACCTACATAGGTTGTTCTCAAACTCCTCATTTCTGAGCAATGATGTACATTCTGTATTTGTGCCAAGAAAACACTTAATCTGTGCTGAGCCATTTTATTGTTACAGTGCATTCCACAATCCCCACCCCCCCCAAAAAAAAAAAAGCACAATA
>VXBW01008083.1:1349676-1410045 GCA_013400375.1 Thinocorus orbignyianus | reverse complement strand
TACAGTTTACATTCTATTAGTAAAATTGGGAGTAACAATCTTAACAAAGAAAGGAGTCAGGAACCACCCATCCAGTGATCTTACAAAGCATGTCTGCATTGATCTGATTTTCCACATTACATAGAGAGCAAAGAAATACCCATCTAAAGTCACCTGTGGATGGGAAGAATGGAAATAGAAGCACAATATGAATGATACCTCTGGCTTGTTTATTTTAGAAAATCAAAGTAAAATCTGGCTTCATTCCTCAATGACTTTTCATAGACTTCTATATTTCAATACCCTAAAGCACTCTTTAAAATTTACTCAACACAAAAATACCGAAGGAGGACATTTTGTTTTCATCCTATGTAATGTATAAACACCCAAGATTTTGAAGAGCTATGGGATGAATAAATCAAAATTTTTATTTTAGACAAAGCAAAGATGAAAAAATTAAGAAAATTTGCCAAAGCAAGAGAACCTGAAATATATTGAAGTTCAAGACATATGACATGTAAACATGTTTCACCTTAGCAGAATACTGCAAACTTGGGGTAAGGATTTTATCATGAAAGAGACCAGGGATTGTTTTGCTTGCTTGGTTTGCATGGGTGTAATATGTTGAACATCACACATAGCATTCATATTAAAGTCTTCATAAACTAATAAGCATTAGAAAGCAAAAATTAGTATGAAATCCTCAGTTTTCAAGCATATTTTTCAACCAACAGTTTTTTCTCATTAGAACTTGCTGATATCTGTATAAGAAAACTGTTAAGTAAGCATCAAAAATCCTTCATAGAAAAATAAGAATATTACTAGAGTTCAGACACTGAATCTTTCATATAAAGTACACAATCAGTGCATACCATATCTGCTTTAAAAAACAAACAAAACAAAACAACAACAACCTCGACAAAACCAAACAAAACTCTTTTGATCTGCAGAATTTATTTGACAAAAATATCATCTCTCACCAAAAAAATAACCAATCATAACTTTCTCGATTTTGCTCTCAGGACCAAAGGTGCCCCCTTGATTGGTGAGGATGCTCCAGTGGTTGTAAGTTTCAGGTTTTCTTGTAAAAAATTGCGCTGCCGAACTGTGGCTGATCTTATGTAACTGCTGGTAGAAATCACTTTTGCTGGCCTTGTAGGTGGTACGGCCTGTGGAGGCAGTCCATTGATTTCATACATCCACTGCATTGATTGCGTCTGAAAACAAAGAACAGAGACACAGAAAAAAAATAAATCTGTGATCAAATACCTTGAAAATTTTTGTCAATGACTTACCATGCTACATTGGTTTCAAAAGATACTTTTCCTTTTCCATGTAAGATACTGTGATACCACAGAATGAGGACTGCATTCCTGGAACACCGAGAACTGAAATCACATTCAACTTTATTCACAACTAGACAGAAAAAAGATGAGAAATTTACCTTCCTGGCAGATCTAAAATTCCTTTTTCATTTAGTAAACTCCATAGTTCTGTATGTTGTTCAAAGGTAATTATTCTGTAGTACAAGATAATACCTCAAGTTTATACTGTAGAATTTAATTGTAGCTCTGGTATTGATAATAATGGTATTATCGAATGGTGGAATTTTTGCATTCAAATAATGAACAAAGCTAACAGAAAAGGACTCTGAATACACACAAGAGAATTCCAGCTTCGTGTTGAAAGAATATTTATGTGAATTGAAAATGACACTCTTCATTTGCTTTCTGTTTATAACTGGTCTCAAGGAATGGAGCATATGTTTCTATGTCATGTCTTGTAATGCTTGAGTACTTGATTCTTACTGAGTATGTGATTCGTATTCTTACTACACATCCCATCTATCCATACTTAAGGAGTATTATTTCTATGCACATGAAGTTTATACTGCTGTCTCCCATGTTTCATTTGTGTCCTGAAGCAGAATTTTCTTTGCTAAAAACCCAGATGTAACTATTGCAGATCTTTCAGTCATTTTTCTTTAAAAATGTAGCACTTCAATTCTTGAAAGCAGGCCTTTATTCCAAGTCTTTAGCATTTTCCTGTCATTACATGCAGGAGAAGATCTATTCATAATTTTCAGTGTTCTGTTCTCCTTTCACGTGAGAAAACAACAACAACAGACACCAACAAAAAAATGAAAAAAACCCCACAAACAGACAACAAAAGTATTATAAAATTCAAAGATTTCAAATAATTTTTCCTTATGTCCCAATTTGTGCTACGCAAAAGAAAGACAAAGTTATGCATGCCTGCTTCAGGCTTACACTGTCATCTATTTCGTCACACTCAGTGATTGAACATCACAGGTTTTATGTTTGGAGATTTTTTTGCTTCTAAGGCAAAACTTGCAGGGAGTACAGAGTAAAAAGTGTGGCCTGATGTAGGCTTATTAAAATATATTAATACAAATGATTTTTTTAATTTTTTTTTCATATAGAACATGGTGTATGTATATAGTATATATGTGCATAGCACATGATAGACAGAACACACCAGACTCTATGACTTCACAGCCTTAAAGAAGAGGAGTCACATTAACTAAGTGATATTTTCAAATTCCCAAGATCTGTCTTTCCACATCTGACACAGAACTTCAATCACAGAGCTGTGCTACTTGTGGTTCTAGAGCAAGTTTGTTGTTCCTGGGCTGTTGCGTTATGCTGCTCAAAGACATGGCTTGTAGGATCACCTTTCTCTGACGCTTCAAGACATAAAGATTTATCATTACAACAATAGTTGTGATTTATACAATTCACCTCCCATTAAAATCTAACTTAATCCTTAGAACAGTGACTTGCAGATATAATGATTACATCTAACATCAGTGTCATTTTTCATCCAAGGAACCAAATATTGAAAAGTCTGTGTGCACTTTCAAATCAGTGCAACAGTCAACTTCAAAGCTCAAGTATTTAGTTAACAGTCCAGCTTCCAACATGGGTGGCTCTGTGGCCTGTTTGCAAATTCCAGTTTAAGAGCTCTCCTTTGCTTTGCTGCTGGGTATGTCAGTACACTGATAGATTTGGCTGGTGGAGAGGAGCAACAATATCCATACAAACTGTGATAAATTTGCACATGGCACAAATGCTATCTCCAAAGTATAGTGTGTGTATTTCTCTAGTTAGTTATTGCATTCTGACAATTAATTGTGGTCTAGGTAAAGCATTAAAAAAAGTCATCGGGAAGAGCAGTCAAACTTCTCCATCTTGAACTTCCTCTACAGTCATCCCATGATTATAACATACAGAAGTAAATAAAAAGGATGTTAAAGTGGCTCTCTGACTTATATTAAGTTTTTTTAAATACAAATATTATATTTGCCACTGAAAAAGTTTGAACTATGTCTACCTTTGTTAGCTTTCATATGCTCCTTTCTACCATTTTAATTGTTACCTTATCATTGCTGAAGTATATTTAAGGATATCACTGTAAGCAGTTTTGCATTCATGTTGCAGCTAATCAACAGAAGTTTCAGGCCATTAAACCCATTTGGCACAGGCTTTCTTTTCTGCCTTGAACTTATACAGCATTTACACTATTTCACATATAGACTGCATGCACTTACAGCTCTTAAATGTCATCACCATATGAATCTCTAATTATTGTGCTTCCTGTTAGACAACTAGGTCTAATCAGTATTTTGGTAACCAAATATTTACTTTTCTGTGCTAATGTTGAAAGAATAGGTGATTATTTTTGCTGTGTATTTTTAAAGACTTTTTTTAAAACCTCTACTTCAGAACTGGCAGTACCAATTTTACATAGCGTCTTCTGAATGAATTGCCTTATTCAAATAAGATTAGTAAGCATAAGATCTTAATAGATATTTCCCCATGCATGCATAATTTCTTAAACTTCCATTACTATTCTGCTAAAATCAAAATCTAATTTAAATTGAATATTATTCCAGTGTAAAACAGGCAGATTAACTCATCTTTATTCTCCACTTTATTTAATACTGTGAAATGATCTAGTAACTCTACTGCCTGTAAAAATCAAATCCAGAAAAAGCAGGTGTGACATGGATCAACATCAGTACCTTGTGTCCAAAGATAAAGTTGTCATTTTAGAAAAGTAAATTGCTCTCCAAAGTTAGCTAAATGTTTTATTAACTCCAGCATAAGATGAAATGCTTTATCTTTCTTTAGTGTATGGGATGAACAATTTAAAGGAAATTTAACTTCAGGGTCATATTCACTGTGTGCAAGTCTCATTGATCACTTTAAGGTCAGAAAAAAGATCTGATAGGTGTTTCAGCCAATGATTTAAACTGAGTATCAAGCTACTAAAAATAATTTCTGATCATGATATCCAAAAATATTGTAACTGAACTGTCTATAGTGTTAGCAATTGTTTGAAGTGGGATTTAAACAAAAGAGGTGGGCTGTGCCACCTCTCAACTCCATTTATCATCAGCATCAAACAATTGATATAGCCTTTTGGGTAATAATAACCTTTTGCTGATTTCCTGTTTGCTATACAAATATCTTAGACTGTATGTTCTGTGGGGGAAAAAAAAAAAAAAAGTGCCTTGACATGGTGAAAAAAGCCTCCTGTTGTCTGCATCAGGTGTGGTCCTGTGGCAGCAGAGATTTCTCTTTCCCTGATGGTAACTCATTGGATTCAAGGGGAAAAATGTGGGCATTAGGACATGAACCCTTTAAACAGAATCCATCAAGCTAGAAGGAGAAAAAAAAAAAAAAAAAGAAAAAAAAAAGAAGAAAAAGAAGGAAAAAGAACAGTAACAACAAAAAAGCCCATCCTAATTTATAATCTTGAACTATGGTACTTCATCTATTGTAAATCATGTGCTACATCCAAGACAGAGATGGACAGTGGGGAAAAAAATGTGCATGTACATGCTAATTTACTGAAAGACTCTTGGTTTAGTTCACCATTTTTTGCTAAAGGAAAAACATGTATTGCTGTAACTGTCAACATAATTTGGATTGGTGTTTGTTTAGCACTAGAACCACCTATAACTCAGTAATTTTGAAGATAGCTTAGAATTCAGTAATTTACAGAAAACCTTAGACACCCACAAATGTCTGTTTTACTAGGATGCTTAAATTCCAAGAGCAAACATAAAATTTTCACGTGCTGCTGAAGCCATAAGTATCTTCTTCATGGTAAGTCTGTACAGCTTAACTACAACAACTATTCTAACCAATATGAAAACTGCAGCAACAGCAAGCCTACCAATTTCAGAATCTGTGCCTCAAAGCTGCTGCTTTGGGTTTCCAGGTCAGAGACATTTCAGCAAAGGAAAAGTTTCAAACTTTTCTGGAGAGGTGAGGAGGAGAGAGAGAGTTCAAAAGGTCATCTATATGTGACCATATAATTATGCTTGAACATTTTACTTACAAGCTGTATTTACTTTCCTAAGAACTGGGTCAACATTTCCTAGATCAGAGGATCTCTTCTTCTTCCTATGCTTAAAGCAATGCAGTTTATTATATCAAATTTGGAACAATTCTAATACTAGCACTGGTAGTAAAAAGTCTAGAGATGAAAGTGTTGAATCTACTATAATCTACATGATGTACTGGAGCAGAAATATAAAAGAGATTCTCTCTTAAGAAGATATATCTAATATAAACATAGATATTTAAGAATCCCAGGCTGCCTGCAATGCATCTCTAGACCAATTTCACACGCAATTTAAGAAGAAAGACCAGAGCGCAGCCTGAATGACCTTGACAGTCTGAGAGAGTATTTCTTCTTGAAATGAGTGACTTCCTCTTATCAAAACCTCAAAGTCCCTGATGACTGTAACCTAATTTCAGTTTGAAGAGGATAATATTTTGGCTCACCTGGTTGGAGCAGTGGCCATCTGCAGAGCTAAATCTTTCTGAAGAATATTTTGAAGAATTCAAAAATGAGATGCATGCTGCCACTTTTTACTAAGTAACATAAGTTATTCAAGTAAGTTATTTAACCATCTTGATGGCTGACTGAGTAATGTTCATGAAGTAATTTATTCAGCAAGTACTCATAACAGTCACCAAATAATTTATATAAAAGCATATTTTTTTGGTATTCATTTTTGCAGATGGCTCATGATTCATAGGATTAATTTGCAGAACACAAACCATCCATGTGTATTCACTGTAGGCTGGCAGTGCTACTGAATTACATGCTAACTAATTGCCACAGAAATCTGTTAGGAGTGCATTAAATGTTGGGAGCAGGTATCAGGAATTTTAAGGTAAATGATATTATTTAAGGTAAATGGTATTCCAAACTGTTAACTCAGGATAGTCAAAATAAAATTTGCAAGACTTCCAAATAAGCTAAAACACAAGAAAAACAACCAATTATGATCAGTGTATACAGAATAAAAATTAAACCAGACTTTTATGTGAACTGTGGAAGGGAAAAGCAAGGACAGTAAAACTCATGGATCAACATAAAGACAGTTTTATAAGTGAATGAAAGAAGGAAAAAAAAAATATTTTAAAAAAAGTAACTGCTATGAAGGTAGTCACTTACCACCTCCCATAAACAGAACACTCAGCCAGGCTTTGAGCACTTTCTAATCAAGAAGATGGCTAACAATCATTTTCTTAGGCAAGAAGAACATTTGCAGATAGAATTAAAAGTGGCTTAACTGACTTCTCCCATTCAAATATTAGAAATTTCATAGCATTGCTTAGATGTAATACAATCAATATGAACCCTTCCTTCAGGACTGGCAATGGTTTCAATACCCTCCTACAGCAACCGTTCCCATATTGTTATCGTCTTTTGTCATTAGGAGAATTGTAATCTCAATAAGCAAAGTAACCCTATGAATCAAATATTTTGAGTATTGATTCTGCCCTCAAAATCCGGTGATGCTAATGATAGGATGTGCTATATTCACTGCTTCTAATGAACTTTCTGGATCTCTGCTTTTAATCATAAATCTCAGGTCAACAACCAGCAGTGGCGAGGGACACAGGAGATGTCTTATTTAATGTGAAACTATTTCAGTTATCCTACTAACTTTGTTACATTTTTCCTTGCTCATTCTGTTTAAGAGATAAAATGTAGAATAACATTAAACTATGATAATTAACAAATCTACCAGGAGCGAGGCAGCATGTATTTTCACCAAGCTACTGAATATGTAACAGTACCGTCTTCTGTTAAGATATGCAAGTTTGCACAGACAAGCTTAGAGAAGTCACAGCCGGTTACTGTGGCTTGCACACTGCATCATTTATTTCCAGAAGAGCATGACAAATGGTTTCGATATGCTATCTTCCATAGGCTAAGTTAGTGATTATTCAGTAATAAAGGTGCACAGGCCTGACTTCTGGAGGTCTTGATAATGCTACCTGCAATCTGGTTAACTCTGACATCTATTTTATCATTTAAGACTCGTTTTGTGTGCCTTCTGCTTTAGAATATCTCTGGTCTCACCCATGAATTACAAAGCAATTCTTCAGGTCTCTAGCTGAATTCAGCACGGTGCAAGCAAATTATCTGTAAGCCAACTTGAATATATCCTTTTCTAATGATTTGCCAGCCTCCTGGCTGCTCTGTCTTGTGCCTGGCAGTGATTCTTACCCCAGGAAGTCTTCACAGAGCATCCCTCTGCCCCAGCTGCATCTTGCTCTCCCTAAGCTCTGATGGTTTTTTGTGCAGCTTTACTGGCACATCTCAGCTGAGCTCCGAGATGTCCGTGAGGCTGAGGAAGTCCTTTTTTGTCCTCACAGCACTTTATAGCTTATCCAAGAAGCGTGCTCTCTAATAGATCATTAGGGCAGTACATATTTATTCAGGTAGAAATGCACTGTTTATGAAAGCTATTATAAATGTGGAAGTTTGATTATGGAATAATACCTATTTTAAAATGCTCTTCATGCCCTATATCACTCTTTCTTACTTGTAGTTCAACCAGATTATGATCTTCTCCTTCACAGCTACTTTCTATATTTCATTCTTTAATATACATAATTTTTTTAAGTAATTTTCTGTGTCACTTTTACAAAATTAAGATTCCTAACGGCTATTCAAATGTCGATCTTCAATTGTTTTGATATGTAGTTGACTGAGAACAGAAGTTTTAATGATTGTTAAAGAACATTTAATTGCTTCAGCAAAGTAATTAAGGTTTTCTGCTATTAATAAAATCTACTGTAAGTATTTATGAATATTAGGCTTAAAAAAATCGACAAAATATTCCATAAAGTACGTGATTTGTGTGCATAAAATATAAATGAGGTTACAATTTTTCAATTATATAAATACATTCTGTTAATAAAATGTGCACTCTAAATTTCTGTAAAGACAAATTGTAATCTCTTAACTCTAATTACCTCCTCAGGACTGGGCTCTCAGCAGAGCAACTAAACCAAAAAATTTGCATGTACAATATTTGGGTTTAATGTTTACAACAAATGAGAAAAAGATGACTGCAGAATCTTTCTCCATAATCCTAACCTCCCATTTTACTTTACAACACAAGTGTAATGACCAACATAAAACAAAGAATTTATACTGTCATCTCTGCTACTTTACAGCCCAATTATCAGTGTTCATTGAAGCACACAAAAATGGCAGTTCTGCTACTCACTATTCATAGAATTTAATAAGAAAAATATCTTAGTGTTAGGACTATGACTTTGCTCCCTGAAATAGAAAGGAAATTTTACAGCAAGAGTGCTGTAGTCCTTTACTATAGCAGCATCAGAAGAGAAGTGACACTAAAGGAAACTTCTTCACTGCTTCTAAAAATAACCCAAAGCCTCAGCCAATATATTGGCCAGAAAGAATATGTGCAAGAGCGGTTCTTTAGTGTTAGGTTCAGTATTAATTGCATTTCTCTACCTCCATTATTATTCCCCAAATAAGACCTATTAAATATAGTTTTGACATCAAACAAAATCTGTTTACCTCAGGTCAGTAATGGAAATTATTTCAACAAACAAGAAGGGCAGAAGTGAGTATCTGGTATTCTCAACATGTTATCAAGTCTTATTTCAGGTCAGTGTTGTGAGCCCAGCAGAACTGTGCACGGTTGCAGATGCGCTGGCTTACGTTACAGCTACAGGTGTGAAACCTTTTGTGGAGAGGAAGGGGGGAAGTCCAGTGCACACTACAGGACTACCAGTTAGAGCAACGAGAACACGAGCCTCATCAAAATGTTACTGAAACAACTTAATACTTCAATTAAAGTAAGAATGTTAGAAATATCTCTAATATACTGCAATAGTATAGCATTGGTCCAAACTGCGATAATGAGCATTAAGAGTCCAATGTATTTTTGAACGTCCAGGACAAAATGTGATCTGACATGTGTATGTAATACATGTGAGTGACTTCCTACACCCACACACAGTACCAAAGGCCAGCTGTCTAGATCACAACCAGAGACTGAGGTGTGCACACACGTAGGTTGAAAATTAAATTACTCAAAACCCATCTGTACTGACAAATTCCTACAAGGAAATTTTGATTACTGACTGCATTCTTAGAAAGCTAGTAATAATCTCTGACCATTGTGTTTAGCCCTTTCCAGATAAATTCATTATGTTAAAGCTCTTTGTTAGTGAAGGAAGTTAATCCAAAGACAAACCCGGCTAGCACATTTACACGTGACCTGCCTAAAAAGAGGATTTCAGTTCCAGAACAACGTTGAAAGTTTCTGAGTGGTGTAGATGCGTCATATAGCATTATGTAAATATAAAAGAACATGGAATAAATTCAGTGAGTTATTTTCTTTTTCAAATGGAAGAGCGATAAGCATCATTGCTGTTTAAGTGAAAAGACTAAATTAATCAACTGTCTTATACAGTAAAAGAAAACATGTAGGAGGGATTAAATGGCTTTCGTGTTTTTCCAGGATCTGACTTTCTTATTCACTGTTGTACAAGTTGTCATCCACAAAGATAAAGCACTATAGTTATTTTCTATGCTTCTTTTTATCAACTTTGTTTTGACCAACTCATTTTTTTTGAATCAATATTGCCATTTTGCTTCTAATATAGCAGCCTGCAAAAATCGGCAGCATGCAGTGAATACATTTAAAGTGCAAACCATGATTTGTAGAGAGATTTGGGTGTTTGCTACTGCTGTATGTTTTCCACAGTTTCCTTTCAAAGAATGAATTAAGAGTTAATTCCTGCAGCAATAACAGCATTTTTACAACTGAAGAAATAAATGCCTTCAAATAGTTCCTGACCCTCAGACTTACAGAAGCTACTTGGCTACAAACTATTTTTCTTTATTTTGAAGCTTGTTTTCAAAAAGCTATTCCTATTTTCACATTCTGAAATTCTGTTTTCCACTGGTTAGTATTCTAGCTTCTAGTACCTTCGATCCTAGGAGATATAATACAAGTAAAATCAATAACCTAGGTCTCATATGCTTAATTACTCATGTATTCTCCAACTTATTCTTAACATGATCATTTTGACTGTCTATGAAATTATGTTGTGTTGTCTATGGAGCTGGGCCAAACATTATCAAGATAAAATATCTGTCTCTTGTGATGACGGTATAGGGGTAACACAGAAATGAAAACGTAATATATTTTTCCAGTTAATTATGAGTTAATTTTCAAAATTTAGTTTTATTCTTGTCCATAGTGAAGACCAGTAAAATAATCACAGTGCATGCATTTATGTGTTTCAGTGCTGCTTTTTTATATAGGATTTTTCTTTTTCCTTCCACTCCTGCAGACATATTTGTGTATTGCATTCAGGAACGCTTACCTCAATTACAAGTGTTGCTGTATGCTTCTTGCCATACATCCTTGGCTTGAATCCCACCGTTATGTGGGTTCCCACAGTACCTACTGGAAGAAGTTCTCCAGCTTGCGGCAGAACAAGAAACTCAGGATCACTGCCTGCCAGGAAGTGTGCAGTGAATGGTTCTGGGTTGCTACAGAAAAACACAGAAGATTATTATGCCTTTTACAGAATCTTAATACAATTCATCTACAATTCAGCATTGAGGCCACCATGTGGCATGACTCGGGAAATTTGCCAGCCCATGCAATGCATACAGAAAATTACTAACATTCTTACAGAAAAAATGTTCTGTATAATATTTTTAATCTTTATACACAAGGACCTGCATACTGGTCTTCCATTTCAAACACAGTTACGTGCCAATATAAATATTGTAATAACTACAGAATACTGATAGTATTTGCAACTAGAAAGAAAAGAATCACCTGTCCTGAAATATATAATAATAGTGATAGAAATAAATTCCATGTCAGAGTGAAAATCCACTTTTTACAATAAAAGCCCCACACTTTTCCAATCTCTAATCAAATAAAACTGACAAGCCACCCATTCTATTAAGTTTTATGACTAGAACTGAATTTGCAATCTTGTAGAGTGTTACTAGATTGGATGGGAGTTCTGAAAGCCTTGAAATAAACATAGGGGAAATAATAGTTTCCTATCACTATTTTCTACGTATTTCATATCCCACAAACTAAACACTTTAAGATACAGCAATAATAATAATTAAGTTCCACTATTGATACTATTGTATACCTTCATTCTCCAAGAATTTCTGTCATGGCTACTGCAGATCTCGTTCAATTGCTAGTTTCATTGAAGTACTGTTTCACCCAAATAAATGTTGTATTCCTGGTAAAGACAGTGGCTGAGGACCACCAAACAAGTTTAGGTCAATACCAAACTGCAGCCTGTCTATGACAGGTCCTCAGGGACTTGTTGCCATAAACTTTCTCAGCATGAGAAGAATATATATTTTTGTATTTTGTACTTTCCAGTCAGGCATTCTCCTTACAGTCTTTACACATGTTGTTGCAGACAACTCTATCTAGCTGGATAGAGAACATGGCCAAAAAATAATCCACAACACCCTGCCACAGTACAGCAGTATAAGTATCATGCGTGCTAAGAGGGAACACATTTTTAGTTGATAAAACTTGAAGAATTAAAAACTAGCAGTATCTCAAATAAAAGCTGTTCAGATCTGTTTACTCGTGGATTGTCACACCAGAAATAACACTGCTTTTCAAAGAAAATACCCACAAAGAAGTGAAATTTAATATTTTATGACAATTCATATCTCTATGGAAATGTCCCACATTTTCTGGGACATTTTCTATTTTTAAAAATAGCTCTCTTTTGGAAGACGTTTTCACAATAGGTTTTCTTAAATTCAAAATACCCTAATGAAAAAAAAGGTCGCACTGCATGCTTGTAGAATCAAGCAGGGCAGCTGCAGAAAATGGAAAGCAAAAAGCTTGTGCCTCCTTAAAAAACAACAAACTGTCATCTAGCAGGGGCATCGGACTTGGGTGCATCAGCAGAGTAAGCCAGGCTTTTCCTTTAGGTGACTGCAAGGTGGGTGAAACTAAACTTCAAGTCTTGTGACATGAAGCTTATACTGACAATCTCTTTTCACAGTGCCTACCGTTTTTCAGCTAAGAGTACATCTCTAAGCCATGAGCACTAATCATGCTATGGCCTGAGTTCCCATCTACGTGCCATCTAAGCTTTGAGTTTTCACATCTGTGTTTCCCACAAGGACTGCTCAGCTGTGAATGCCTGGAGCACACCTAAAGCACCCAAAGGGCAGGCACAGGATGAAAAAGAAGTGATGCCTCTTAAAGTGAGCTGCAGAGTAGAGCACTAGGCAAAAACATCTGAGATGAATGTTTAAAACATGGTTCTGGAAACAGAGACCTGAACACAGGTCTTCACTTCCAACATCATTGCTCTATAGGCAAGATTTAGGAACATTTTATGACATCACTTCATCTCCAGTGTTCAGTCTGTTTTCTGGTAAGTAATTAGGGATGTCAACTCCTAATAAGCACTTCATAAGACTTAGACTACAGATGTAATGATGACATGTTAAGGGAGACTGGACAGGCTGTGTGCATAGAAGACACAAGAAAATGAGGACTTTATTCCTGCAGAAATTGCACCCTAGAAGGGTGTGATGCAACAATAAGCATTTTTAGAAACCATAAATGTTTCCTTAAAACATCCAGAACACACACATGAGAAAAAGCTATACTTTTAGTTCTGACAAGGGGACTAAACAGTTTAAAATGAAACTGTCACAAAATTGGTCTATAGCTGTTCACACAAGATATTTGCAAAGTCAGAGAAAAAAATTACTACATCAACCTTGATAGATTTTAATTTTCATAAAGAAAAATTTAGAAAAACTAATTAAAAAGCTTTAAAGAAAATTTTCCCTTCCCCCAGTACTCTTAAACAAAAGAGTCAAGTCAGTTACTGGATAAAAAATGTTCCTCAAAGTACAAGCTATGTCCAAATAAGGAAAATAGACATTCTGACAAATTTCAGACATTATTGTTTTCTGTATTTGTATACCTTGTGTCTAATTAAAAAGTCATAATTATGTGGTAAAAAAATATTAAGAAATAAATCCTCTTTTTTCATTACTGCTTCAATTAAAACAGTTCTGGAATCAATGTTTGGCTTGTCATTTCTCAGCCTTGAAGGACAGAGATGAGGAAGTCTACAGGTTTTTTTAGAAGGTTTTTGTTTAACTCAAGGGTGACAGGTACTAACATACTTGATAAAGTTTAATGATATGTAGAATTTTGAAAACACACACAAACCAAGCACAAATGAATTTGTAGATTTAAGAGCAGATGCCAGATTACCCAGAGAAATCAACTGTCTTCTCATCTGCGTGTTCCATAACTCCTGTCATAATGGTTTGATATTGCTATCAGACAACATGAACTGTACCTGGGACATGGCAATCCCCAGAAGAAACACAGGTTGGGTGGAGAATGGCTAGAAAGTAGCCCTGAGGAGAAGGACTTGGAAGTGCTCATGGATGAGAAGCTCAATATGAGCCGGCTGTGCATACTGGCAGTCCAGAAAGCCAACCGTATCCTGGGTTGCATCAAAAGAAGTGTGGCCAACAGACCATGGGAGGTGATTCTCCCCCTCTACTCTGCGCTTGTGAGACCCCATCTGAAATACTGTATCCAGCTTTGGAGTCCTCAGAATAGAAAGGACATGGACCTGTTTGAACGGGTACGGTGGAGAGCCACCAAGATGATTAGAGGAATGGAGCACCTCTCCTGTGAAGACAGGCTGAGAGAGCTGGGGCTGTTCACCATGGAGAAGAACAGGCTTCAGGGAGACATTAGAGCAGCCTTCCAGTATCCGAAGAGAGCCTACAGGAGAGCTGGAGAGGAACTCTGTCAGGGAGTGTAGTAATAGGACAAGGGTAATGGTTTTAAATTAGAAGAGGGGAGATTTAGATTGGATATTAGGAAGAAATTCTTTCCTGTGAGGGTGGTGAGGCACTGGAACAGGTTGCCCAGAGAAGCTGTGGCTGCCCCATCCCTGGAAGTGTTTAAGGCCAGGCTGGATGGGGCTTTGAGCAACCTGCTCTAGTGGGAGGTGTCCGTGCCCATGGCAAGGGCGTTGGAACTTGATGATCTTTAAGATCCCTTCCAACTCTAACCATCATATGATTCTATAATTCTATAAATCTGCCCTTACTCAAATAAGGAACAAGATAAAAGAGTAATTTGAATTTAAATAATAACTGGACAATGAAATCATGGCAACCAGGTAGAGCAGAAATTCAGCTAGTATTTAATAGACATATTTATAATTACCCCTTTTGTTCTTAAATAAGACTGTCCTAAAATAACAGTTTATGCTTGTAAGTGTTCTCATATTAAACAATTTTCAAATGAGTAAACTAAAAAAGAAGAGCACCTTATGTATTCTATTAAAAAAAAAAGAACAAACCAAACTTAAAATTTATATTCCCATAGAGATCTCACTGCAAATTTTACCAAATACCCAGCAAATCTGAAAATAAAGCCTTTATTAAATTAAGGCTCAAAATAGCATTGTTTACTCTTCTCTTTCTCAATCTAGTGAAGCAGTAAATTATTCCTGTACAAATTTATTCCTTTACAAATCTCAGCATTTTGCAAAGTATACATAAAAAACCACATAGTGCTTTTGATCAAATGTGCTTTTTTTTTCAATAAGAGAATAACAAAATGTCTTAACCTATAAATTGTGTAACTGCTCAAGTGAATAAGGAACACAGTTTGAAAGTGTTACAATATGCTTCCAGAAATAGTTAATCATAACTAAACTTACGTCTTGTAATTTGTAATTTCCCAAATTCTATTCTATGACATTATTAGCGATATCTGTTATGATTTAGATTGGGGGGTTTTTTAGAAAAAAAAAAAAAGGGCAATGGAGAAAAATTAGGAAATCCTTATTATGTATCAAAATTGGTTATGTCGTATTTATCAGAAAATATTTAAGTCCAATTATCACTCTATAGCATTAGAAAGACTGATTCAGAATTAAGGGAGTTGAAATAAATATGAAGAAACACTGCATGACAAATGGTTGTCAGGGAATGCTTTACCAAATATAACATCGCTCTTTTTTTGTGTACATGTAAAACCAAAGCAGGAGCTAGATTTTTTATCTTCCTAAAATGTTAAGATGTCTCATCCCTGTTATACCCAGGGGTACTATATTTGCAGATTGATAAACTAACTTTTCCTGCTAAAAGCCACCAAGGTGACATGACAAGATCCAGCTCCTGGCTAAATGTGGGACGTGTCAGGTATTGTATGATTAGGAAAGATGATCATATCTTTTTGGAAGCTCTGCTGCATGTGTACCATTATGATATTTTCCACTGGTCTCCATTCAGATTCCAAAAAATGGAGCTCATCAACATTTGTTCTTTGCAGCTGCTGCTATATGGGAGATGTTAAGATAAAGTAATTCTAATTAAATCTTTAGATTAATGTCGGAATTTTGCATAACTGGTAACAGAGATCCAGGCCTGTGACATGAAGAGGAACATGTAAGAGTGTATGCAAGTTCTGAAAACTTAATGAATGCATTTTCTTGCAACTTACATAATTCTGGCTTATGGTAATTCTGTTGAAATACAGCAGTAATTACAGTAAAACAGAAATATTTCTCGAAGTTATAACTGTAAACATTTTTTTGTCTTTCCTGTCAGATTTAGGGAGGGTACAGGAAAAATACAGGTTGCTCACTATTCTTCAGACAGCATTAAAATTAATTTTGTGTGAGCAAAGAATGTTCTTTAACTGAACATTTATTCCATGCAGTAAGAAATGTGTATAGAAGAAATAAGGAAAATACCCACAATGGTGTTCAAAATACAAAATGTAGGTTAAGATAGCTAAGCCTGTACATGCATTCATTTTAAAGCCTAATTCAATCTTTCTCCTCTTCCCCCCAGTCCACCTGTTTTTGTTCTCTCTTTATTCTATCTCTGTTTCTGTAATTGGATGGAGCCTTGGATTTTGCAGATACCACTCCATGGAGACCATACTGTTAGCTTTTACAATAGCAGGCTCCAAGTATGTTTTTCTAAAGTAAAGTTTGAATTCATCTTCAGGCTTCCTCAATATGACAAATATCCTGTTTGTGACATACACAGGATTGCAATGAGAGGTTTGGATGGAAAAATGGATAAAATTTTACTGTACATGGGAAGCAACACACGACTGGAACAATCTCTAACAGGTACATGGAAAGCTAAAATGATGTTGGTGAAAGGAGACTCTGTAGGAGAAATAAGCAGATAGAATAAGCATGAGAGAATTATCCACCATCTTGACTAATGCAGTGATGTAGTTTACAAAAAATTTTCAATTGATCATAATGTTCATATGTAGCTATCCACATATTTCATGTTGACTAGTGAAGTATTTGCACTGGAAGCCAAATAAGGTAGCATTCTTCTGTACCTAGATATCAGTATTTTAACATGAAGAAATAAATCCAAGCATCAAAATACATTTATACTAGAATATATAGTAG
The DNA here is from genome assembly GCA_013400375.1 of Thinocorus orbignyianus. NCBI lineage: Eukaryota > Metazoa > Chordata > Aves > Ciconiiformes > Thinocoridae > Thinocorus > Thinocorus orbignyianus. The sequence goes on along the minus strand of VXBW01008083.1, from coordinate 1,393,246 downwards.
TAAGTATTCTCCAAAACCCAGTTGTATATTAATAAACTTGTTCTGATCACAAAACATAATTGATTAAAAATATATTAAGAAGTTAAACAAATATAGAATTGACTAATTTTCTTAAGCAGAGCATCACTTCTGGAATTTTTAGTCTGTTTCAACTACAGATATCAGTATAAAAGGACAGACCAATAACTTCAGCTGGATATCAAACAAGTTTCTATAATTTTTATTTTGAGGGATAAGATTTTATCCATTCTTTTTGCTTAATACTGCTCTCATTCTGTAAACCATTAGCATTTAGTAATCCGTTTGGTATTAAAACAAACACTAACACTCACACAAAGATTAAAGATCTGTACCAAAGCCAATTACCTCAGTGGAAATGTTGCCAGTGATATCAGCTAGTGTTGAATTTAACCTGTATTTATGACAAAATCTGAAGAAAATGATCTAGGAATGTTAAAAAAAAAATGGCTGATTTTTCTTATTTAACAAATGAAATATGCTAGTATGGCTCTAAATTATCTTAATGCCATTACAAGAAACCCTGCATTGATGTGTTCCTTTTGAATTTGTAAAGTTGAAGGTAAAATATTGGACGACTCATTTTGACTACTCAGTTTATCACAACTGTCCTAGTTGCAGACAGATTTTTAAAATATAACTGAGTTTTTTTTCATACAACAAAACTGCTTGGTTGCATTCTCAGTGTCTTTCGTTATTTATTGAAGCAGATATTAGGCTGTTTCTCATTGTGGCATGTGTGTGTTTCAATTTGAAATGTCATAAAAGAGAGCACACTGCATACTTTTATGGACTCTTAGAGCTTTCATTATGGTAGATCCTTGTGAGCAGTGTAGCGACTACCTCCCATTTGTTACTGTTCATCATACCTGAAGCAAGTACACCAAATGCAGTTATGGGAAAATTAGAAAGTCATTAATTCAGTCTGAAATAGTGAAATACACATTGAGGATTTTGGGGGTGGAATTAAAGAGAGAAGAGCACATTTGAGTTGCAGTAGCTGTATAGAAAAAGGAAGTTAAAACCATTGACCTCATAGCTTTGTCGTGGTCACCAAAAGTGCTCTGTGGATCATTAAAGATCCTCATTCAACTTGGTGTATGTAGAGAATCCTAATGTGTCCTTAATAAGACACTGTGCCTTTTTGGGGCTGTGGTTCTCAAATATTTGTTGCTGCATCACTGTGCATCCTGCTAACACAAAAATATGTACAGGTCTCCTCAGTGATGCTGCGCAAGCACTCTGCCTTGCAAGCAGCAGAGGGAGAAAAAGACACAGCTGCAGAGACTGTTTCTAGCACATTACCCAGAAATACATCTCTCTTTTTCCCTCAGCGTCCTGGTTTCAGCAGGGAGAGAGTTAATTTTCTTCTCTTCCCAGTCAGTAGCTGCTATGTTTTGGATTTAGTATGAGAATAATGATAACACCCACTGTTTCAGTTATTGCTAAGTAATGCTTATATTAAGTCAAGAACTTTTTCAGTTTCCCGTAGAAGCTGAGAGGGAGCATAGACATGACATGCTGGCCAAGGGAGTATTCTATACCACAGATGCCATGGTCTGCTTAGAAATAAGGGCTGGCCAGTGGGCAGGAATCTGTAGTCGCTGCTCAGAATGGGCAGGGCAATCAGACACTGAGTGGTGAGCAATTGTATTGCATCACTTATTTTGTATATTCTTTTTCCATTATTTTTTCTTCTCTCTTTTAAACTCTCTTAATCTCAGCCCATGAGGTTTTGTTTTTTGGCTTTTTCCTTATTCTCTCTCTTCTTCCTATCCTGCTGTGGGCTGGGATGTGTGAATGGCTGCCTGGTCCTAGTCACCAGCTGGGGTTAAATTTAAACCATGACACTCAGTTACTCCCAAAGCAGCAGTGCCAAGAGGTACTATCCAGCATGAGAAAGGAAAAAATCCCACCTCTCTTTAAGGACCAGAACTGATTCTTTACGGGATTGTGCTGCTGTTTACTTAAGAAACACTCCAACGGGATGATCTTTTCGTTCAGGGAAGGTCTATAGGATGACACTCCATATCCCAACTGAATTTTTTAATCCATATTCTAATATTTCATGGTTTTATTTTTAACCTAAGTCATCTGAGTTATTCAAGCATTAAATTACAACAGTAATATATGGAGGGGTTGTATAATCGCTTTTAAACTGCAGATCCTCTATACTAAATGTTGGTTGGCTGACTGTTCTATTTCTATAACAAAACCTCCACCACTAAAAGCTCCTAAGCAAATCAAAGATATGATAAAGCAATATAAAACTTACAGAGCAGTTGTTGGCACTGTTTACAACATGGACTTTATTCAGTATATGCAAGCATTACATTTTGTATTTGAAATTTATGGGGGATGCCTTGTTATGTAAAATAATGTTGGAATTTGTTTAAGGGAAAAAGGGAATCTGTCTTCCATCATGGCTCCTTCTTTATATAACTGTAATTATTCAGGTTTTATAATACCCTTCTGGAGAGCATTAGGTCTCTTCACTACTATCAAACACCTACCAGGAGATTACAGTATTGCCAGAGCAATTGCTTCACTTTTGTTCCTGAAACAGCCCATACTATTGAAGCTGTTAACTTGAACACTGTGATAGGAACTTTTTTCAGAGTCCCCAGTAATTATCATCACTGGCAGCTATCTAAAAGCTGGAACAACTGTCCATCTTTAGCTTTTGGAAATAAGGTCTTAGAAAAATCAGTTGGAACCAAGGACACTTCCTGCTGGGGATGCTACAAAAGCATGTTATCTACAATGAAAGTTAACTATCAATCAGCACATCTGGCACAGTTTCTAAATATACAGAGGGGAAAAAAGTCAATTTTAAAGAAAAAAGGAAATTCTAAAACTTTCATAAGTTAATTAGATTGCAAGTAACATTCTTTCAGGTTCAGTGCTTACTATTTTACAACTTATCTATCATTCCTTCACTTTCTGAGTAGGCAAATGACACTATGGTTTAGCTACAACATTATGAAACTCTCAGAAAACCATGAAAACCACTGAAGAAGTATACTAGCAGAGATTTCTGTGGGACCTTTAAAAAAGAGAGTAACAAAATACTGAAAAATGACACGATTGTTTTATCTAGTGAAAGGGCAGAGTAGAGATGAATTTAGAATGCTTATATAATAAAACAGGAATATTCTAAAAAATGGCACACCTAGAAGTTTTTAAAGCATAATGAAAAGCATTGGTTTTAACTTGGTTTAAGTATAAAGTATTTTGAAAAACAATATATTAGTAAAAATGTTAAGGCTTTAATAAAGAGCCTTTAATACTACAACATGCCTTCCTTAACTGCATTACACATTTTAACACACAAAAGCATTTTAGGGCAGAACTTTAAACTCATAAAATAAATATTTGGATCTATTCCACAAATTTTCTCTTGAGAAGCTACTGTCTAAATGTCAAGTGCTTCTGTTTTCTAAAGTACAACTTCAAAATCACATTTATTATCTATGCACTGCAGCACTTGAAATTAATGATGTATTACTGAAATTGCTGCAGCCCAGTTATGTTTCTGTTGCCCAAATCTATCCTGGTCAATGTGTCTGACTGTGAGTTCTAGCCTCAGAAAACTGTATAAAAACTTTATAAATAAGTATTTTTACCTTGTCTGGCTTGTAAGCTTAAAGCTAACTATAGACTCCTTATTCAGGCCAACTGCTTCAATGTTGATAACATCATCCACTTCTGGCTGCGTAGCAATGAACAGCATAGGAAACTTCCAAACACCTCCTGTAGTGCACCGTACTACGAGGGTTGCTTCATTCCTTAAAATTTCAGATAAAAAAATTCACTACATAGAACAACATTATGAAACATAACTTGAGTAAATTAACGTCCAAAATAAGACTCGAGTGGTCAGAATTACATAAAACGAAAATACAGATGGCTTTAAATTGGGATACATCCTTAATTTTATGTGGCATAGTACATAGTAGCTGCACCTTGACTGGAATGCAGACTAAATAGCACTTGATATTCACAGTAAAGTACAAGAAAGGAAATAATATGAAAGCAAAATGATGGGCACAGCAATGAGATTTTATTCTTCTGCTACTTACTTTCTGCTGAGTTAAATTTGTTTAACTCAATTTGGTTTATTCATTATTCTTTATTTATTGTGCTGTTAGAGGAGAATTTGGTCCAGACCATTTTAGCAGTTCATATTAGAATCAAAAAGATATGACAAAGGTCTATACACTTTAGAAAAATTCCAGACTCTGATGTCTTCAGACCATCTAAGAGAGTTGTTGCTGTAGATCATGAAGATAAAGAAACTAATTAACTTCAGTTGTTGAGTCCTCTACGTGAAGCCTCATACATGTCAATTAGACAAAAAACTAAACCAAACCAAGTAATAATAAAATAAAAAAGGATAGGGTAAAATAAAAAGGGTTTGTAATTAACCGCACATCTGACACAATGACACTGCATAGGGTAGTCGTTCCTAAAAATTTTCTATTTGTTTATTTCAGTTCCCTCCTACAACCAAAAAATACCCTCTTTGTGTGCAATTGATGATATTTGATAGTGACTGCTCCCTCATCTTGCTGCTAATGTTGAGCCTCTGAATGAATTTACCTTGCGCTTGCATGTTACTGAACCTTTTTTCCTTCCCATGCACATTTGAGTGCTTCAGAAGGAAGTAAAAACTTCTCTTACACTTCAAAAGGATCTCCCCTTCACAGTTAGTTTTTAAAGAGGTGGGATATACAATGTAATGAAAGCAAATCCAATTTTTTTCACATCACAGCTATAAAAGAGGATAATATTTTCCTGTAGACTGTTGTTACTGGGACACTACATACCAAGAAGTAGCAAGTGAGAAAATCTAAAATAAGAGACATCAGAGGTGAAAAAAAAAAAATGAAGAAAACAATGCAGAGAGGTGTTTAAATAGATAAGATTGATAAGACAGGATTGTAATGCATTTTATGTTTTAAATAAGAAACAGGAGCTTACCTCATTGGTTTGTTAGGTGCAAACACTATGTTAAAAATCAGTGTTATGATTCCAGATTCTGTGTCTCGCTCTCTTTGAATCAGATGCATACCAACAAAAGGTCCAAGGTGAGATTTAATTTCATCTGATTGATATTGCAGTTCATATAGAAATTCCAGTGTTGTAGAGAAACCTAAATGATACCAGAAGATCAGTCTGTGTGTACCCTAACTGCATACAGTTGGCTGGCTAGTAGTAACAATTCTTTCATTTGTTACTAAAAATGACAAACAAGTAAAACTATTAAGTATCCAAAACTTGAGTGGTTTGCTCCTGACTGCATAGCAAAATATTCCAGTTTCCTATGACAGGCTATATAGTTTCCGGCAACATGGAAGCTGGAGACCGTACTTAAGAGAAGTGAACAGTAACAGCAATATTGTTCTGGCTACCACTTCTGCATTATGATGAGATATTTCCAGGTCATAGGTCAAATTAAAATTGCAAGAAGAATCTCAAAAAAAAAAGAAAAAAAAAAGAAATTATTAAGGGCATCAATGTCACTGATAGCTGCAAGGCTGAGAAACAGTCTGCAGAAAAATTGTGAAGACATCACTGTTGGCCTCTTCTCTTATTCCCCATAGTAGCTATGAAAAGGCCAAGTAGTAATGACATAAGAATAAACAGCTGAGCTTCTTGAATCAAATGTCTCCTCCAACTGTAATAAAGGAAACTGTGATATTCAGTATACAAAAGTTATTTGTGCGCAGAGGGAACGTTTCAATGAGGCAAAGATTCTCAAGTTGCTAATCTATTTGAATATTTTACACATTTTATGGATGAAAAGTCTTTCAAGACAATCACTAAACCATATAGGACATTTCATTTTACTATGACCACATATCTCAGGGCATATTTTGAATTTGCACAGCTTAATACAATGTGTTGTGCAGAACTCCTATGTATGAGTTCCTGTACATGCAGGCCATAGGGTGCCAGTCATCTGCAGTTAATTGCCAAGGCCTTCCAATTTGGAATTCTAAAATGTAGACTACATATTTATTTTTAGATAAAGTCCAAGAAATAATACACTGTGAGATATTTGAACAAAACTTTACTCTATTTTTGCCAGTCAGTAATGCTACCCAGTGTCAGTGAGTATGGAGATGCCTTCCTGTGCTTGTAGTCCTGGCCCCTTTTTTGAAATGCATAGATTCCTTCTTTGTACTTGACATTTTCTTCAATTTTTATTGACAATGTTTTTGTAATACACAGGTTAACCCTAAGAAATGTAGCCATTTATCCTGAAATATTTCTGACTCTTTAAAGCAGATCCTGCACACAGACATCTGTACAGCTTATGCTACATCAAAGAGTAACACAGATGCGAGCAAAATATTCTTATCAACATGCAGGATTATCAGTCATACTAGACACACAAGGAGTAACAAATATACAGGATTTCCATGTGTTAATCCCTCTATTATAAATCTAATTTATTACTATATTTTATTATAATGAAATTATACATTAACAGTTTTCTACAATGCCTGGGATCATCCTACGTTGTTCCATGCTTTTTTTTTTTTTCTCTAGCTGAAAAATATAAGGTTTATACCATGCATTCAGATTCCAACACAGCCCAAGGATTGTAGTAGTCACCCTAGACAAATGCCAAAACATGAAGATTCGGACATTAACTTATTATGGAAGAGAAAAAGATTATATCGTTTGGAGCAATCCACAGTGAGAAAATTGCAGCTCTTGAGCAGATGTTTCTTTCAGCAGTTGTATCACACAACGATACTCAGGAAAAGCTTATTTTATAGTTCAGATGCTAGGAAAAATATGTTGTGGATTGCATGCTGCTTTTAGTATCCAAAGGCATTTGGGGTTGGTTTGACATATGTATATAGTACCTTTTAGTCAGAAGCAATTAAATATTTATACTTTCTCTCCTCCAGGCTGTCTTGTACCCTTTTTCTATGCTCATACTAAGTATTTAGTTAATATATTTTAATATTTACAACACCTAAGGAAAAATGATGCATTTATAAGTGCCAATATTTGAAAGCTTCGTTATGCTGGTCCCTTGGCTGGTTTTGATCTACACCACCGATTTAGTTTAGGACTGCTCAGAAAAGGAAAATGTAATTAGATTTTCATCACAGCTGCCCTGAAGACTGCTCTTTTATCATGCTATGGAAAGCCTCTGTGAATGTGTTAATATTTGATTCTAGACAATTCCATAATACACATGGTGCTTAAACAAACTGGCAGAAGCTAGAAGAAAAAAAAAAGTTGTGAATCGTTACTAGAAATTTGTTACTAAAAATTGTCAAATGTTCAGAGTTCTCTTGACTCCTAGAATTTTCAGTTTCAATTAAAATGGTGAAAAAAAATAAAACACTGGAGAAAAAACCTGACATTTTATTTAAAGTAAAGCCAAATACAATATAGCATACAATTCAAATCTGCCTTGACAATTTATCCCAGCTCTTTGTACATTTTTGTTCACTAGTTTTCTTTTTAAAAATCACCATTTTGACACAGGAAAAATTATTTTTTTATCTAATGCAAATTGTAAAATACACATGCCGATAATAAAGTAACCCCCAATTAATTCACCTCTGTTCTCTAAACAGAGAGCAGCCAGGAGAGTTTTAACCATGATTCAGAGATATTTATCAATCCAAACACTGGGAAGATATAAGCATGCTATTTATATACAGCTTGTTACATCTAGGGAATAGATACTTCAATTATAAAAAATATTACTTCCTCATATTTCCTGAATAATATCATGGATTTCTTAAGTAAGAAAAGGAGTAAGAACATGGTTTTGAGGTAATTATTCCAAGACAATTTTTTTAGAGCATTAAATGTTTCTTGCTTTGAAAGGCAATTAATCTCAGTCTGTCAGTGTTTTCCTTTGTGTAAATAAAGACTTCCGAAAGGTAGTCTGCATTTAGGCAACATTTGTATGCACAGAATTACTGAAGCAGCTATGTTTATAAACCAATAAGGTTTTTGAGCTATATAGCTCTACAACTTGGCTGTCATTTATTTTCAAGTGCTAGTAAGGATACTTCTTGAAAAGCACTAAAATTAAAGTATTGAGGATTTGTTTGGAGTTCTGTTTTCTTTTGTTTTTAAATAGCCTCTAAGAAGATGAAAGGAAATAGACCATTTCTTTTTATCTATTTTCTGACTCATAAGAATGACAATGTGGAAACTCCAAGGATTTTACACTCTGAGCATAAAAATTGGGCAAATTTTTGTGACTGTTAGGATTTGCTTTAAAACTAATAAACAGATGTCATACATCTAAAAATCAAAAGATGAGTCTAACAGGTTCACAAAATAAGAACCTCAGGAATGTGAACAACTTTCTAGTGGAAAAGAACCAGTATTTAAGCTTCAAGAGTTAATTACAAAGCCATTGAAGGGCCTAATGTCTGTCGAAGGTACTGTGAAAGGCCCACTGGACATATCTGATCTGGAATAGAGTTTCAAACTGTCATTAGAGAAACCTTTGTACCTCTCTCCTATTTGAAAACTGAATAAGTGTTTCACTTCACTGAAGACTATAGCTCTTTATACAATGTGTTTTCTGATGATAAAAATCTAATAAACACTGGCCTGCGAGCCTGCACTATCTTGCATATGCCTAAAGATGATCTAGCTACCTGAGCTCTCTGCAAATAGTGTTTAAGCTGCAGAGGACTTAGTGACATAAAAATGGGAAGAGGGAGGAACTTTCTAAAAGACCTTCCTTACTTTCACACTGTCTCCTGTTTCCAGAGAGAGAGATGGAAATTAAAGCTAAGCTAGAAGGATGTTCAGAATGGAAAAACGCTTGTCCTCTACTAAAGAGGCTTTTCCTCCAATAGATGCAATAAAGCAGAGATGCAAGTGAATTCATTTAATTGGCCTTCCCCACCTCCCATTCAGCAGGCTGCAATCTTACTTGCAGTTATTTAATAAAGGAGGTCAGCACAATCACAGAATACAAACACAGAACAGAAGCCCAGCAATTCATAAACTTACAAATTCATGTTTTTCAAAAGTTAGTAAATTATTTTGTTTGGTGCTGAATGTGAACTCATTTGCACTCTCTTACTGATTGTTTTTTCTACTGGTTCTACTAATTCTTCAAGGCTTAAGTATGTCCTGTGGCCCTGACACCTGCCAAAGATTTCTTCCCCTCTTGATCTAATGGTTTTGAAATTGGTAAAATAGAAAGTACAGGACAAGACCTTAACTCATCACTTCTACCAGACATCTGGCACATAAAGTTGACCTTCCAAACTTTGTGAAATATCTTCCTTCATAACCCCATCCAGATCTTATCTGACATTCTTCCTATTTTTACACTCTCTTTCAGGAATCTTCACACACACCACTGGAGCCCAGTAAGCAGTGGGGAATGAACATTAAGCATAGAGAGATGCCTTACCAGCAAAAGCAGCAGCAGACAGAATACTTTACTGTACAGTAGATTAAATCATTTTAATACAATCTTCAAGTAAATATTAAAGTGAATATCAAAAGTGAATTATAACTAAAAGAAAAAGGAAGCCTAGTAGTCAACACGAACCTAACATTTAAGTAGACAGTATCATCTGGACAGTAAGAAATAAATCTCATCTGAGAAGTAAATATCTATTTCTCACTGTAAAATGTCATAATATGTTGATAATAGCAGCAGAATAAACTGCAAAAGAACCTGAAAAGACCTGATGGTAGTTGAATATGCCTTTCACTAAATTTCCTCATATAGGTACAAAAGTGTTGTAAGAGCATCATACATAGCAGCAAAGATAAAATCATATACTCCATTAAATGCCAGATACCAAATTACCTTAAATACAAAGAAATAAATGGATAATAAAGTGGTCTCCTTTTCTTGATAATATACACTTATTGATCCTCGGCGCAATTCAAAGAGATCCTCAGAGTAGTTCAGTGTACTCTTTATAGATCTTCATATTTAAAGAGTGTAGCTCTTTATATCTCTTCCCTTCAAAATAATTTTTCTTTCCATATCCAATTAAAATTTTTCAGCCATATCTTCAAGGCTCTTCAAAATTCCACTGTTAGCCTCATCTTTTTTTACCCTGCAGCCCACTGCCTATTGTCCTAGCAACCAACTTCAACATTTCTTTTCTAAATTTTCTCTTACCTTTTATTTTTGTTTGTTAATTTTTTCTCTTTCAAAATACTTCTTTAAACCAGATTTCTACTGCTAACAAAGATTTCTACTGTAAAGAAAGCAGTAAAGGAGGGGGTGTGTGCNTTGTGTTTTTTTTTTTTTTTTTTTTTTTTTTTTTTTTTTTGAGATTATCTTTCTTCAAAACACTGCATCATTTAGGGAATAAAATGGAACATTTTGAATCCATGTATCTGAAATACGTGGTGCGCATCTAGCACCTGCTGTTTCGAATACATTTTTGCATTCTTCCTTGAAGCTAGTTTCCACATAGGCTCTCTCTCTAAATCCTTTTTGGACTAATTCCCTTTTTATTATGTCTATCCATGCCCCCTCTTAACATTATTTTTATATTCTTGGCATAGTACATTGAAACAAAAACCTCAGGAAAAACAAATGGATTCTCATCAGCCCAAAGGATCTCTCACATTATCCTGCTTTGATCTGGCATTTTGCTTAGATTCCTACACTAATCTGAAAAAGAATACTTTAAAGGAACTGATAAAAATGTATTTCTTCCAAAATATTGTATTCCTTTTTAATCATTCTCCTTTTCTATTCAGCATTTTCTCCATTTATCCAGCAATTCTAGCAAATAAAGATTACATCAGTACTTGGGCACAGACGACGTCAAAACATCTTCTTCATGAACATATGTTATGATGTAGTCTTAATTCACACTGACATTATTTTTTCCATGGTATTCTGACTCATTTGCCTCACTTTGAATGTTGTCCCCTGAAGTCAGTAACAACTCAAGATGTCTTTTAACCTAACCATTTGATTTGTATTGTCCCACACAAATGCTAAATTGAAAACAATATTAATTATCATTTCACAGGTTTTTTCACTGCACTCACCATCACGCTGTCCATGTATTTCCAACACTTAGAGTAGTTACATTAATGACTTAAAGAAATTATGCTTGTCATTTCAAAGACTAACTTCCAATGCAAGCAAATTTCTTCAGATTCCTTTGAAGGGGCAGTGTGTTTACACACACACCACCAGATAACCTGCATATCACAAAGCAGTAGCAAGGTAGTTGTTTCCACTCTTTTTATATGTCAATATTAGGGCTATTCTTTTGTCCCTGCCAGCTACCTTATCACCCTCAGATAGCCTTCTTTTTCACTGTTTGGTGGTTTACTGGAAATACATAACTCATGGGGCTTGGGCGGGGAGGAGTGTGGTGTCATTTGGCAACACACCAATGACTGTAGTTGCCAACTTCCTACAGGTGGTCAAGAGGATACCAGTGATTTTCCTCTAATTCATTTACCACCCTCAAAGAATTATCTGTCTTTTTTATTATGTTGTATACACTTGGTTACTTTCTCTTTCTTTTCAAAATTAATTTAAACTACTTGCTTTAAAAATCTTTCTTACTTCTTGTTTTCCAACATTGTCAGCATGTACTGCATCAAATGCCCTTTTCCATATTCTGGAACATGAGATTTCCATTCATGGAACTTTATAACTTGCCAGTTAAAACATCAATTTGCTGCTGTATTAATGTGACCTTCCAAATGAAAAGAACGAATAGATTTAGCTCTCACTAGCTATTTCAGTTCCTTCACAGTTTCTTATTAAGGTTGCACGCAAAATACAAATACTATTTGTCTTACTGAATAAGAGCAATTACGCATTTAGAAATTCAAGCTCTTTCATTGTTACTTATAAAATTTTGCATGATAAAAAATCTAAACTTAAAGTATTGTTCATCTAAGCATCACTTTGTAAACCAGCTTTGTGTCTATACAATGTATGGTGGTTTTTCTGAACTAATATGAACAGAATAAATAAGTTTAAAGTATGCGTTCCAATAGAAAACATGTGTTTTCTGACTACTTTTAACTTCTGTCTTGTAACTTGGATGTAAAATTACAACCATTTTCCTAGTATAAAAATGGATTTTGCTGATCAGCCTTGATCAGTCTGAAACAATTTTGAGTGAGAAGGAGCATCTTGGCTGATTGTTGCTAAAAACCTGAATGTATTAAACTACATTGACAGGCAGTTCTAACTCAGCAAGGCCAGTTATTTTTCAACAAACTATAAAACATTGTTGTCTAAAACATTCCTATAATGAGCAGCATTTATTTACCCTTTGAGATTCTGTAGAGCTGACACAAAGCTACCCAAGTTAATATGAAAGTTCTGAAAGTTCTGAAACTCACAGTGCTTGAAATAACATAGCACATATGTAGCAAAGACTTTCTTGTTGATTTTTAAGGTACTTTTACATCTATCAAGTCTGCCAGCTACAGAATGCAGCACTTCCAGAAGCTGAAGCACCTTACAATGTGATCGCTTGAGCTACTCCCTGCTTGCAATTACAAAACAAGTTTTTAGAAGATTAATTTGTCTTATATCACATCAAAAATAACTTAAATAGTTCATAAGTTTCCTGATATAATATGAACTCTGTGCTATGATATAAGCTTTGATTTGATAATCACGTATTAATTGTAATTGAAAATTAACAAAAATATAAATTTATGTACATGGAACTTTCTACTGATTCAGAGAAATAGTTTCCGGTACTGTCACTAGCATTTGTAAGCATCTCAGATATTTTTAAACTGTATTTTGGTCTATTACAAAAGGATACATTTTTTGTTTTGACTTTTTAAATATGACCTTATTACTAGGATCACATTCATTTGCTTCCTTTTTCTTATTCAATGAACTGCATTCAGTTACACATAAGGTGGAATGTCTGTAATACAAGTGAGTGTAATTTCCTCTACTATTAAACAGCTGTAATCGCATGGAAGGTATCCACTTGTGTAACTTTTTAGATACAAATGAAGTTTCAAAACCAATACAATTTTGTGTAGTAAATTTCTGAGCTCTCACTCTGGCTTCATCACTGGCTTGAAGAAAGAATAATGGTTCAAGGTTGCAATTTCATTCAATATTTTGTGGTGATTCTCTGAAACCTCTAGCTACTTGTCTTATAATTAAATTTCTAACTATATCTTCAAAGCTTCAGATAAACTTATTCTTAAACTGTCAAAACTACTGGCCCAATGTACTTATTTACCAAAACATATAGTTGTGTACATTGTCCAGAACAAGTTCTTTTGGATTTCCCATTTCTCGTGGATGTACATCATACCAAAAAGTAACACCAGGAAGCATGGAAAAATTTCTGGGTTTGTTTTGTATTAGTTAAGAGTTTGTGCACTTTTGCAAAGCTGAATAAATAACTTCACATTAGTTTAGAACTGATCAAGTAAGTGCCAAATATTTTAACAGAACATGACTTTGCATAGGTGTTAGAAAGTAATTTTAATTTACATAATGACGATTCTCATTCTTAAGGCTTGCAGATTTCAATATTTTTTATAACATGGCAAAGAACAGAAATGAGTGACTGTCCAGTAAAAAGAAATATAAGCAGTTACAAACTATGTTTGCTCACAGTTCACAAGCATTTTTTTCAGTATTTGCCATCATTGTCCCAGTTATATTAAGAAATGGGAGTAGGAGGGGATACTTTTGAAAGAAAAAAATATATGTTAAATTATTTCTTTTTTAATGGACCAAAGTGGTAGCCTTGTGTTTCAACAGGTATATTAGGTCCCAACTGAAGTTCTTCATTAAAATCCCTGTGCATATTGCAGCTCAATAAAGAAAATAAAGAATACATCAAATCTCTCCCACGGTTCATTCATAAATAAACAATCAGCCAGATGTTAATAAAAATTATGCACCTAACAAAATAATCCATCTAGGCTTTTATTTCTACTCTTATGATCTATGCTTTGATTCCTACTAGTTCCCTGTTTTCCAGAAAGAGTTGGTACCTTTAACACCAAGGTAATAATCCATTAGAGTGACCCAGCTGAGGAGTTCACCCCCTTGTCAACACTTTCATGTTGCTATTGTTCACAGCTTTCACCGACTGTTAACCCAAAACCAACACTATCTTGTCCTTTCTGCTTCTTGCAGAGTAAAAAAAAATAAAGGACTTGACAACCACATTTTTATAGCTATAATTCTCTCATCCTCAAATACTATTTCAAAAATAACACCACAATTATTCTGACAATAGAGAGATGGCTTGAGCAAGATATAGGGCCATCCTCATCATTATTATCTTTTTCATATTGCTTTCAGTATTAACCTGCTACACTTTATTAACAATTAAATTAAAATCTCTGAATAAGAGACAAGTCTATAAGAACATTTTGTCTCCATCTGTGCCAACATTTTTCTTTCTTAGGCTGGTAAAATTTTTTTTGGTCATACCCAATTTTATTCAACTAATTTCATAAAGGTGAACTTCCTGAACCAGATCAGTCACATCAAATTGGTATCCAGTGGAATCCATACCACTGGCTAACATAAAATCTTGCTATGGGTGGTGGAGGGAAAACAGCTATTAACATGTTTTTGGACACGTTGGATATATTGTTATTTTTCCCTTGTTTTAATAAGCTGATGCAATGAAATAAAAGAAATTATAGGCTTTCTGTACATTATGATAAGCATCAGAATTTTTTGAATGCTAGGGTACTGATTGATAGAAAAGCATACAGAATATGTTTGCCGATTTCATAGATGGTGAAACAAAGGGTACAGATACACTTTGCATAATGTATGCCAATGAACATTACGGAATAGTATAACTGGAAAATATTATTTAACCACTAGGTGCAATTGAACTGTCTGCTAAGTCAGAAGTCAGCATTGCTATGAAACTTGCACATAACATTAAAAATATTAGACCTGTCCTACCCTACAGAACCTGGACAGCACTATTTCCCACAGAAAGTAACTGTCATGAAATCTTCCCAGAAATAAGAACCCAGGAGCAAGGAACTAAGACCAGCCTTTGGGCTGTGACAAGAGCTACGCATTAATAAAGACTGGGGAATTTAATTATAAACAGTCAGTCCTTATGGCTGGTTTATGTGATAAACTGAAGCAATTGAAAAGGATAGGTTGCAAAGGACCATTTTAAAAACACAGGGGCAGAACAGGACTAATTATTGTATTTTCTCAACCAGAAGATACTCTGGCTGTGGAACTCCTCCACAGGCTCTCGGCACAGTCAAGATAGGTTGCTTAGGAATTTGTGAATTTCAGTCAAATAATTGATAACAAATAACTGATACTTTGTGAATATTTGATTTTTGTCTTAGAAAATCATAGACAATTAAACATGTTTGTATTTTTGTATTTCCCATTGAAAATTTAAAGCAAACTAAGAAGGCTGTTTCATTGGAATATAAAAATAACAGTCTTCATACTTGTTTGGATTAATATTGGATCTTAAATTTCATTTAGTGAAGAAACCTGTCTTTAGAGCCATGTATTAAAAAAAAAAAAAAAAAAAAAAAAAAAAAAAAAAAAAAAAAAAAAAAAGAAAAAAACACTTTTTGTAGGACATTAAAAAAAAAAAAAAAAAAAAAAAAGATGAAAAAATACACAGAGGGTAAAAACGGTCATTTAATACAATTGAAAATTAGTTTTTAAAAGGGCCATATCATAATTGCTAGGTCTAACACATTAAACTTTAATTATTTGATATCTGGAACTTTGCCGACTTCTGAATAACAAACTGTCATTTTAGCTAGACATTACATAGATTATCTCCTCTTTCTTAAGAAACTGTAATAGTAATTTTCTAATTCAAATGATGTCTTTTGGATTGGATTAAATTGAATTCTTTTAACTTAGAAGATATGCTTAAACATTTTTCACTTCCCAGGAATTTATACTTGTCCAAATAATTTAAATACTGAAACTCAGTAGTAGCTGTTTAAATCTGATCTGCCAGTAATTATCATCATTTATCTTTGGATATAAAAACTGCTTAGTACACACCATACATACACTCTTTCAGAAGAAAAAAAAAAATGAAGAACAGCTTGCCAGGTTGTTATCTTAGAGATTTAAGTTTTTATTTATGTTATTATTGGTAGACTGCAGAAAGCTGAGGTAGTACCATTAAATTTCATTCCTAACAGGCATCAAATTCATCAAACAATAATGACATCATAATGTCATTGAAAACCATGAAAAGCACCAGAGTTATAAATGATCTTAGTACCTATGGTGTAAAGCATTTTATTACCAGACTTCTTGCTTGAAAGATGTAATGTCCCAAATCAATGTCTTGCAGTCTGTGCGGAAGCCAGTGTTAATAAATATGAAATATTATTCCTATGAATAAAACAAGCACTACGCATCATGAATTTGCAAGTCTTTCAAAAAGCTGCCTCGACTTGCTCCGTGCATGTTCTTCTCAAGTCAGATGCCACCATGTTGGAGGGAAATAGCTCAGGTATGTTTAAGGTAGCTTACTCATATGCGACAAGCCAATAAAGAGCTAGCCTTACACTCTATAGTTAAAAAAAAAAAAAAAGGAACATGTATTCTGATACACATAAGTCTGGATAGTTATATTTACAGTTCTCCAAAGAGGCAAGAATGTATATTGAGAACTTCACATCTTTTTATTTCAGTAGATTGTTCACTATCACTTTGTAACATGGGATTATAAAATATAATGTGCCCAGAAAATAAATTATCTTCATCACCACAATAAGAGTAAATACAAAGTTTAACTAAGTAATTATAAATATTAATGAATCAGTAAGCATAGGTAGTACAACCCTCCTGTTTTAAAAGCATTCAAAATAAAATCTGTTTAAAGATCTGGAGAGTGATTGCCAATATGAGACTCCATTTTCCAGTGTGCAGGGCAGAGGCACCTTTGCATGAAAATCATCCTTATAGGAATGATGTAATGCACCTTGATTTACATTTTGCATATGTTCTATTCTTTGGCAGGAGAGTTTCTGTAATACAGTATTTCTGCAAAGCATACATTGGACCAGATCCTAAATGGCATAAATGAAACACAAAAGCCAAGTTTGCCTGCCTCTCAAACTGATTGCCTAGTAGATTGTAATCATAGAAACTTCTGTAGACTTTTATCAACGCACAATGCATTACACTCTTGAGAAAGTTTGGGCATGGGTAAAATCCTTTCCCTTCATTAGGGCTATGTTAAACATACATTAGGATGCCTCATGTCATGTGTCAGAATTTTTAAATAATATTTTTCTTAAAAAATAGGATGGTCTCAAGGGTGCAATAACTGATGATGGTAAAATGAAACAATGCATAATTCATTGTAATGAATATGACTGTTAACATACATCTATTAACAGAAATAACACGCATATAGCTGGAACATGCATTCTTTTCTTACGACTTATACATTGTACCATTCTGTTTCAAGGAGAGGTGTAATATGAAAAGCTGGTGTATCTCTGAAGAAATTGATTTTTCACTGTGTCTTCTGCTGATTAACAGTAAGTAGAAGCTATCTTTTTACAAAGCTTTATTGCTTCTTTCAAGCAAGGCCTCCTTCTTCAATCCATTTTGCTGCAGATATCAGCCTGCTGGTGGGAATGTATCTTACAAATAGGGACAACCTGCAGATAAATATTTCCCTGCAATGCTTAGACAGACATATTTTTGCAAACTTTAGACTTTGTGGAAGCTATTCTCTTTCAAAGGATGTGTGCATATTTCAAAGGATGTGTGTACGTGTGCAAGCTTCACATCCAAGACAGATAAAAAAAGAAAGGTTGAGGTTCAAAGGTGCCTATAACTGCAGACATGCTCTTATACCAATGCCCCATATTTGCAACAGGGTAGAAATGTGGACTGAGAGAAGGATTCCTCTAAACCTCAACTATTGTCACAGCAAAACTACATTTGGTAAAGTATTTACCTTATTGCCAGTGTTCCTAAAATAGCATGATATCCAAGCTATTTATGCTTACCATCAGTGACTTGAACTTCTTCTTGGATGTTGGCTGGCTCGTTTGTATTGACTATGGTAGAGTTTCTTGCAGCAGGCATAGCGGTTGCACCGGGGACTACACCAGTCAGCAGCACTTCTAGTCTTCTTTCTATTCTTTGTCTGGCTCGACAGCGTACTACAGCTACAGAAAAGCAGAAACTCATTACTTGTAAAGCATCAGCATCTTGATTCTAACAAAACAATTAGACGTAGAAGTTAAATGTGCTTAGAGAATGACAGAATTCCAATACAGACCAAGATAATGAAAAGGTAGTCCCCAGCCCACAGTTTCTATTGTTCTGTTTAGGTGAAGCAGTAGAAAATATTGCTAAGCAAATGACAATCTGTTCCTACAGTTAGTTCATAACAGCACTTGCAAATATGTCCTTTTCTTGTAATCACGAAATATATTTTCATTTTAGTTCATTTGCAAATAAAAATTATGTCATATATGTCAATGAGAAAGGAAGACTGAAAGAAAAACAAAGAAACAGATTAATTTAAAAATTAAATTAAAGAATTTTTTTTATTTCTTAATTTAAGAATACTGTTGTTCAAACTGCAGCTTTTATAGAATTATGCCAGAATAAAGAGCATTCTGACATGAGTTTCTCTTTGAAGCGTGAAAGAGCTTTTTTCAATTCGGTCCGTGATTTTAATTTACTGTTTCTAAAATATGTCTTTTTTCATTACAAGGTAGTTGGATTTTACCTTATACACTGGATACTATAAAGCTTACCTCAATAGTTATTGCTTATGGGTGTTTCAATAATCATTGGCACAGAAAGAGGAGAAAATTAGATGCAAGAACTGAAAGAAAAGTATGTTTTACCAAAGAAAAGACTTAGAATTTTCTAGAGTTATGGAAATCAACATGAAAAAAAGAACCGATTAGATATGTGTCAGTTTCAAAATCTAAATATTAGTGTCATCAGAATGATACACAATGATTCCTTAAAAATTTTCTCTGAGCCTAACATCAAGATTAAATGATAAATAATTTAGAACCATATCTTGATAACTAATTGTGTAAAATGTTTTTAAAAAGAGCAATGAAACCTTTACTTCAATACCATGTTTATTCAGCTTCAGCTATCAGTTTTGGAGCTTGATTCATAATCATTATTTTGGAAAAGAGATAATTGCACATCAGGTTCAAGTCATTTCCTTTCTCTAAAAAAATAAATTAAGCTGCTTTTTTTTTCTTTTTCTCAGTCTAAGTTAGTGAAATAGTTAATTAATTTTTTTCCCCAAGATCTATGGCATTACATTTAAAAATAAAATAACATTGTATGTATTACACCAGTTTACCACATATTTCAGATTATTGTGTGCACATGTTGTTTCCACATCATTTTCTATTCTGCAGCTCTTATTACCGTAAACAATTCTACATTTTCTTTTTCCCAAATGGCTAATTAATATTTATGGATCAGAATCGTATCCACGTGGGATTTGACTGGACCAGTCCCTGAGTAACCTGATCTTATTAGACCTGGCTTTGACCAGTTGAGTAAGGAGTTGAATTAGATGACCTCCAGTAGTGCCTTCAAATTTAAATTATTGCATAATACTTTGACTCTACAAGAACTAAAAAAAATATTCTGGATGATTCTCCATTTGTAATCACTTTTATAAGATATCCAAGTTGCAATCTATTTAACATGTACTGCATGGGTTGTGACCACTGATCATTTTAATTGGTCTCATGAGACAGCAAGCCAAGTGACTTCTAGAAGTTTAAGTACATTAAGATGCAAATAAAAATGGCACAAAATAGGAATTGTCTTACATACTAGCAAAGCAGCTTTGGTTTTTGACATAACATCTTGTAGCCTCCAGGCAACTTTAATAAATGTCTGCATTAAGAGAAATTACAATACTATTTTAATTATTATAAAAAAACTATGAATTAAAACCAAAATAGTTTTCTTGTAAATTAACTGGTTTGGATTCATATCTTACAATAGGAATTTTTAAAAGTCCACTTATAACTGAAAACTATAGGTTTTCAGAATCAAGGCAGGAATGCAGTCTGTTTCATAATTACACTTACAAAGAGGTAATTTAGTTTTCCAGGTCATTTTTCAGTGAAAGACCTGTTACTTCCTTAGGAAAAAAAAAAAAATAGCCTAACAAAACATGGTGATGGAAACATGGTGATGGCCAAAAACAGATATGTATTTAAGATTATTGCAATGTTCCTTGTAAGCACTACAAACATTTACTGAACATAAACTAGTGGATAACACACTTCCTTATAAATGTTCTGAAGCTTGATTTTGCTGTTTTAAAGAAGCATTTAGGATGCAATATCACTGAAGCAACTCATGAATGCTAACAGTTTTAATTCATAACTTCTATATCTAATCAGATCAACAGCCCAATAAAAGGGAGATTTATCTCAAAGTCTGGCAGTGAACTACATAACCGCTTTAAATAACACAACAAACATTCACATCAACATACATAGTTTTAATGCTAATGAGACTCTTTAAAACCATCATTTTGGGCAGCTATTGATTGTGTGATAATATTCTGTTTCATTCCTTTAGGTATTAAAGTGGAAATTAAGGAAATGAAAGCTCTAGTTAATACCACATCACTGCCATTTGTCTGAAGGGTACTTAAGCAAATTAATGACAGAAAAAATATCTATTTCTAAAGTTTTCCAGAAGTTATTCCTGTACCTTAGTCAATTTAGTGTAGAAAGATACTATATTAACTCAAGAAAAGACAAGATGAAAAGACAAGTTTGAGTAAAATTGTCCCTCATAATCTTGAGCTGTAGTTTCAAAAAGGTTATAGATATAAAAAGCCGCTCACAATTTGTTTCATAATTCTGGGGTTATATCACACCTTTAAGAAATTGGTGCAACAAATCTATAAATATAAATTATACTATCACAAAAATAAACAATTGAACCCCTGTGAGTGTCACTCATCTTTTAAAGTAAGATTACTTCTTGGGAACAAGTGGAAAAGTTGCTGCTACTCACGCTACTCTATATTCTGTTCCTGTTTAAGAGACAAAATTCAAGGTTCAAACAGTTGACACCTATTCCACTATTCGGTATCTTGTAAACCCTCCAGAAAGGTGTTCTGGGTACACAAGCAGAAATCTACCCTTGTGTCAGTCTTTTGTTTGATTTACCTTCAGTTCTCTAACTCAGCATTAACTAGGACACTGAAGGGCACAAGCATCAAGATTTTCAGCAGCTCATGGCTCCTTTTATCCACTGAAAACAAACTCATAGATCTAGATTTGCTCTGTAGGTCATGAAAGGAAAATTTATTTTTGATGTGTGATTTTATTTTTTTTTTTTAAGGTGTAGTAAATCCTTGTGATCAAGCAGGTGAGAACACAAACCACTATTTATTTTTCTTAAATTTATTGTTCAAGTGTTTTATAATCATTACCTACCTGGAACTAATTGCTGCTGTGGTGCTTCAGGTATTCCATGAACTGGATAGATCCAGAGTATTCCCCGAATTCCCCCATTCTCTGCTATAGTAACACTGCTTGGAAAACAAGTGAAGAGTATCGTTATGGTAGACTGCTGAGAATTTTTTTTCCAAAGTAATCTAGGCTTAAGAGTTGTTGGAGAGGAGAGACTCCATTTTATTGTATGTTGTAATGCTAAACATATCTAAGAAAAATACAAAATAGCATCCAAGCAAGTCAGAACAGCCACAATTGACATCTTAGTTTAGTGTTTTTGAATATTATTCTGCCAGGATATGAGAACATTTGGCCTGATCTCTTATATCATGTCTGCACTGAAACAGTTTATACAGTTTATGCATTACATAAACATATTCACAGGAAAATCATTATTAGACCAAATATGATGAAAAATTAAAAGCATCTAGGAGCTTTCATGTGCTCAATATCTATAACTGCACTGGCATCTAGTACTTTACATTTTCTTTATGTAAAGTTAGACAAGATAGGTATTGAAACAGACAAAAGTCTTACCCTAAATCTGCATACTTTGCAGGATACATTAAAAGCCTGTGTTGAATACCTATTTCCCTCAAAATCTGACACTTGATTGCCCTTAGGAAATACACAACAGTAGCCAAAAAGGAAAATTATGATCCTCAACTACTTTTTTTTTTTTTCTATTAGAATAAATTACCTTTTTAAGTCTTTATTTAATTCAGCAGAATCCTCATAAGGCCAGTTTTCACCATTTTCCCTCATTACATGAATTACCACCACAGCCTCATACATTTTCATTGTATCTGGCATGAATAACACTGGGATGTCGAGTTTTTCTTTTGGAGCTAATCGGGTTCCTAGACAGATTGAACAGATTGTTATGGTATTTTGAAATTTTTGAAAATTATTTATATCATTTTACTCATATATTTCCTTTTTTCTTTTTGATATACTGTTTAACATTTTATCATTGTGTACCATTCTCCGTATGATAATAAATTTCATTTCAGCCTGCTCATGCTGCAGCCAGATCTCATCCTATAGTGGCATTTGTGGCCTGTCTTCCTGTAACAAGGTACTTTGTGATTCAATGTACTATATACAGGAATTAATATAAAATGTTATTTTAGACTTCTACTTATTGATAAAACTTTGAAATAAGACCCAGGGAGACTCTGAAGGCTCAAAACAAAACAACCATGGTTAAGTGAACATCTCACATTTAACATTTAAATTTCATGTGCAAAATATGTGTAATTCCATGATCTTATTGCACCCAAAAGCAATTGTTCATGTTCAAGACATAATTGAAATATGTTTAAAGGAACCTATGTTATTATTATACAAGCCATGTCTCTGTATGATTTTTCATCTGATTGACCATATATGTAGGAAAATGCCATCCCAGCTCTTTCATCAGTACACCTACTGACACAGTAGACAACATGTATGTGGGCAATTTTAGTACAAATTAGCATAACTGCTCAAGTTGCTCCCATTTGTCTGTGAACCTCATGTATTCTGCTTGCAATCATAAGAATGTATTCCCTTTCCACGCCATCTACAGTGCGGCCCATACTCTGCAAATAACAAACTGCTGCTACATGAGTATCTTACTGATTGCAAAATATCCAAGTAGCTGCTCAAGCTAATTTTTGGTCTCCAGTGTTTTACCAGAATAATACACTCCAGATGATTTACAACTTTAAAATAAAAACAAAAACAAAAATGAACAACAGAACCCAAACAAGAAACAAACAAACAATTCTCAGAAGTTATAATTTAGAACTTTTTTAACATATGACAAATAGAACTGACTGTAAACTAATACCTAGTTACACTATATATGCATTCCATATACTCTTTGAACCATAACTTAATTATGGCTGTAACGGTACATAGTGTTGATTTTTTAAATAAAAAAAATTAATACAGAACCCATATGATAGCATTCTGGGTCATTCTGGCAGAAAATTGGTTATTAAAGATCACGAAAAGACAAATTTTATAATATCACTGTTGAAACAGAATGTGTTCACATTTTTAATAAAAAATCTTCTTAGTAAAAGCTGTTCATAATGACAGTAATTTTTAAATCAGTGGGCTTGCCTGCAGCTGTCAACTAACCAACTGATCATTAACTGCTAGTACAGATTTATTTCCTTATGGTTTTGCCTAGTTAATAAGATAGATGAAATAGACTTAATTGCAAAAATCTCACATTGCTTCATGCTTCTCTTTTCTTCTTCCCATTTATAGAATGTGGGCCAGCAACTGCTGGCACAACAGACAATAATACCTACATGGACCGCTTTAATACAGATCAGCATTACCAACAAAGCTGCATCTATTCACCCATGGACCTCAAATACTCTCTTAGGGATACCAAGAACTAATACAAATGACTGATCCCTTATCTTCATGTAAATATTTATACTGCAATGAGTATTCACAAATTCTTTATAAGAAATCCATACCGAGGCTCTTTTCAGAATAAAGTTGCATCACATTTGGCAAAACGCTTTGAGCCAGATTTTGATAATGCTCTACTTCTATTTCACTGTCCTGGAGGCCATCAGGAAACAGTGATAGCAGAGTAAGCTCAGCTGACCCTTTAAAAGACTGAAGTCATCTGATACAAACCAAGGGCTGCAATTAGAGTCAACTGCTTACAGAGAAGCATGTGGAGATCTCTGTCCTTCCTCATTTCTTTTTTAGATAAAATGTTTTCAAGACCTGCCTTGCCTCTAAAGGCTAGTGGACAGAACTGATTCTGTAGAAGAGTCCTTGGGTATTGCATCCCTTTGACACTTAAGCCTAGAACTCAGAACTGAGTTAGATAATTAAATTAAGATTTGTATATTTCAAATTCACTTCTATGGGATACCTCACTGTGGTGTGGTTCTGTGCAAATTTTGTGTCAGTCCTCAAAAGCATAGCACTATGATAGCTAAAGTCAATTAAAGTAATGATGCAATAGATCCCTGCAGCTGGGAATTTGTTTGGAAGGAAATCAAATGGGTAAAAATGCATTTATTTCCTCTATAGTACTTTAGGAAAATGTTTAAGAGCAAGTGTCCCAGGCAGTGCCACCCTGATAGAATTGTGATGGCAATGAGCAAAAAAAAATACCCTGCAATATCTTTGAAAAGAATCATCATCCTCTCATCTAACCTGATCTTAAAGCCATGTATTTTTCATATTAGTAAGGCACTTTGATGGCAGACTTTCTAGGTGTTGAAAGGACTATCTCCTCGATGCATTGCTGTTAAGTCTGTAGCATCTCAGAGTGCCTCTCATTGATTGTACCCAGACGAATGGCACTCAGTTCAGACTCCTCTAATTGAAAAGTAGAGATGAAGCAGAGCTCAATATGTCTTGTTGAAGTCTGATGCAGAATCATTTAAGAGTGGGCACTTTTGCTTGTTTGTTTTTTTCTTGATAGTTTTTCCATTAAAATTTTAAGTATAGAAACATTTCAGTTAAAACCACAGGCAGCCCTGCTAAAATTAGCACTGGCCATATAAATGTCAACCCAGTATAATCAGGTCTGTTTTCTACCATTACCCTCAGAATCTGGAAAGGGCAACCTCTGAAATATCCATAGACAGCAGATGCTGTTGGAGAAGGATTGCTAATTCTTTCTCAAGGAACTCATCCAGAAAAGGACTGATATCAGGCAGTAGAGTGAGATATCGCCAGCATTCCAGTAAGTATCCAAAATACATAATAAAAGTCAGACCTAGGTATTCTTCATTTATTTTCACCTGATAGAAGAGATAAAAGTCTGGCTTGTATATGAAGACTAGGATTTTTTTATAGCAGCTCTTTCAAAATGGTTCAGTTCTAAAATCCAAGAGTTCAATAAAGAACAGGCAGCATTTCTGCCTTAGCTGTTATTAAGGGTGAGATCTTTTTATTTTTTTTAGTGCTTCCAATGAGGCTGCTTGAATTTTTGATTCCCTTTCAGTAAAACATGATCACAATTCCTCATTATGGGTTCTAATTAACAAACTGTGAGAACACAGCAGTCTCTATTAGTTTTGCTAAATCACTATTACAATTAGTCAATCTCAATGCATAAATATGAGTAAAATTTTCTCAGTTGACAGCCATCACGCAACAGCCAACAGCCTCCATCTGTCTAGATACTAAAAACTTGACTGGATGTGGTCCTGGACAAGCTGCTTTAGATGACCCTGCTTGAGTAAAGGAGTGGTTGGATGGACAAGATGATCTCAAGAGGCGCCTTACCACCTGAACCATTCTGTGATTCTGCGATTCTATGATCTTGATAGATCACTATACTTTTCCTTGTTACTCCTTTTTATTTTGTTTTACATCCTTGTTTGCTAAACCACATGCAGACACTTATGTCAAAGAACTGCTGGTGATATGAAGAACAGGACACCTCTTAGAAAGGAAGAAGGCAGAACAAGAGATAACACTGGCTCAACAATTAGCTTTTGGGAGTGCTTAAAGGCAAAGAAGCAGCATACCAGCTACGGAAAGGGAGCCAACTACCCATCAAGGACTAAAAGAACTAGGGCATGCAAAAATGCAGTCAGAAAGGCTAAGGTTCATCTGGAACTGAAATTTGCCAAAAATATCAAGAACAACACAAAAAGGTTCTTCAGATATGTGAGTAGTAAGCAGAAGCACAGGGAAGACAGTCCCACTGTTAAGCAGGGCGGTGAAACTAGTTACACACAATACTGACAAGGCAGTGGTTCTTACCAAGTTTGCTGAAAACTAGTGAGGTGGACAAAAGGGGGAACCAACTTACAGAGATATTTAGGCTGTGGGCTAGCAAGAACTGCATGAAGACCATTAAAGAAAAGTGAAGCTCCTGCACCTGGGACAACATAACCAAAAAGCCAGTACAGGCTAGGATCTGATGTGACTAGAGAGCCACCTTGCTGAAAAGGACCTGGTGGTCCCAGTGGCCAACAAGCTGAACATGAGTCTGCAGTACACTGCTGCAACAACAAAGGCAAATTTGATTCTGGGCTACATCCACAGGGACACTACTAGCCCTGTAGTGCTGGAGAGATGTGAAATAGAGATGCCATCATCACACTCTACTCAGCACTTGTCAGACAGCACCTGGAGTACTATGTCCAGTTCTGGTTCCGACAATTCAAAAACATATGTGGACAGACTAGAGAGGATCCAAAGAAAGTCCACAAAGATGATCAAAAGGCTGGAGAGCCTGCCTTGTGAGGCAAAACTGAAGGATTTAGATCTTTTCACCCTGGAGAAGGCTGAGGGGAGACCTTATCAGAGCTTTTTAGTACTTAAAAAACATGTACGAAGAGAATAGAGGCGCTCTCTTCACAAGGAGCCACATGGACAGGGCAAGGGGTGATGAGTACAAATTGCATCGGGAAAGGTTTCATTTTGACCAAGGAAAGAAGTTTTTATGCCAAAAACAACCAATGGCTAGAACAACTTCCCCAGAGACATGGTGGAGTTCCTGCCACTGAAGGTTTTCAAGACATGACTGTACAGAGTGCTAGATAATCTCATCTAGGCTCCCTTTTCAATGGAAGGTTAGACCAGATGGTCTTTCAATGTCCCTTCCAACCTAAGCTGTTCTGTGTTTCCATGGTATTTATAAAAAAAATAAAATTTTTCAAGATGAATGACTTATTTCTTCAAGAAAGATAAGAAACAATTTTGCAATCTCAAGATGAATGTTTGAAGGGCACATGTATTACTACAAGGTCAGTTAGTCATGCATCTTGAACCATATATCAGTGAAGCTTGGAACATTTTATCTGTATCTGAAATTAACCAGGAAGATAATTGGTTGCTCAGTCTTTCATTTCCTCTCACACATGAAGAGCAAAATCCATAAATGAAGTATAACTTGATCTAATTTATGGTTTCTCAAGGCACATATGTTATGCTAAAACTCCTATTTGCATCTTCTCTGGGACAGGGAAAATGGAATGTAATGACTTCTAGTTAGTTCAACTTATAATGTAAGAAAAGAGCTAGTACAATAAGGATGCAAAACGCTAAAGTTTAAATTAACCTCATTCTGCTTTTTAATATTTCCCTCACCATTTTACTTCCCTCGGTACAGTTTTTTTAGGTAGGTGGGATGCAATAGAGATTCCTTTCACAAATGACCCACAATGATTTTATTTCTAGCAGGACATTCTGCTTTCTGAATTATGGATTCTTCCACCAAAAGTTAGAGATGTCCTTTCCTTTCCCACGCCTCTGAACACTTCACCAAGTCACAGAATGGTTGAAGTTGGAAGAGACATCTGGCAGATACAAGGTTCAACCTCCCTGCTCCAGAAGGGTCAGAGTTGTTTCCAAGGACCATGTCCATGAAGGCTTTTGAATATCTCCAAGGATGGAGACTCCACAACTTCTCTGGGCAATCTGTTCCAGCGCTCAGCCACCCTTACAGTAAAAAAAGTATTGCCTTATGCTCAGATGGAAGTTCATGTGTTTCCTGTCACTGGGCACCCCAGAGAAAAGCCTGGCTTCATCCTTTTTGTTCCCTCCCTTCAGGTATCTATTTACATTAGTAAGATCCCCCATGAGCTGGTGAGCTCCTTAGTAGAAAAAGTTAAGTCATGAATATGCAGCTCAGATGTTGATAAACAATTTCATAAATGACTGGTTAAAACTCGTGAAGTTGCTTTAAGAAATAAATGGCACAAATAAATGAAGGAATATTTGAGTCTTTAACTGAAAGATTTCACTTTATCACTATCATAAGCACACAATAAAATGTATTTGATACAGCATGGTTATAAGATTTGTTTGCCGTTTTATGAATCTTGTGTTAATACAATTTTGTACACTTCTGGCAGAGTCTTTCTGGCTTAATTCATTGAGAGATTTAATTTAGAAGAATTTCTTTCTGGTACAAAATAATGGATACAAGTTAAACATTTGCTATTTAGATTAAAATAAATGGATTGAGAACAGAGCTCAGTAATTAAATATGTTGTTTTATTTAATGCAATTTATTTTGTTTTTAAATGAAGCGTGTCTAAAAGGCCAAGCATAATATTTCCTTTTCATTTACAAAATTATCCTTCTCTCACTAATCGCTTATAGTGCAGTTGCAGCCAAAGTCAAAACCATTATTTTGAGAGAAATACCTATTGCATTTATTTTTCATTGAAGTGCAGTAACAACCAAACTTACAAGGGTTAAGTACACCTAGGGAAAAAAGTATTACTAAGAAGTACTGTAATTAACTTCTTTGGTTATAACCAAAACAAGAAAAATTACATTTAAGATCTTTAACTCTTGAGAAATCTTTTCAAAAATACATAAGATAACACTCTTTTATTGATGATAAATGGATCATAGATTTTTTAATACCTAGTACAGGATTATTACTCAACATATTTCAGGACAACATCTCTATCCCTCCCATATCACGTATGTTTATAAAATTTGGTGTAAGAATGTTCTGCAGTAATATGGAAATTACATAACCTCTTAAACTGTTTTATCACCGATCATCTCTCTTATCTCCGAAACTATGGTACCTGCAACTTTGACTTTGGGTAGGTGCTACTCATCTGCTAAATCTAAAAAAAAAATTGCCTGACATTCATATATATGCCACATTGAAGTATCTTTTCCATCTCTATTGTTATGTTATGAATTTGTCTTTGCAGCATGGGATATATTTGCAATTTCCCTTCAGAGGTGCTGTGATGATGGACTGTGGGCTCACTTTACAGAAACTCAGCTGGCTAGCATTTTAACAAAGACATGTGAATGGCAGGAGATGAGAACAGCAAGAAAGGAAGGTTGAACAGCCGTACAAGGCAACACATAAGACATACATCAGAGAAGGCAAATTATTGTGAAGACAGAGAACAGTGAGCAATAGGGCTGCAAAACCAAACCAACTACCTGAAAGACCCAAAAGAGGGTAACAGGCATAGACAGGAACTTGCAAAACGATGCTATGGGAGAGAGCAGAATGAGTGGAGGAGGCCAGACTTTATTATATGGAAGTGATTTGGCAGAAAGAATGCCAAATATGTAAGAGTAAGAAGTAAAGAACAATAGCCAGGAATGAGAGTTGTAAAAGTCTCTGAGATGTCCTATGGTCCAGCAGTTTTTCCAAAACTTTATGGTAAACTGGCAGTTTCTCTTGCTTTTTCCTTCCAAATCTTATTTTTCCCTCCAATGATCTGATAGACAGTATATCAATCCCACCTTCCTTTGACCATGTTATACATTTGAAAAATGTTTATCATCTTTATGATAACTTTATGTTGATAACAATTTGAGAGATCATCCTGGCATCCAAAATCTAAAGGTCTGCAGCACAGTAATGTCCTAGATCCAAAGTCACAGGAAGCAGGAGGCAAACTACAAAGTCAGAGGACGAAATGAAAAATCTCTTTTACATCAACACTGTAAAAGATGTATCGTCACACCTTTTCTCTGAATGATTCTATTTGAGACACATTAAAAATGAAGCAAGTAAAAACTCAGTTACATTAGGTCAATTGACCTTGATACCTGGGAAGGACATGGAGCAGATCATCCTGAGTGTCATCACAGACCATGTAATGGACACCCAGGGGATCAGGACTAGTCAGCATGGATTTATGAAAAGCGGGTCCTGTCTGATAAACCTGATCTCCTTCTATGACAAGATCATCTAATTATTGATGAGGGGAGGGCTGTGGATATTGTACACCTGGACTTTTGAAAAGCATTTGTCACTGTCCTCCATGGAATTCTCACAGAAAAGCTGGATGCTCATGGCCTGGATGAGCACATGATCTACTGGATCGAGCATTGGCTGGATGGACAGTCCCAAAGAATGGTGCTCAACAGACTTAAATCCAGCTGGTGGCCAGTCACAAGTGGTATCTCTCAGGGCTCAGTATTGGGACCATTTCTGTTTAATGTCTTTATTGATGATCTAGTCAAGGATATAGAGTGTACCATCAGCAAGTTTGCAGATGACACCAGGTTAGGTGGGATGTTATCTGCATGAGGGCAGGAAAGCTCTGCAGAAAGGCTTGGATAGATTGGATCAACGGGCTAAGTGCAAGGTCCTGCACTTGGGCCACAACAGCCCCATGCATCGCTACAGGCTTGGGGAAGTGTGGCTGGAGAGCTGCCTGGCAGAAAAGCACCTGAGGGTTCTGGTTGACAAGTGGCTGAATATAAGCCAGCAGTGTGCCCAGGTGGCCAAGAAGGCTAATGGCATCCTGGCTTGTATAAGAAATAGCGTGACCAGCAGAAGTAGGGAGGTAATTGTCCCCCTGTACTCAGCACTGGGGAGGCCACACCTTGAGTATTGCATCCAGTTCTGGGCACCTCAATAAAAGAGAGATATCAAGGTGCTGGAGCGAGTGCAGAAGAGGGCAACAAAGCTGGTGAAGGGCCTGGAGAATAAATCTTATGAAAGGCAATTGAGAGAGCTGGGATTGTTTAGTTTGAGGAAGATAAGGCTGAGGGGAGAACTTGTCACTCTTTACAACTACTTGAAGGGACATTGTAGAGAGGTTGGTGCTAGTCTCTTCTCACAGGTAATTAGCGATAGAACAAGAGGGAATGGCTTCAAGTTGCAACAGGGTAGATTTAGGCTGAACATTAGGAAAGAATTTTTCACAGAAAGAGTGGTCAGACATAGGCTGCCCAAGGAGGTGGCCAAGTCCATTCCTGAATGTGTTTAAGAGTCACTTAGATGTGGTGTTGGGGGATATGGTGTAGGGGAGAACTTTGTAGAGTGGGGCTGATGGTTAGACTCGATGATCCCAGGGGTCTTTTCCAATCTGAATGATTCTATGATTCTAATTGGTCCTTCGTTAATTAAATTTTAATTTTATTTCTGCAAACATTTAAATATAATTCTGATATTCTCAAGAGAGATTAGTAGGTTAATAATATAGAAGAAAGACAAGAAACACAGTGGGGATAGAAAGGGATCGCTGAGGTCAGTAGAGGCATAGTCATATCTTTTAGAAACAGGTTCTTATATGTTCTGCCCTACTGTGGTAACAGGAAAACTATGGCCCACTCAACCTCTCTGCCCCTCTAGTATACAGCAAAACAGTCCATCAGCACTTAATAACCTACCTAAAACCTTAACAAAAACTAGAAAATAGCCACAAAAATATCTTGAATATGCAAGAACCACACAAGAAATGTCATATGCTTTGTAAATTAGTGTGAATTCCTTTTCAGTGTGCAGCCACAAAAAAACCCACCAAACTCTATCTTTTTGCTTTTCAAGAAAGTTTGTGCTACTCTAAGATAAAGTACTAGCAAGTAAATTAAGACTATGACAGCTTCCCCTCTTCTTAATCTTTTTGTAGAGCCAAACACACACAAAAATGTCCTAAGTCCATGGTTGAAAGGAAATTGTAATTGGTTCAGTTCAGGTGTAATTGAATTTTTGACGTATGTCAAATATCTGATAATTTTTGACAGATATATTTTTACTTCAATTTTGAACTTTTCTTGGATATACGTATCTCTTCATCTGATCTCTGAAAGCACAGTCGAGTTCCGAAGCTATGGCAGATTTTAATCAAAATCTGCAAAGTGTTGTGAAATTGGTAATGACACTGATACTGTTACATCCTTCTACTTTTTATATACAACCAAAAATTGAATTACTTGTTACAAGTTTCCAGGAGAAATATCACACTTCATACAACAGACAGTAACTGAAAACATATATATGTCTCCAATCGACTGTTGTAAGTGAATGGGATAAAATGATTACCCAGCACGTTTACTTTTACCAAAGTTGCTTCCCTGACTTTATAAACTTTTGAAACAGAGAGTTTAGCTATTATTCTCCACTGTGACTCACATACATATATTTCCTGAGTTACACATTTTCATAGTCTTAATATTTACACTCTTCATTATTCAAGGTTTACAGGTTTCTGTAGTAAGGTGGAATTGAGCTTTGCACTGGCTTTTTTGGATTTTTAGTACTCAAGAAAATAGACAAAGTTGGTAAGAAGACTCCCATTAATGTGACTTGTGCCATAAAACAGTAGTTCTGTGAACGACAAGACCCACAACATGGTACATGTATTTCATAGCTAAATACTTCCCATAACAGGAGTATTGTTTCCACTGGAGGGAACATTTCTGTAGCCTAGTGGACATGGTTTCTTTCCATTACTATTGAAAGGCTTTTTAGTGGCCTCATAAGGCAGGGTCTAAGGATTGACATTTGTCTCGGCACAAGTAGATTTTTGCGTTTGCTTCTGATAGTAATTGTTTAGCAATCGGGTTTGGTTTAGGTTATTCTGAGTTTCTAGAGATATGAGTAAACACCTGTGCAGACTGAATTGTCTATGATAATAGAATGAAAAATGGTTTGCGAGAGTGTAAGCACAGGATAGCGCCAGATACTCAAAACTGTAAATGCAAATCACAATGATTACTACAGGGATATTATCTTGTTGAACTAGTTTAGATAAAGCGAAGAACAGAATAATGGAGAACTAGTAAAGAGAAAGTTCACTTCTGTAGACTATGTTAAAGACAATGCATAAAAATTAATTCAGCCAGATCCCAAAACTGTTGAGAAAAAACACTTCACTAGCCCTCCAAGCAAAGAAGTTGGGCCTCTGACATCCCCACCCAACCTCTGCACCTGGGAAGGACTGATGCTTTCAAACTTAAGATACAGAGGGAGACCAGAAGGACAAGCATTACACCAGAAAAAAAAAAAAAAAAAAAAAAGGTATATAACAAGAAAGTTTTCCTGTGTAATAATTTTAACTGTGTTAACAGAGGCTTTTATGTACTATGAAATATGTTATTCCAACCGTGAATGGTAGTATCATTGTAACTGGACTAACAATACCTTTTGTTAGCCTGTCAGATTAGACACAAGAAATTTTTTTCTCCCCTAATGTACCCTTTTGCACGTTTTATTTTGTGTGCAACATCCTAAAACTCATCATGTGGCAATGCCAGCCTCGGTGTTAATCGCTCAAACTTGTCAGCAGATAATCTCTAGATTCAAACATTCTGAAGAAATTAGATACAGCTGGAAAAGAAGTCAGGCTTAAATGAAAATATATGATCAAGCCTCTACCTACAAAGCAGAAGAATGTATCAAATACAAAAGACAATTCTAGATTACTTGCATTTCATTCAAAATCCTTAGGCAGAACAATGGTTTTTAGAGCTGGGGGTTCAGGTTTTACATCAACTATTCTCAAAATTGTCCTCTTAATCAGAAGTTTTATCAGCTTTGCAGACTGAATTTCTTTGTCCTTGTCCTTGTAGGTAAATATTCCAAGGCTAGCCAGAATAGTGCTGCAGTGTAACTGAAGTATTTGGGCTATGGCTAGGAACTGATCTCTTCATAGAATATCCTCAAGGCTTGAGACTTCGATTGCTCTCAAGTCACTTCTCTCTGTAGAAGTTCTGTTTCACAATTTTGAGGAGTTTCTTTCTCTCAGACAGCAAAACAAACATTTCAAAACCTTTGTTTTAATGTGTTTTGTATGCTACTCACATAAGATAATATCAGTTGCAAAACAGTTCTGTTTGAATATTTGATTTTGGATGTATTGTGGACTTTCCATGGAAATAGCATATGATGCATTAACAGCAGCAATTTTAGTCAATCAAGCAGTCTTCTCTTCTTAATGTTAGCTATAAGTTCAGGATGTTTCTTGTGGCATAATGCAAATGAAAAAGAAAACCTAAAAGCCATGGATTCTGAAAACAAGGTTTCAGGACTCAATTTGTAAAACTTTACGTAGGAAAAGAAAATCCTTCAGAGAAGATAAAGAACTTTAATTTCATTTGCATTTATCAGCAAGCCATTTTGACTCCTTCCTTAGTCCAAGAGAGAAACGAAGTCAAACAATGGCTTGGATGTCATTCCTGTCGGATTTATCATAGTATTAGGATAGAGTACTGCTTTAACTGCAGCAGCCTCATACAGAAGCAAGTAATCATAAGTCCATGATGTCGCTTTAAAGAACACATATTCAGTTCTGACTGTGATCATTGGCATACAAAACCTTCTCCAGAGTTTATCAAGACTACCACAGAACAGTAATTTGTTCCTAGAGGAAGTAAATAAAAAAACATTAGCGATAAACTATGTTGATTTGTCAAGTGCCTTTCTTTCAGAGATATTGTTGATTTTTATGGCCAAACTGGCAGTTCACACTAACTTGTTTTTTTTTTTTTCACAAGTAATGCTTTTCGGCAGAATCCATACATAGTGTACTTAGTTTTGGTCCATAGCTCTCCAAGGACAAACAATTTGTTTTTCAAACTCTGAAAATTCTTATTTCTACACAACATCCTTTTTTAATGTCAGTGTGGTCTTACGTACTATTTATGTACATCTCTGCTACCCGGTCATTATACCACATAAGGACATACCTGTTTAGATGTATGTTCAGAAATATTTTAACCCTACGGCAAAGATCTACTGGATCAGTTAGTCTACTCACCTGTCAGACTCAGGCATAGATACAGACCATATTTAAATTGTATTAAGACTTCATTAAAGTCTCATAATACTTTATCCCCTGAATTCTCATGATTAAAATCAACTCTGTAGTCCTAATTTAGAGTAAATCATAGACCTAATTTAGAGCAAATTTTTCAGTATTCCAATAATCCAATAAATACATGAGTTGGTAGCCTCTAAAATTCAAAGAGGAATAGAGAGGGATATGCTTGGGGACCTCCAGAAAAAAAAGGAAAACACAAAATGCTTTCATGCAGGACATCAACTGGACTGAAAAGACTAGCTATGGTCAGAGATTAAATAAATCAAATACATTCCCTCAGTGGAGAGAGAGAAGATGCCATTAGAGTGGGAATTACTATTAAGATATTCTGGAAAGGAGCAAGGACACAAGTCACTTGACAGAGTCAGGAAGATTCTAAATCATACTGGCAGAGAAGACAGGCTTTGGATGACTGAATGGTAAACGAGAGCTTCAGTGTTTCTGAACAGAGGTGGCTGCTGCAGATCCTGTACATTTGTGTGAGTCCAGAAATGGGACTCATTTGTAAGCAACAACTCAGGAGGAAAGAAGACTACCAACATCAACAGTTTCATATGTAATACAAAATGAATGTCTGCAATTTAGCTATTTCTTATTTATTGCTTATTTCCTGCTCACTTTTAGTTCTTAGTAAAAAATAATTATTTTCCTTTTGATTGAGGAAGGAACAAAACATCATCATTGCCAATTCCTTTCTAAAACTTAGTCAAAATAGAGTAGTGTATAAAACTACATGTAAACAATACCTTTCTGGAATTGGAAGAATACGTTTTAGGTAGGTTACTACAATTTTCACTGATGGAAACTTGTGGTGAGATATCTGAGGACAAAAATTTTCTCCACAACTGTCTTTTGGTATCAATTTAAAGGGAAAAAAAATGAAAAGGCCTACTTTCTGATACATGGTAGCAAGGAGTTGTAGAAAAGGTAAGAAAAGACTTAGAAAAAAAGTTAGCAGTTAATTTTTCATACAATCTATAGCATTTTCTAAGGGAATATATTGGATCTCCAAATTTAATTTCATTATTAGACATCTTTCTTTTGTATAAAGACTAATGACCACAAACTTAGAAGAAAATTGTGATTCCTTAGAGACAACAGATTGCAATGGTTATGTGGAAAGAAAAGAAAAATTGTACAGTCCATACCTATTGATGGTACTTGATTTCTTGTTTGTATATGTAGAAAACTTAATGTGTTATTCGTACAGGTCTGAATAACATTTCTTTACCACAATCAACTTATTTTACTATTTAATAGAAAAGAGAAAATTGTGTACAATTGTTAGAGAAAAGGAACTGTAACAGTCTCTAGCAGGACTACACGCAATTCAGCTTGTAGTTTCAGTGTGTAAGTAGCAGAAGTAACAAAACTGGCAGCAAAACGGAGGGATTAGTTTACATTATTGGCATTCATTGTGAAAAAGATAGTACTACCTGTAATTAATAGATATCTAATTTTACGGGCTATTAACATTTGTTTTATCTTAACATCTGTGAAGAAAGAGAAAAAGTATAATAATCTATAAGAGATTTTCAGTGCTTGTGAAGCAATCAGATAAAACTTAAAAACAAACTATAGTTTTCACTTCAATGTACAAAGCAGGAATATTTAATATTAACATTCTTATAACACAAGCAGACAAACAAGGTAGTCGCAAATACAATTTGCTTTTAATCAGTTCATGTATTACACAAGTCTTATATGTTAACTAGACTGAATTTCACACCTTCTAGAGTTAATAATCCCAGTTTATAGATAAAAGAAACTGAGTCACATGAGGAAGTTTCATGGACTTGAAGACTGCTTAGAATAGCTTGTGTGCTATGCCTTCTTTTAGACCTTTGTAGGAAAAATAGTTTTCAAATGCTTCACTAAACAATAATGAGAAAAGAGGATCTCTTTACCTTCCAAGCCTCTAGATTTTATTTTGAAACAGTCACAGCTTTAGTAAGAGAAAGCTTTAGTACACCTATACATCTGTTTCTCTGGGTTAAAACAAATACAATATTCAATACCTTCCCTTGAGTAAGTGGAGATTCATGAAAATAAAATTATCAAGTACTTTAACAATATGTGAAGGTGCGAAGTAGTTAAGTATCTGTACACTTTCATTACACTACATTTCAAAGATAGAAGCAAAAGATAAATCAATTTTCACTAAGACTAATATGAAGAGGAAAGAGGTACACCATTGATATGCATTCTTTTTGCAAATAAACTCAGGCAGGTACAACCCCAGCGGCTTTATCAAACCAAAATAGGCCCTACCTATTCATCCAGGCTTTGTAGCAGAAAAGTAAATCAGGGAATCCAATTCCCCCGGTAAATGGAAGATATAAATTTTTAATGAGAATGTGAATAATTTATTATCTCCTCCATAAAAAAATGTTTTGCATAATTTGTTAATCTTAGTAATAGTATGACAAAATATCTGGGGAAGAGAATTAAAGCATTGAAGTACTAAGGATACGTTGTTCATTTTAATTAAATTATTCCTTCCCTACAGAGAACAGTTTTAAATACCCCATTTGTCAAGAACTGGAGCCACAGTATTATTAATCCAGGTGATATTTTGTGAACAAGGAGAAATATATAATTTTGAGGTGAACATATAGATACTGGCATACTAAAGTATTTATAAAAATAATTAAAAACACTAATAATCCCACCTCGATTCTATCCCAGAGCAATTAGAATACATGCCTAACAGACATTTACATTTCCTATAAATTCAGTGCAACTGAAGCAGATGTTTAACTTGAAATTATTTGCTATTTAGGGATTGTCTTACATACTTGAAATTAAACATACTCAAATAAACTACCAAATTGAAAACTTCATCCGCCAGTCAGAACTGAATAAACCAAATGCATTTTTCCTTATCATGAACAATTTGACTTATGAATGCAACTGTTAGCAGCTTTAATTTCAATTAATCACATACCCTACCACAGAACCAAACATATTATTTAAGAGCGCACAAAACTTATTATGAGATGTTTAAGGGAGAGAAGACAGGAGGGAAAAGGGATTGAAGTGGATGAGGGAGGTAAAAACATAGGAGAATAAAGGTAAAAGAGAATAAAAATGCCAGCCATGTACACAGGTGCTGGCCAGTAAATCTGCCTGTCAACAGATAGGTCTGATCACAATCCTGTACTCTTATTAGATCCCATGTCTATTTTCTGTGTATAGTCCTTCCTATCCTAAACCTGTCTGAGTTGGCCACTAGCAAAGTTCAAGCTGGACTAGCCAGCAAGTAGGATGTGGCCTGAGTGCCAGCTACTGGAGACACTAAGTCTAAGACCAGTTATCACAGAGATTAGTGTCTTGTATGGGTGTCTGGGTGTCAACAGCTACCTAATATCAAGTCAGACTAGCCAGCAACTAGCAGTAGGGCAGCAACTGGAAAGACCCATGGTCATCACCAATGACTGGGCAAAGGGCCTACAGAGGCAGAACGTAGACAGTACAGATTTATATCTGTGCTAGTACTCAAGAAAACAGCAGACGTGCATTAGAGAGCCAAGTGAACAATCACACGTGTAGAAGTACAACATGTCTAGTTGGTTTTACACAAATACAAGATAAAAAACGTTATGCTCCTGTGTAACATACCAGGGTCTGCACTACATCACAAGAAATTCCAAAAGAGACCCCAGGCACATCCCTGGTGTTCA
This sequence comes from Thinocorus orbignyianus, assembly GCA_013400375.1. Taxonomy (NCBI): domain Eukaryota; kingdom Metazoa; phylum Chordata; class Aves; order Ciconiiformes; family Thinocoridae; genus Thinocorus; species Thinocorus orbignyianus. The sequence continues at coordinate 1,354,572 of VXBW01008083.1, read as the reverse complement.
CAGTCCCTCAATATCGCAGTCACCCAGAGTACCAAGGGTTTGCAAAGAAGTCTTGCAGTTTTTTTCTAAATACCTGTGCCCAGTACTCCTCACACTGCCACTAGAATCCACACTGCTAAGAACATTTGATGTTTATTGGGATAAAAAAACAAGGGTCAGAGCAGGGATCATCATACTGAAACAGACACAAAAAAAAGCTTAATAAAAACAAAAAAAAAAATTAAACTTTTCAAATTAAGTTGTAGTACACAATGGTCTTGCAGGCCAGTTAAATCAAATTCTTACTAAGAAAAAATCTTAAGAGTTTGTTGGCTTTAAAGCATGAGGCACTATGTTGAGAATTGTGTTACTGCTGTGGGTAAAAATTGCTGTTAAGCTACTGAATGCATCCTAGACATGGAATTTGACTTTCTGTTAGTTTTTGTCTAAATTTGTGATGCATTCTTCATCGAACAAAAGAAAAATAATAAATAAAAAAAAAATCAATGAAAACATTTTATAAAAAAGGTCTAGAAAAACTCAGTGTAGGAAAAAAAGAAGATTAATTCAACACTGTAATTATCAAGCACTCTTAAGGCATAAAACTTCAAGGTTGAAAGCTCAGTTTCAATACTGCCTTCTAGCATTTATGCTTTAAAATAAAATCTGTGCCCCAGGCAATCACTTAATAAGATTGTCTCTTCTCTCCTGGACAGAATACAGTAATTAAAACAAAAAAAGACATTAAAGTTCAAACCAACTAGGTCTTCTTCTCCTCAACCCTTTAGACCACCTTGTGAAAACCACCAAATTTTATCATGACCTTCTATTTCCAAAAGTTCTTACACAAAAGTTCCTTTTCTTTCCTACATGTACCTTCTAATTTAAAATACAATATGTTAAAGTAATGTTTTCAAGAACTCTGTAATTGTTTTCAGCCTCTTCTTTAGGAAAAAAGATCTGTGTAATTTTTCCGTCCTTACACACATTTCACTATTAATATAAATATCAGTAGGGTTTTTTGTTTCTTTTTAGTTTTCTGTCTACTTTCAGCGAAGTCAGACACAGATTCTGACAATCCTTTAATTCTTTGTGAAATTCAACAGCTGGATAGACAAGGAAATTCAACTTAGAAACTTCAATGAAGAAATGCTACTGCAGATTCAACAGCTGTAGTTCTCAATTAGGAAATTATTAAGTCATTTAGGGAAGAGAGGGAAAAGTCTTTTGTGTATATTTGGGATGAAGCATGAACATGGAAGGGTTTTGCACAGGTTAATTCATGGGAGACAGAGATATGCTGTGATTATTCCAGGAGCAGAGAAGGATAGGAAAAATGGGTATAAGACAGAAAGCTGGAAAATCAAGCTTCTGCTTCTCAAGAAACAACTGTTTGATACTGCTGGCAGTTTGTCCACTGTGCATGTGCAGCTGTAAACAAAAGATTAGTGCAGATAATTTTTATAGCTAATTCAGAGCTAGACATAGATTTACAGATTAATTTATAGGATTAAACCAATATGTGTCTCTGGAGATTTAACTGATTTTATTACTTAAACCAGAAGAAAGAAACAGGAAAAGGGGGTAAGTGTAATTCTGTCTTATTCAAGGACACATTCTGGCTCCATCTTGTCCATCCACAGCTGTTATCAAATAGATTAGCAGCAGTATGCTATTCTAAACCAAAATTAATCAACTTTTAATTTTCTTGCTCTTTTGTAATTGAAGGAGATAATTTCTTATCAAGTTCTAAAACACAGCAGATATTTTTAAACAGAGAAATAGGCTAAGATAATGTGAAATAGCCTCCCGTGAGGCTGATTTGCACAGTTTAAATGCTCTGAAGTTAAATACTCTGAATGTTCAGTAACAAATCATGAGATTCTGATGAAAACTACTGTATGGCCTAGCAATGAGGCAATTATAGTTTGAAAATCTGTTTTCCATGATAAATCCACATGAGAAGTCTTATGTGGATTTGCATGAGGCTATGGAAAAGATGGGTTTCTGATGTCTTCCCTTTTTTCATTTGCATTCTGAATATCTTTTTTCCCCTCTCCTCTTTTGCAACATCAGGGGAGCATGCTGAAGTAGATAAATCATTTCCTTATATAGTCAAGAGAATGTGCTGTTCTACTACTTCAAGCGATTGTTTTTAAATGAAGAGTAACAGAGACTTTCTGCTTATTCTTACAGTGCTGCCTTTCACTTCATTAACTTCAAGTTATTTCACTAAAACAGTTGCCTGGATTTGCAAAAACACATAAAGATATGTCCACACCATGTCATTTGTAAAGGAAGTAAAACTTAAACGTAAAAAGAGTGCATAAAACAGGCCCCAAAAATACATATAAAATACAGCCTGAAGACATTTCAGAAAAGTAAAAAGAAAAATCTTTATATTTTACTGTTCATTGTATTACAATATTTCATATTTTGATGTATCAATACACCAAGCACATCTGTTTCAGTGCTGAAAAGTATTTCACTCATCAGCACTATAATTCCCACTGCCTGGAATGAGGCCTTCCTGTAAGAATATTTGTGAGCATAGATTCCGCAATTATTCATTCACACAGTCAGTTTGCAAGAGTGCCTTTAAAAAGTGACACTGATCAGTGATTATTGATTTTCTCCATGTGAGGAAAGTCTTAGACGTGTTGCGGCTTTAGAGAGCTCTCAAGGTTTCCCATGGTGACAGTAGAGACAATCTGCACTCAAGAATGCCACCAGCTGGAATGCATTGACGTTGTCAGCATATCTGTCTGGAGATAAATATGGCTTGGACTGCATCACTCAAGTTGACATGTCATGTCCCTGTACTGACACCCTCTTAAAAAAAGGTATGCTTCCCTATCAGCTATAACATGGCAACACCACTCTTCTATAATAGTTTCACCCGGGTGAGAGAGGTAAGGAAGGGATCCCATGCCTTCCCTTTTGCTGGAAATTTCACAAGGCAAATCTGCATCCATACAGTGCCATGACGGCACTTTGGAGATAATAGGACAGGGAAAAACACTAGCTGAATGTTTGAACAAGGCAACACTCACACAGATAGGCCAAAGGCAGACAAGAAGGAAAGTCATTGTGTCTTGCATATACTGCGTTCAAGAAAGCTGCTGTCTTCTGGTGAGATCATAAACAATAATTTATTCAAAAACATATGTAATCTTCAGAGTAGCAGTTCACCAGGATTCAAAGCCCAATTAGGTACAGAATCGCACCAAAACTTTGAATTAATTTTACTGATAAAATTCATAAGGTGTGAGAAAACCTCTAAGCCTTGCAAGGTAAGAAATGCAGAAACATAGAAAGAATGGTAGTTGCAACTCAATGACTCAGTAAGAAACTATGGAAAAGATATAAAAAGTCAATGAAAAGAAAGCAAAGAATCCGAAGGTGGGAGCTCAGCAACATCACTGATCAATCATCACTAGAATAAGAGGCAATGGCTTCAAGCTGCAGGGTAGGTTTAAGCTGGACATCAGGAAAAAAATCTTCATGGAAAGAGGGGTCAGGCACTGGAATAGGCTGCCCAGGGAAGTGTTTGAGTCACCATCTCTGCGTGTGTTTACGAGTCATTTAGATGTGATGTTGGGGGATATGGTGTAGGGGAGAACTTTGTAAAGGGGTCTGGTGGTTAGACTCGATGATCCCAAGGGTCTTCTCCAACCTGAACAGTTCTATGATTCTATTATCAATGCATTTCAAGAAGCAGTGAAGGTGGACCCATCCCCAAGGAACTGATGACAACCTGGGTAGCCAAGGTACATCTTGTGTCTCACTGGGAATACTAGCCATATCAATTACTAGCCTAGCAGTATTTTAGTCCTAAATATCTACTGTATGTAGTAGCCAATGAAACAAAGCTGTGTATTCTAGAATTGCTTAAATCCTTTTTGCAAAGTGCATTTGTGCAAAGCAAAAGATGCCCACTCCAAAAATGACCCAGTGAGGAAAGATTCTCACAACCCCAAGGACAGGTGGGTCTCTCACTCAAAGGACAATGCCAGTGAAGATTGCATCACAATATTCTCATGGTTGACAGATCATCAATTCTACGGGACCTCTCTCAGTCAGGGACAAAGCACCAGTCTACAATGGGAACAGCCTGTCAGTAAACCTCTATCTGACAGGCGGGTGCTGAGGACATGTGGCCCATGATTTTTTTCTACTAGGTATCCAATAGTAAGTATTTTTCCATCTAGATGCAGTCTGCAATCAGCCAGTCACTGTCCTATATCCATAGTAACATAGCAGAAATAGAGCTAAACCTGCCTTTGTGCACTGAACTGATTGAGGTGTTAATACTGGACCTCTTCCAGGAAGCTAACTCTAACAGCATCTCAGGAGCAGGATCAAAAGAAGCAGGGTAAAAAATGAGGACAGTAAAAGGCAAAATCTGATCTACCAAACTGTGCCCTTTCTCAAAAAAGATACAGTAGAATAGAAAGAAAAAGTTCTGTCCTGTGAGCTGAAGGTAACCGTAGCTTGAGGAACAGTATCAGTGGGAACCACTGATCGTTGACTCAGAAGACTGCCTGCTTATTCCTTGCCTTCATTCCTTTCTGACCTCATCTCTTCTCCATCTATGACAAAACCAGCCTACCAGTTCCATGATCCTAGACATAAGGAGTCAGACCAATATCTGATACCAACCTGCATAAATGGTACCTAGTCTTGAAAGAGTTAACATACCTGTAACACAGCATGTTGTAGAGTTATTTGGTCAGTAAAAGGAAGATTTGCAAAAATCAAATGCTTAGACTAAGGAAGTTCAAGGAAATCTTGGACCTGAATCCTCCAATATTTCAATGGAAGTCTAATTCCTTGTTTCCCTGTGAAATTTTGTGCCCAAAAGAAGAAAATGCTGAAAATAAAACCCTGGAAAAAAGGAAAACACTCTTTTCTTTT
>VXBW01008083.1:1335863-1349641 GCA_013400375.1 Thinocorus orbignyianus | reverse complement strand
AAAAAAAAAAAAAAAAAAGGTGTATGTCTTAATCATCCTAACTTATTTCATTTTGGTTTGCAGTGAGGTCTTAGTGGGTGTATGTGTCCTATGTGTCCTTCTTCTCCAGTTAATTTCATTAGTAATAACTGTTGATGAAGATAAAAACAGGATACTGTTGCATACATGCCTGGTTGTTCCATCTTTTTATTGCTTGAATCTCCCTTTCCTGCAGAATCCATTATATGAATACCGACTGCTTCCTCACACAACATGTGATTTAAGTTAGAAAGTGTAACATTATTTCTACTTGTTGTGAGTGGCCAAACCATGGGCATAGAATACAGTTAAAACACAGTATAGAAAGGAGAGGTTTCAATTTTCCAATCTCTTTTGAAAATAGTCTACTGGAATGGAGAACTATTTCTCATAGTTTTGTTTTATTTTTCCTAGCTCTTCAAGTCATTTTGTGCTAATGAAAGCATTATAAAAGACATAGAGTCTTCCTAGGAACTAAGACAACCAGGAAAATCAAGTATATTAGTTTCGTTGTTTTTCAGCCTTTGAAAGCAATGACAAGACAAACCAGATTGTGCATGCAGAATTATTGAAAGAAATAAGCAGATGCAAATATGTATAGAATTAAAGAATGAAGTCTTGAAATCTAACATTTTAGGAAAATAGCCTGAGGACCTGAACAAAATTTATGCCATTTCTTAGGTGAAATTAGTTTAAAAGCCAAATTATCCATAATCATAGTGGACTGTACATGACACAAAAAAGTATGCTAAAATGTTTTTCTCAAATATTGTTGCATAAAATATGAAACTATAACAGTAACATGCTTCCAAAGTGCATATACAGAATTTTAATATATCAAATTCAATTGCCAAAGTGGTTTAACACTGCAGGCAACTTTTCGGAAAATGGCTCCCTAACCGTGTATACATTTATTGAATATATTTTATCTTTCCTCCCCCAAGTGCTTGGGACAGTTAATAAATAAATGTACTTTACACTAAAGCAAAATTAGAAGGCAAAATTAAAAAGCTAGAAAGTTGAAAAGACTGGCAAGTCTGAAGAAAAACTTAAGCACATCTATAACCAAGTAATTGTGAAGTCTATATCCTGTTTTATTTTCTATTAATTCAGTAAAAATGAAAAGCAGTTATAAATGCTTAAACCCTTTATTTGGGGAATTTCTTAGCACTTCCTTTTCTCCTTAACTGATCGTTCAAGCTAAGAAATTTTTATTTTAAAAACTCCAATTTTAGCTATTACATGTATTACATGTTTTTCCCTTCTGCTACTTCAGGTTTTAGGAAACTGTGACATGCAGGATAAATTGATAAAATAAGTATTGATAATAGTTTAAATATATTTAAAAGATTACTTTTCAAGAATATTCATTTATACTTTTTGCAAAAACTTACCACTTCTCATTTTATAAAAAAGCTTTTAAGAAGCCTTCCAATTTAAATTTAATTAACAATTTTAACAATTGATGCTTCTCTACCTAGTATTTCATACACATTTTTATAGTGGTGTTGTTCCTAAAATGCAACTATATTTATTTAGATTATCTTAATTCAAAGCCTTTCCTAGGACTTCATCAAGATCGCATTAGTATATGGGCTCACTCACCCTTGTATTAGCCACTATGAGGACTGGTTGCATCCTCCATGTACCTTTTACACATAAACATCACTTTGACATCACACATGACATTTGTGCTTCAATGGTAAGACATTATTTATAAAAGAAATCTTATTTCAAAGGTCCGAGAAAATCATTGCAGAGTTGAGGAAAAAGTAAGTGAAAAAAAAAAAAAAAAAAAAAAAAAAAAAAAAGAAGAAAAAGAGTAATAAATAGCAGAACTTTACTGGATGTGCCTCTGATTATTACTTATTGATTTTAAGTTAAACAAACTTCATTGACATGGAGCTAATTCTTGTTTCGACAAGCAGCCAGATTCAATACATCAACTGATGAGCTGCAGTCATCAATACAACAAATTTTATACACTATCTAGATTTCATGGACCATAAAATATCACACCTTGTGAAAAAACTAAAGTAGGACTCAAGACATTACGTACCTTGTTTTTGTTGAAACAGAAGGTGGAAAACAGATTCCTTGCTGGTGGACTTGGATAGGACAGGTGCACTGAGATGAGAATGGAACTCTTCTTGATCTAGAAAAAAAAAAAAATAAAAAAAAAATGTTCAGGTAAATTCCTTTAGAAGTCAAGATTAATTTCCCTATTAAAACAGCTTCATAGACAGAGGTTTTAAAAAATACATTCTCAAATGGGAGCACATGGGCCTTTTTTTACTACTTTGCTTAAATGTTCTCTCGGTATTTTCTGCATTATGATGAGTAGAAGTATAGATATAATATGGAGATCTTCTTAGATAGAATTAAAATAAAATAATGTCCTAAACCCTAAGTTTGAAATGTTTTCAGTTAAATAATATCTAGAGAGTACAATAGAAACTGTTTTCTAGGAGGGGGAAAAAAAAAAAAGAAAAAAAAGAAAAAGGCCAAGAATGTTCATGGTGATGTGAAACATAAGAGAAAGCTTGAGAGAAATGGATTCAGGACCAGCAGTACTGCAACAGCAGCAGACAAGAATTGCTTTCTGATGACAAGTTACCAGATCAACCAGCAGATTAATTCATAGAGACAGAGGAGTTAGACATTATTTTGATTGTTTTCACTGATTACTGTCAATGTTGTGGATAAAAGAAAAATGAGATAGGAAAAAGTTTTTCTGAAGTCCAATTGTATAAACAGGGTTTGGAGTTGTTCAAACAGCCAAAAGTATCTTACTGATGAAGAAGAACTGACGCTTGCAGGAAATGCATCGTAGGAAATACATCTAACGGTTAACTCCAAGAATCTGAGCCCAACCGATAGACTATATCTGTATAATATGCCATAATAAAGGGTAATAGCACTGAATGATGAACTGCTGACAAGAACACATGATACCCAGGAATACATCAAACAGCCAGGGAAAGACTCTCATTTGGGCTTACAGAGCAAAGTCAAAATAGCCTTAAGGAACAGAGCAATGAGATGTCCAGGAAGGCAAAGAAAAGCACTCCCAGAAATGTCAAACAGTCTCAAAATTATTTCATCTCAAGAACAGAGTTTCAGGTTTTGGAAAATAGCTTAGAGGTTTAAAATGAAACTTGCAATCTATAGGGAAATGCTTAAAGAATTGAAGGGCCCCTTCCAAATCTTAAAAGGTGGTTGCATAAGAAAAGCTTACAGACCCATTTTAATACACCAATAAAGCAACTGTATTACCAACTTTCTGGACCTGAGATACTGCAATGACAGAAACTGTATCATTATGATGAAAGCTTTCCCTCTATTGCTAATTATTCTGAAGGAATTATTTTCTAATTCTTTGCTATGCAAACAAGCTGAATGCTGTAAATTTCCCCTAGCAGAAGAGTTTTCAAAAGTTTAAAACATGTTATTTACTTTCAACTACATCTATCTACATTTATCTACAGCTAAAAAGCAATTTTCACAGAACTAGCTAACTAATCTCTGGGAATCTTTTTTAATTACTTTTCTGAAAAATAATTTCACTGTATAAAATTAAAAGCACTAGGTTACACTTGATGACATTTCAAAAATGCATTTATCAGTTCAGAAGTTCATTTATATATTGCATACTATTTTATTAATTGATAGGTAACATCATTGTTTGAATTATGCCAAAATCAGCACAAAGTGATGTTTAAGTACATCAAAAAGTGTTGATGTTTCTTGCTAGTGCACTTTAATTGAGATGTCCTATTTTCATTATTGGCACCTTTAATTCTCTTAAGAAGTGGCACATGGTCTGAAATACAATTTGCAAAGATCAAGATCAATTAAACATTTCATTCTGCTTCTGACTTGCTACTTTCTGTCGATTTCCCTATTCAGCCCTCTCTAGCCTCCAATAACACCAGCAATGAGTGTGACAAGTCCAGCGCAAGATTAAATAAAGGAAGGCATTCCGGTAACTTGCTTAACACTATACTAACACTATAATATCAGCTGAGGTTTCAAAACAGTAGTAGCTTAGGTTTTATATTAATAAATTTAGAGTTTTATGTGGTCATCTCAAAGATGGATTCAAAAACGTTTGTGAATTTGAGTTACCTGCTGACAGTATAATTTCTAGTCATTAGATTAACATTTTTCAGGAAAAAAACAGGTTTTACAGATGACTAGGCTGACACTCTTTAAGGAATAAACTAAGACTACTTTCTATTTCAGTCTAAAATGTTTGTGTTTAATTCAGATGGAAGGTTACTATTGTTATGTCTGAAGTAATATTACTGTCATTCCTAATTAGCTTGTACTTCCCCAAGTGTGTTCTTGCACTGCTACGAGAGATCCTGGGACAAAAAAAAAAAAAAAAGGCTTTTTTTGTCAAAATGCATTAATACAAAGTGTAGATCATCATGACACGGGCAAGAGATCTGATCTTCTAAATTAGGACTGTAAATGGCCTTCAAATAATGTTTAGTTTTGGACATCTCATTAACAAACTGATACAAGCAAAATATACAGAGAGAAAGAAAAGAAAGGAAATTTGTGGGAATGTAAGTTCAGAACTACCAAAGTTCAGCTGTTGGTAGGAAAGGAAGTATACTAGAAGCAATGTATTCCAACAAGGATAAGTTTCTCACCAGACTGATCAGCCTTGTGGGACAGGAAATTCACTCTAAATGTTGAAAAAAAAATCCCAAGTTCATTAACTTTTACTGTACACTGTGCTGATATATCTGCACTGCTAAGGTATACAGAATTTCAAAGTTAGTAGTAGTTTGTTAGTTAGTTAGCATAGTAAAATACTATTCGCTTCCTTTCCAGGCAGACAATGTCTTCAGAATGTGGAAGTTCAACTAAATATATGGGCCATTATGGAAATTATTTCCCAGGATATATAAGGATCGGAAACACTAAGCTGAAATTGTGCATTCATGACTTTGTTTATAAAACTAGATTTTTCATCCTCTGGGACAAAGGAAACAGGAATTACAGTAAATATTCCTAAAGAAAGAAAATCATAGCATGAACAACCACATCTAAAGACAGCTTGAATGCATAACTCGATTATCTTACTGTGATTAAAAACAAGCAACCATTATTTACAGGTCACCAACAGCAACCAAATAAGAAAATTAACATTACCTATATTAAGCTGATTAACAAATTCAGGACAGTTTTTAAAGGACAAGTATGGTTTTACTCCCATAAAAATCACAGCACTTTTTTTTTTTCCCCTAAGAAAACTTTTCATAATTCCACAGATAACAGAAACATTAGATCATCATCATGTCAAATCCACTGACATGTAAAGAAACATGAAGACTGAAAACTTCCGATGCATAAAAACCTACATCAGTCTTTCACCGTCTAAATCAGTTGCCTCTGCACTGTCTCTGTTACTGAAAATCTCCCTGGGACAAGCTAATGCTCTATAGTTAGAAAGATGACTGTTTTCACTAAAACACTTAATGCAAGTTCTGCTAATGTTTCTCAGAACATCACAATTCACTAGGTTTTAGTACCAATAATTAAACTCTAGAAATAATTTCTGATGAAACTGCATTGTGGATAAGACTGATTGTTCCTTTCCAGTACTTTGCAGATATCACATTGGATTAGGTTTTTTTACAGATAATACTTAGTAGTATTAGAGTACTAAGCTGTGCTATCTGGCACTAGATTTATGCTCAACAAGTCAAGTGGTTCACTTCTCATAATTGCTCTAGTTGTACAAATCAAAATACCAGCTTGCATGTTGCACTAGGGTAAAGCATGTTGCACTCCATGAGGTGTAATGGGAACCTTCACACCACACACGTAATACACACCTACATTTCAAAAGACTATATAATCAGTTACTTCCTGGTCAAATAGAGTAGGTTGTACAGCGAGTAATTCACAGTGTTTCTTTAAGTGTCTGAGTTAAGATAAGCACAAAGTGGAGACAGAATAAGAGGGGAAAATACAAAGGTTTAGCATTTTATAAGGAAAATTGCATTACTAAAAATGTAAAAATTTACTGTATCTTCAGCTGCTCCAGGGAGGATGAGTTGATGAACAAGAACAATTCAAGAAAGAGTTGTGTATATATATATATTTATATATCTATAGAGAGAGGTATATACCAGCAATTTATCAAGGTACCTCCAGACTGAATCTCTACTATTAATCATATCAGCTGCTTCCCCTAATTTACATTGCACTCTCTGTCATCATCCATGTCGTTACAGCCCCTCTGCTGACCCCTGAGGTACTACAGTCAGTACTAGCCAGCAGGTGACCATCAAGATGTTGATCACTATCATTTGAGATTAATAGTTTGATCACTAGTTTGATCAATACTGTTGATCACTATTGTTTGAGACCAGTAGCCGTTTTCAACCCATTTAGGAGTCAGTTCTTCAAGCCTACATTTCCTTAGCTTCCAAACAAGAATGTTACAGGAAGCAGTGGCAAAAGTATTACTAAATCATGGTATATTACATCCACCGCTCCTTTCTCGTTTGCATAATCACTCATTTCCATATAGAAGGCAAACACATTAGTCAATGATTATTTGCATTTACAAACCTATTTGACTGCTCCTGATTACCTTCTTGACCTTCATGTGCTTGGAAATGGACTGCAAGAGGATGTGCAATTCATGGACTACACAGACTGCAAAAGGATTTGTCCAGTGATCTTAACAAGGGCTGGGGCAAGGCTGATCAACCCACCACTCCCTCAGTCTTCCTTCTGTCATTTTAAAAAAGAAAATAACCTAACCTTTTCCCAGTCAACAGAAATATCTCCTGATCAGGATTAATTTCATAGGCAACCACAGCCTCACAATCAAGTTAGCCAATTCTTTCATCACTTTGAATTTCATCTGGACTTGTGGATCTGAGTGTAACCAGGTGCTCTAAGAAGTTCACAGCCTGCTGCTCTGCTATGAGCTGACAATATCCCTTTCAAATCAAGTCAGTACATGTTGTTTTGGAAGCAAATTTTGCTTGTAAAGACCAAGGGAAAAAAATAAAACGCATTGAGCATTTCAGCCTTTTTTGCATTGTCTGTAACTAGTTTATTCCCCCCTTCTCATCCATCAGTGGACCTATCTGCATTTTCCCTAAGCTTCCTTATGCAACTAGTATACTTTTAGAACCCCTTGGAAGCCTATATTTTCGCTGTTAGTCTTCGCACCTGATCAGCTTTGGCCTCCTGATTTTTACGCTAAGTATGTTCATGGTACTTTTGTATTTGCCTTTTGTTACCTTCCTTCCACCTCATTTAGTTGTAGTACAGGGGATACGTTATTGAAATATTGACTGCTAATAACAGGTCACAAAGCTTTGTATTAAGTCAATAGTACAAAGCTTCAGGGAACTGTCACACCTTCTTTGCACTTGAGATATTTTAGCTGCAGCAGCACGCAAGTGCCAACTGTTGCCTTATCTATTTTTCAGTTTCAGTTTAGTGATGTATAATTTTGTGGTATTACCCTAAAGAAATCATACAATGTGCGGTAAAGATCTCAAAAAGTGAAGAGGTCATTGTGGAACCAAACCTGGGGACCACCAAGAAAACAAGTGTAGTAAGCAGATCCAAGACTGAGAAGGAAAAAAAAAATGGCATTTTATCAACATTTCTTTCCCAGTGAAGAATGCAGGATGTTGATGACTCTCTCTCATCATTTACTGTGAAGAAATACAAGGAAAATACAAGATTTATGTATATCAGCTAGCAGCAATTAGTATTAATTGGATAATCCAGGCTAAAAGTATTAGAGGTCAGGCCCCTGGGTTCAGAAAAGTATGCTAGTTTATCCATCCAGCCAATAGCTACCCTCTGAAATTCTCTGTAGCCTCTTCTCCACACACAAGGCTGTAGCTGCCTGCATGCAAGGCCTGCTCTGATATAGTACACCTGTATCATCTGGTGTCAGAGTTCTGTGAAAACAGCTAACCTGTGAGTGAGTAGCATCTGGGCCTCCACCCATTGGACTGAGCTGTAGTTAAACTCAGGCTCCTGCTGTCTGTCCTTGCCCAAACTATGTCCTAAGTATGCTGTCTCTGGCTAAACACCTTGCCAAGAGTAGCCTACTTGATTTCCTAGCTTGACCACAGACTTGCTGTCTCACTGTGGAATTGGCTGCTATCAGTTCCTGCCAGCAGATCTGCTATGTTCTTCTTGTCTGGATACTGATACTTCAACCCTTGTTTGAAGGGTGTCTGCCAGTCTTGATGTCCTATGGCTTTTGTCTTACTGAGCTTTGTGGAGCACTCTGTTCTTGCTGCTCCCTCACAGCTAGTATCATTGTAGATGGACTGATAATATCTCATCATTTGTATTTTGATGAGGCTTTGATTAGTTTGTCAATAAATTCTTAGCACCGCATATGTGTTTCTTTAGCCTACATGTGTTGCACTGGATCCACAGCAGAGTATGCTTCCTTTTTGTATGAGGTCTCTGCAGCGTTAAGTGAGTCTTCTGCTGAAATTCTTAGTCTTCCTAAGTAATCAGATAATTCACTCCTGAGCTGTCAATAAATTTTCTGCAAAACTCATCCAGCTCTGAGTACTCTTCTGTACTTTAGTGTACAGAGACTTGAAAAAGCTGAATCATCTCATGGTCATGGTAGCCCTAAGCTTTACAAGTGACCAAATTTGTCTTTTCTATTCTTTCTAAATAGCCTGCATCCATCTACAACCACGCTTCAATTGTGCACACTGTCACCGACTGTCTCAAGGCTGTGATCACATTGCAGCCTTGCAACTGGCCTGGGATTGCTATTTTTCCCATTTACCATGAAAGCTCTGTGCAAATGTATGCATAAATATTTGAGGAAGGAATGGCCACAGAACCTACTAGTACCCTTCAGTCTCCTCCTCTAGTTCAATGCTTCCTTGGCTGTAGAGAGAGTATAGATCAATGTATTTGCAATAGGAATGAACAGCAAGGTATAGTAACCGCAAGGTCAAATAAGACTTGGAAATCGTTTCTGCAGCATGTCAGATTTGAGCTCCAGGAAAGCAGCAAACCTCCTGGGATGATGTGTTGTTATGGAAATTGGCAGCCTTTGTGCCCCATGGAGGGAGAAAACTTCAACCACAAGCACTCGCTGCTTCCTGTTCAACAAACCTGAGATGCTTAGCCCAGACTTTCCCCTTTCAATGGAACTTTTTTCCCCATCTTATCTTCCAGAGCTCTGAACCTACTCTTTAGAGGAACAGTTGCAGATGGAAATGAAGACCTCCCCATTGCTAGGACATTGCCTTCTTGATGCTTTTGTCTTCCTTTGGTCATACCAAACTTCTCTGCCTTGAAAGGTTTGTCTCTTGTTTCTGCAGGGTGTCTGCAAAGATCCTGTCAACCTCTTGTTCATTAACCTTGATGCAATAAAGATCCCGCATCTGGCACCACAGTAAGTCTACCAGAGCACACATCCAACTGGTGAGGTCATTGCCATTCATAGTGCAGTGCCAGGGAGAAACCTCAAGAACTCCTGACTGCCTCAGACCAGTGTTGCAGCATCCACCCTCAGGACTTCTTTTTGGATTAAAGAAGTAATGATAGCCCCATTCAGGGGCTGACAGCAGCTCCTGTGGTGTGTTGTCAACATTTACTTATTCTGTTTTACTATAAGCAGCACTTTTGAGCCTTCTGTATGCACGCTGAATGCCACCAACTGCTTCAACTGCTCTGTTACTGTGTGTAGACCCAGACTGCAATGCTCCTTGTCACTTAACAGTGTCTAGATGCAAGACAACTAGGAAGCTGGACATGACTGTTCCCCTGTCTGCCAGGTCCCCTGCTTAGCAGGTAAACTCTGGCACAGTCCTTGAGATCCTGGCCATGATTTACTTAGCCTGGAAACAGTGGATCCACTGGACACTGTTGCTTCTTTCACTGTTGTCCAGAAGAAAACATAAACTCAGAAGTGGTCTGATCATTTCTGAATGGAACTGTGTTCTGTGACGGTTGCGAGTGAAAATATTTTAGCAGTTGAACATGGGAAACTGTATTAAAGTCTGCCAAAAGAAAGTGGTCAGCAAAAGCATAGACAATTCAGTCATGAGACTAAAATGTTCTTGACGAGGCACCATTTAAGTAAAAGAACCTCCAAAATCTACCCTATATGCAGCCAAGGATCTATTTCTGTCTTTCTAATTCATATCTCAGAAGGTGTAATTAAAAAGCGTGAGTTCTATTCAACAAATAAACATGAACCTATATTTTTTAGAAATCATATTTCTTCACTTATTCTGTGTGCTACAAACCATAAACCATAGCATGAGTGTGTAAACCCCACTTTAAGCTTACCTTCGCACAGGTCTGATTTCATTTTTCTCTTATGTTTCCCCATCCATGGGGTCTGTGCCGGGGGCCATTAGAAGGTTTGTCTTCAGTTTTTGTTATATATAGATCACAGGAAATGCTTTGGCACCTGTTTTCAGATGCTACATGTTATGTTGGACTAGGTAGAGATTCAGAGAACACTCTAAAGCTCTTTGCTTGACTCAGAGTGAAATTTACCATTTCACTGAGTAAATTTCAGTCAACAATGAAAATCTGGGACTTCAAACTTGAGTTCTTCATTTGTGAAATTTCAGTATGGACAGTGTCTTGGCAATCTCTGATAATTATGATCTTACACTATTTTTTAAAGTATGTTTCAAAACATTGCTGAAATATACTTGTTTGGAAGGTCAATCAGAAAAAAGCTCAAATGTTTTGCCCTAACTAGCTTTAGTTACCTAGAATCTGAAAAAAAATATATAAAATTACATAAAAAGTTTTGGAAAATAACTGAGGAACAAAACCAAAACATGAGCTATTTGGCTCAGACACACAGCTCTCAAAACACACCCCAGGAGTCTGCTGTTGCCTGCGTGCTATAGCATGCTACAGCACAGTCCACAGCCAAACAACCAGCTGCATATCTACATGAGGCTGTATGACTTACGAGGTCTACTGTCAACAGTTGTATTATTTCTTAGCTCCCACAGCACAGTCTACAGAACTTTTCAGGGTAGATGTGAATGATACACAATATTTCTGTTGCCAGGAAATGGAATGAGGCAAAGGTCATCACATCCCACTCATACTATTAATGCAACCCAAGGAGCTTAAGTTCTTCTCCCCTTAACAAAAAAACACAAACCCCTGTACCTGTCAGCATGACATCTACCACCACATTTTCAGCAGTTGGATTTTTGAAGGATATGATGACAGCAGAGCGTTGACCAACACATGCACTTATGCTGGTTAGTTCCATCGGCTGAGGAGGAAGACCAGTCCCCGAAAGGTAAAATATCCACTCTTTAAGCTGTAGATTAAACACATATCATTATTTACTATTTGATGAGTCAGAACTGTACATTTTAAGGCATTTTGCCTACTCCTTTCTCCTGGTGTTCTACGTCTCTTTCCAGCTGTAGGTGAACTGCTGTTTAATGCTTTCTTTCTTTCTTCTTCCCTCAAGTTGTTATATTACTCTAAGTATTACTATCTGAAAATCAACAACTCCAGTCTGGGAAATATTCACATGTCCTCATTACATTGAAATTCTGTGCTACTCTAAGCCCAGAGTATTTAACTTCCATGTAGCTACTCAGAGCTTCCAGTGTAGTAAATTAAAAGGTGCAGGTGGTTGCAAGAGGCCAAGTCAAAGTATGTGTATTAGAACCTGAGAGCAGATGAAGTGAGAAGTTCTCTTCAGAAGACAATGGAAGAAGGAAATTCATTCTTTGATAGGACAAAAGTAGAATTATACAAAAAGTTAAAATTGTTATTCCAAACATCATAGAATCACAGAATGATATGGGGTTGGAAGGGACCTCTGGAGATCATCTAGTCCAACTTCCCTGCCAAAGCAGGTTCATCTAGAGCAGGTTGTACAGGATGGCATCCAGGTGAGTTTTGAATATCTTCAGAGACAGAGACTCCATCACTTCTCTGGGCAGCTTGTTCCAGTGCTCTGCCACCCTCAAAGTAAAGAAGTTCCTCCTCATGTTTAGACAGAACTTCTTATGTTCAAGTTTGTGCCCGTTATCTCTTGTCCTGCCACTGGGAACCACTGGAAAAGCACCAGCCCCATCCTCTTGACAACCCATTTATAGGTGCTGATCAGATCCCCCCTCAGTCTTCTCTTCTTCAGACTAAAAAGACTCAAGTCCCTCAGCCTTTCCTCCTAAGTCCCCTAATCATCTTTGTCGCCCTTTGTTGTACCCTCTGCAGCAGTTCCCTGCCCTTCTTGAACTGGGGAGATAATAAGGAACATTAACCACAACATACAGTAGAACTGAGAATATTGAAAGGCACTAGTAGATAAAAAGTACCATCACAGAGCAGAAAAAAAAGGAAAATAGAACTAAATTGACATGTTAATTTTGATCTTTTTTTTTTCCAGCTCGACAGGAAAGAGTTGCCTGTCCCACATTTACGCTTTTAAGACTATAAAGAGTGAAGTTAATAATGCCACTCTTTGTGGAACCTTTTAAGGTGAAAGAGCAGCAAAAGTGAATGGTAATTAGAAAGACATTATCATTATTTTAAGGAAAATGCTTAATTTGTACACTCATGTTGCTACCTTTAAATAATAATAATAATAATAATAATAATAATAATAATAATAATACAGACTAAAATCTGAAAATTATTGCCACATTGATCTCAATAAGTTAAATGCAAACAAAAGGCTACACACACTACAAGCTCATTTTGAAGGACTGGAACACAGGCATGAACACACCAGAAGACCATGTTTTCAGAAAGCTGGATGTGTCAATCTATTAGTGGTCTACACTGCCTTGTTATTGATACTGAATGCTTACTTACAAACACAGTAACAAAAAACATTTTTTTGCAAAACTATTAATACATAAGTTATGAGGAAATATTACTCTAACAATGCTTTCCAGGCCATCTGTAAATTCATATGAACTGCTTTGTTCTTAGCAAGTAATTTTACATTGAGGTACAGTGCAGGGGTGGAAGGAGTGCATGTTCATACTTTATTTGAGCTTCATTGCTGAAGGTGCAGGCTGATGATCTGCAAACAGTAAAGACTATAGCTACCACTGGTTTTTTTGTGGTTAACATCCAGAGGCATTTTGTAACCCCATTTCTTCAAATGCTGAGCACCTTTAAAACAACACACTGAAAATTTGTCAAACTGAGTAGCTAAAGAAGGAACCAAACAAAATTAGTGGTCAGTCTGGCAGATAAAATAAGTCAACCAAAAAATTATACAGATTATATGGTGGGAGGTGCATCCCCCCCTCCTACTCCCTTGGGTCTAACAGCATGTTACTGGGACATGGTGGTTCGTTCAGCAGGAAGCTCATGAGCTGCTGGTCATGTGTGCACACAAACCCCAGCCACATAACAAACATACTCAAGACCTAGAGACCACCTTGGCCAATGACCCCAGCTAGAAGACCTTTGGGTTGAGACATCGTCCGAAGTAACTTCCCTGGGGACTGAGCATTCTCACCTTTTAGGTGAGCAGTTTTCATATTTTCAATCATTATTTGAAGCTTAGATTTGGTACACGTCATGTGCTATTAGTTCCCAGCTGACATCCTGAACCAGTAAAGGTTATGTCTGCTGAAGTGTCTGTAGTATAAGATCCCTGTTAAATTTTACCATTCTCCCTTTTTCGTGACACCATTAAAACTGATTTTTGGAAAATCTTCAGTTGGTTTTACACTTCCATGACATCTAGCTTGTAGGAAAAAAATATTAAAAAAAAA